>JBAMHV010000010.1:19123208-19134203 GCA_037177535.1 Pseudomugil gertrudae
ATTATACTGGTATACAGATTATACTGGTACACAGATTATACTGGTATACAGATTATACTGGTACACAGATTATACTGATATACAGATTATACTGGTACACAGATTATACTGGTATACAGATTATACTGGTACACAGATCATACTGGTATACAGATTATACTGGTACACAGATTATACTGGTATACAGGTTATACTGGTACACAGATTATACTGGTATACAGGTTATACTGGTAAACAGATTATACTGGTATACAGATTATACACATCAGAGCTGGAAACAGAGTTTCTACAACCTTCTTTACTCGATTCCATAAAAGCAACAAATGTAGAAACTTTTCTGGTGTTATTGCAGAATTTGGGTGTTTATTTTTGCAGACTTTGGGAGTTTATTTTTCTTAATGAGCTGCAGGTCCTTTACCAGTCCCCTTTACCATCCAAAATAGCTCACTTGAGCCTTGGTCCTCACTCAGTTGCAGATTCCAGCACCCAGCTGCATAGAGAGCTCCATGACTGCACCAAAAATCAAATGTCCAAAGTTGCCTCTGGCTGATTCTGCATGTAACATGATGTAGACTCTCATTAGACCAGCGTTTTTCAACCCCGGTCCTCGGGGAACACTGCACTGCGTGTTTTAGAGCTAAATTTTACCACACCTGACCCAAATGAATTGCTCATTAGAGAGTCATTGCAGAGAGCGGAGAACTTAATGAGTAGTTTAATGAACCTGATTCAGGTGTACTGGAGTTGGAAGGAACCAAAACATGCAGGGCAGTGTTCCCTGAGGACTGGGGTTGAAAAATGTTGCATTAGACAACAGTCAGAGCTGGATCCCAAACTTCAAGGCCCACTGTCCCGCTTCAACAAACTTAATTCAAACTAATGGGTCACAGCAGACTTGTGCAGATCTCGTCAGGGATCCATTTACTTTGAGTCTGTGTGTTGTAGTAGGTAAACATATAACACCTGTAGGGTAGTGGCCTTTCAGGACGTGGGTTGTAGAGCACTACATTATTAGAAATGGCACTTTCACTTTAGTTCTGTTCAAGTTTGTGCAGGAATATTTTCTATTGTGATATTGGCATTATCAGAGTTTGAGTTAACATTTTTAATGTCTGTGTCTATTATTTAAATCCGCTGTCAATTAAAATCAATTTAAGTTAAAACACATTGGATTTTGGAGCATTACAAAGTGTCTAATTAATTAAATTTACTTTTTACATTGAGAGCCACCCCTACCAGTCAGTCAGTCATTTTCTTAACCTGTGTGCTCCAGTTAAGTGTCATGGGGAAACTGGAGACTGTCCCAGCAATAATTTGGGCGGGGTACACCCTGGATAGGTTGCCACCCACCCACCCCTACCGTATAACATTAATAAAACAAAAGTTTTATTATTCTGCTGACAGATTAGCATTCCTGAGTTTACTCTACATAAAGCACTTTTAAATGCAAATTGCTTGCTAATGCACTTATTCATACTGGGAGTGTAATGGCATGACACAAAACACTGCCTTATTTCCATACATCAGCTGAACAACATTCACACTGACTGAAATTGCTTTCCTTCCCTGCTTATGCAGAGCTGAGTCACAACAGCATCCAACAGAAAAACAGCTACAATCCAATTCTGGGCATGACTTTGGGTAGCATCAAATATGAAACAAAATATTGCCTGAAATTGCACAGAATGGTGGAACTATAAACAAACACCACAGGGGCAGATTGAGACATTTATTTCATAGTCAGAGTTAATATAAAACCCTCTTTGAAGCTCTGCCATCAGTCACCCTTTATGTACAACAAACCCCTACGTTTGTAATGGGAAATCTAAAATACCACACCACACTTGTCAAGGATTAAGCTAAAAGCTAACAAAACTATTGTTTTTTTATCGCACATTGCATCAAATACTTTTTCCCCTTCAGTTTGAGAGCAGTGGAAATGCTGTTTCAGTGCCTGTTGGAGCACAGTCTAATCTTAAACCAGGTCTATGCATCTCAACAGCCCAAAAACCAGCTGCTGGACAGGAAATTTGGTGTATTCGCTAATCTAGATGTAAGTTTTGCTTTCATTTGATCCTTGCCTTATTGAACAATTAAAACTGAGCTTCCTCAAGTAACAGCAGCTTTGTAAGCACACTTTGTGATTGTTTCCTCTCCTTTTCCAGCTGGTATTGTTTGAATGTCACTAGCTGACAGTGGTTGTGATGGACTGGCTACCTGTCGGGAGAAGTTTCAGCTTCCTTGTTATCCTGAATTGGACTAAGCTGTATGGAAAATAGATGGATGGATAGCTGACCCATAAAAATCCTGATTTTCATGCAACAAAGAGCAAAGAGGTGGTTTGTGAATACTGTATGTGACGCATCATTATTATGTTTCATGTTCCAAGATTACCAGCTGGCTTCATAAACACCATATACAGTATATAAGACCAGATAAACACCCACTTGAATAGGTATTTATAAACCTAATTTCCAAAAGTTAGCAGCAGATCAACATTTCAATAACACATTGGAGCAGGTTTAAAAGCCTAGTCATTTCAAAAGCCTTATGGATGAAGGGGACGTAAATAAGGTCTGCTAGAATTCCAAATATTCCCCATTTATGCAAATTCCATAGTAGTATACATAATTTAAAGGAGCCAGACATAGAACATGATGGGTAATATTCAGTCAGTTCCTTGGCAAAAAAAACAAGCTATCCAAAAAGCAAGGCTGGATCATCAACCTGGCTCCTTATCTCTACAGGAGAGAAAAAAGAGAAATAGATGGAGGCATTTATCTCTGAGGGTCTGCCTACATTGATATGCCTTTGCAATAAATCTGTCTCCAGCCTTCAAAAAGACAATGCCTTCATTGTGGAGCACATTCTGTCAGAGTAAGGCTTTAATATTTCAGTCGCAGTGTAGTATGACTTCCTGACTCACTGTCTTTAATTGCTTCTTTTCAAACCTTTGTAATTGAGATTCTTATAGCCGAGTATCTTGTTTTTCTCACTTGCTCTTTGTTGTCTTCAGCTATTAAACTTAATGGCCATTTTAGAAGCACAAGGAACAAAGAGGAGGCAGTATTTCAAATCAATCATCTCCTTTGTCTCCGAATCAGTTTATAAAAAACAGGAAAAGGAGCCAGTTTCAGGTTTGGCAGACGTCATGATAAACAGCAGATATTGAACAAGCACAAAGGCGTTGGTTTAGCTAATTACTTTTTTAAATTGACCCATTTATCCTAATCTGACAGGCTTTAAGATAAAGAAGACCATTTTGGTTAGCTGAACTTAGAATCATTTATAGATGGACATTGGATCTACATGCCTGACACGATCACATACACACACCTCCACACACAAAGACACAAACCACTATAGATGAAAGCAATTAAAAAGGAGAGACAGATTTAGCTACATATGTAGGAAGTCTCAGTGCATTCACCTACACATAGCACAATGCCGCATTGCTATATTTATGTATTCAAGAATAACTATTTTTCTTTTGCATCACATGAAGCTTTTTTACATCAAAATAAACACTTGCAGACAAGCTGCTTTAAGGTGCAAATAAGGTTAAAAAAGCAAAGAACTGCTAGAAGTTTGCCTTTTTGTTTGATATGAAGCCTGAACATGTTTACAAGTGAATGACCACTTTAGGTGCCATTTCTACAAGCTGAAATTTGCATATTTTATGTCATTTTTTGAGGCTCTAAATGAAGATGACAAAGCCAAAAGTTCCAGTGTGCTATTTGTTTGCTGTTTTATGATTCCTGTGTTGGAAAGACTATAAAACCCTGTGATGAATTTAATTATTTCGGATATACGCTTTCATTTTTTGTCAAAACAGCATTCCAACTGAGTGTTTCCAAATGCTGTATGAAAAGAGACATACTAAATCAGTTGATAGAGAGCAACAAACTGGAGAAATTACTAATGAAGGGAACAAAGGTTTGCTAACTTTGACAATATTATTAGCTTGGATTCAGAATGGGAAAGCATTAAAATGTGCATTTGTGTGTCCTCCCTCCTTTGAGCTTTGAAGTGTGCACCACTAGTGACGTTGCTACTTCTTTGTGTGCTTTGTTATTGTGCTTAGATTTCAACCAGCAATTTTTTAACCATGTATGTGTTGCTATTTTGTTTTTGCCTCTTCACAATGAACAAACCTGGAGATTTTACCAGCATCTCTGTCACTGTGTTTAATTAAACTCCAATAGATTCAGATTTATTTGCATAACTAATTTACATTAAACTCTTCTAACTTGCTAATTCAACTGAAATCTTTATTGTCTAGTTATAATCTACCTTATACAAATCTATTATAAGATGCACATTAACCCATTTTACAGTAACTGTCTTATAAGCCTTTAATAGATAGTAATAGAAGAGACCACGACCCTTGTAACAGTATACAGTATACCTGGGGGGGATAATGAAGTTATTTACCAAAGTATGCTTTGTTCTAAAGACAGGCAGTTTTTATGAATGTCATAAATAAATATTTATTCATTTGCTCATTTCAGGTGGTGCAAATCTGCAACTGCACTCTGTTGAATACCAAAGAAGCAAATTCTGGTTGTAATCAAAATATCATTTGTCATAATTTGACATTAAAATTTTATTAAATGATTAAATATGGGAAAAACAAATAGGTGAATACAATTTAATAATAATAAAGACAGCAATAATCCTAAAATTTACTTTAAACCTGATAAGACCTAACAGCCAAGCTAAAAAGGTAAGTCTTGAACCTCATTTTAAAAACATCAATAGCCTCTGTAGCCCTGTGGTTCTCTGGCAGGCGGTTCCACAGACCCGAGCCATAGTGATGAGCCCTCGCTGTAAGGTTTGCTTTTCACTGTAGAAACAAGTATAAGGCGGGTATCAGAGGACCTCGGGGCTTTTATTTTAAAAGGAGGTCAGACAAATAAGCAGACCGAACACCATAAAAGCATTTTTAAAATTAGTAAATGAACCTTAAAGTCAATCCTGAAATGCACTTAAATCTAATGCAATGATTTTAAAACCGGTGTAATGTGTTCCTGCCCTGTGGTCCAGATCAGAACTTGTGCCACTGACTTCTGGAGTGTTTGAAATGGACTTTTTGGGAAGACCAGAGAGTTGAGCATTCCAATAATCTAATCTACAAAAGATAAAAGTGTGCATCAGCACCTCCTTACTGGTTAGAGAGAGAAATTGACTGACTCTTTTTACAATTTTTATGTGTGCAATGAAATCCAGCTAAGAGTTCACAAGAACATCCAGATTTCTCACACATTGAGAAAGATTTAAACTCTGCAGTTAAATATTTAGGCTTGTCTTGGTTGAGCTGTATGATTTATCTGCCATACATTACTTTATATCAGTTTTAAAGGACGTTAACCAGTCAACACTCTTGGGCTCTTCAAGAGCCTCAACAGAAATCAACACATCTGGAATATCAAAAAAGCACCAAGAAGATCACTGGAAGATCCCAAAAAATTACTAAAACTCTTGTTTGTGTGTCTCTTCACATTTAGAAGTATTTTAAAAAGTTTTTAAAACAAAAGGTTTTCTGGAGGCTAATTTGTCTTTTTTGTAGCATGAGCTGTGCCAGCTGATGACAGATTCATTAAAACCTCTCTTCCCTTTTATGACAGTGGCCGTTTGTTTAAGAGCCTATCTTTTGTCCTCGAAGTCGTGTGCAATAAGTCATAGCATAAGAGCGCTGGAAGAGACTCCTGAAAAACAGTAGCATATACCTCCACATCATCCCTGCGTGCCTCAGAAAGAATATTGTCCATTTGGACTCATTTTCCTGTCATAAATCCCAGCTGTTACAAAATTCTGCAAGATGAAAGTAATATGTGTAACAACAGACGTGAGTCTTATGTCATTCAGTAACATGTTACAGCTTTAGGAACCTTTTTTAGACAAAAAGGCTAAACAGGAAGAGCTTGATTATTCTGAGTATTTTGTCACAGAAAAGACCCAATATTAGATGGAAATCACTGAATTGAAGTTCCAAATTGCATAAAAAAGCCTCTTTACTTTTACAGCTTTAAGTCCCAAGACTGAATCCCAAATATGACCATTCTCTCATTTAGAGAGTGAAAATCACGTTTACAAGGCAATAAAAGGAGATCTTAGGCAAACTAATCACTTACTAAGCACTTTATGATTGAATTTTTAGTGTGTGTTGTATACCGACTGATTACAAAATGCTTGCCATACCTTTTCTAGTCTTTAGTGAGTAACAATATCATTCAAGATGTAGAAAATGACACAAAACCCTATCACAACAAGCTCTGAAATGTAGCATGGTAATTTTTTCCTGCTTAATGTGGTAATGGGAAACAACACAGACAGTACGATATAACAAACAATGTGCCAGTTTACATAATCTCTGTAATATTCATGAAACATGCTCAAGGAGCTGTGAAGGGTTAAGCTGCTATAGCTGTGTGATTTTTGTATTTCAGTTCCATTATAGCAGTCTCCCTCAGGCTGTATCGAGTGTCTGCTGCTCAGGATGTGGTGCAACAATTAATCCTCAGATTGATTCACTTCCTATTGAATTGCCCCCAAACTCAAGCTGTAATTCAACCTGTCCTAGTTAATCCTAGACCCTGTTTCACTTCAACAACTTATAAAAAAGAAGGCAAAACATATGGCAGTAACGGTCTTACTCATCACTATCAGTTTTAGTCTATTTATGTATAAAAAGAGCTGCAGATAGTTCAATATTTTTTCTTTTCTGGATTGTTTTGAATTGATCAGATGGACTTGGAATTAGTTTCATTTGAAAGAATAAAATGGAATAACAAAATGTATAATGAGAAATGCAGGATCTGTCTCGGGGCATGAAGGAGGCAAGACATGGGGAAAAAGTATGCTTAATATGTTATTCTGTGATGGCCTGGTAGCCTGTCCAGGGTGTACCCCGCATCTCGTCCAATAAATGCTGAGAAAGGCTCCAGCTATCCACAACCCTTCATCAGAAGAAGCGGTACAATGGATAATATATTGTTTTTGTCTTGTACCAATCTGTAGTATGTTGGAAAATGGAATGTAATGGAAAATCCTTTATTAACCAGAGGGAAATTCTAATTTACAACAGCTTTTTCAGGTCACTGGTGATCCAGGGTTTGTTATTGGGGAAGCACCTCACTGTTGGAATGGTGCTGTCCACACAGAAGTTTATATAATCTGTCACAGACCAAGTCAAGGTGTTGATGTCATCTCCATGTTTCCTTTATACACACATTTGTGCAAACCCTGAATATCGCAATAGAAATTTGCTAATAGAAACACCTACATTTAGAAATAAACTCAATTATCACCAAAGTTTTTGCACTTTCATGAAGTGTTTTTGTCAGATTTTGATAATAAAGTCTCACAAATGTGATGGAAACACTTTTTTTTCATTTACACATCACTGGATGTGACATAGTAGGTCATGTGACCGGCTAAGATGGTGGTGGAGTAAACAACTGAAAAATGCAGAGTTTTACAATGAATTAGACAGAAAAATGAGGTAGAATGGCTTTGAGAAACTGTGGCGAACTTTCCGCCACATGTAGAAAACCCAAAATAATGTTAAGTGATTACACTGCATGAGACGCAAGTCTCTTAAAATCTAATCAGCTGGACAAAATTTTATGAGACCAGCAGCTTATGTGTTAAACACTGTTTAGCGGAAACACCTGCAAATTAAATGAGTAGTTTTTCTAAATAAATTTTTAGCAAAAATCTGTGAGGGAAATGCAGATTGTATGATGGATTTAACTTTGGCATAAGATTTTTTTCTTATTTTTTTCTTAAAAAGCAGGTCAGGAGTGGTTTGAAGTCATTTATTGTTAACAGTCTGGAGGATTACCCATTGCTCATTTAATATTCTGGAGTTGTTACTTGTAGCTCCTTGAATGATCTTCTTCAGAGGTTCAGACAGACTATTCCAGAAATTTGTCTTTTTATATTCAGCCCTCAGGAACATGTCTAGAAGTTTTTTTTTTTTTTTTTTTTTTTTTTTACTGATTATACAACCTCTGGGAGACCAGCTTGGTTCTTCAAGAGTAGCTGTGAATATTCCAACCCAATTTCACAGAAAGGCGTCAAATACTGCTATTTAGTCAAAGCCCATCCATCACTGTGATATGAGGAACGTTTGCTTTGATGCTGGTGCCACAAAGTATAAATGGCAGCAATATTAAACCCTCGAGTCTATTACAATTTTTGAAAAATATATTAGAAACAACTTTGAAACATATTCCCATGTATGCTGTGTTTATATCAGATTTATTTAAATGATTTACTCTTTCGACATATTTCTTATTTACTTAAGTACTTGTATACCTTATAGAAACAAATCTAAGCTAAGTTGTGCTATGATGACGATGAAACTGGAACATATAGTGTTAAAGCCCATTTGGTGCTGTGGGATTTTGCCTTGCATAATTTTCCCTGATAATGTGCTTCACACCCAATTGCCCATATGGGATAAAATATATTGAATTTGAACAGCCAAATTTGTCATGACGAGGCTGTTTAAGAGGTGGTGAAAGTCATAGAACTTTAAATCATAAGAACTAACTGGAAGACCAGTTGGAGAAGCCTGTTTTTTCACTTGCTTGTCTTTTACTTTTGACCTTGTGGTTATATTTTTGGTTAGGTTTTGGCTGCACATATACTTGTTAGGTTTACGTTAAAGTTTGTGTTTTTGGAAATCCTGACAACATTATGGTCAGGACTGAGACCAGGACTATGTTTTTGCTGATTAGTGATGGCAAAAATATTAATCAGAATTAAGATAAGGAAGACTGAATTATTACAGCAGTAACATGTTCAGGGTGTGAGTAGCATTTAAGGCAACTAAAATATCCATCCATCCATTTTCCACCGCTTCATTCACTTGGTGGGAGGAAGGGTGGCAGCTAAAATGAGAAAAAATAAAATACGTTTTACAAAAGAAAGTTTTACAAAAGAGTATTTACAGTGATTAAAAGTGTAGTGTATATACTTACAATTATTTACACACACATGTAAACCTAGCTATACATAATAAGGCAGTGATTCAGCTCATAGCCAGTTAAGTCCAGAGTGGGTGGTGGTGGGTGTGGTTGATGTGTGACAGGAAAAGGATCGCCTGGCTTTGCAGACTTCTCCTTCTCACTGGTGTCAGAACGTGAAGCTGTGGTTTCAGTGGATAAGATTTCAAATTAGTTCCAATGAGATTTTTTTAAATAGATGTCTGTAGTAAGATAATAATCTTGCAGGGTTTTCCATCATTGAATAGTAAACGATACTCTTTCTGTCAATACTTTCAAACTGAAATGAATCTATGGAGCTGTAGTAGATGGGAATGTGATGAAAATATTTAAAGTGTGAGGAAGAATCATGTTACTTTTGTTCTATCAAGACAAAAAATATTGATATGATGTACTGCTGCTGGAAAATTCTGCATAAGCTGCAGGGTTGGATTGCCTCTGAGCACATTTCCACTGATAAAGTGTTGCAGAAGCATTTTTCAAAGTGACATTTCATATCACTATCAGGAGATAATATATTTATATTAAAAGGGCTCTCAGTGCAATTGATCTTTCCTTGGGGACATGAAAAAGGAGCTTAATAAGTTTTATCGGCATCACCTTTTTAGGGCCTGTATTGCTCCTGTTCGTTATGACTATAGTGCAGCTGTATAGGGCTCAAGGGGCTGCTTTGAAATTGTGAGAACAAATACCCCACAACTAGGGAAGTTTGTGTGGGCTTCAGCTGGCTGGATAGTTTAAACCACTGATTTCTGGGGACAGAGTGCTGTGAACATCACTGTGCAACATGAGACGCTAACAATACTAATCTGCTTCAAAGGCAATGTGCTTGTCACAAGTCCCTTTAAAAGCCCACTTTAGCAGTCAGAAAGTGCCAGAAGGGAAACAACTAGACTGCCTCTTGATCTTCACCAGGTTTATCACTTTTGATAAGAACTTCAGAAGCAAATGAGTAGACATTCAAGAGATGTGTCAGCCTTTTTGGCATGTTAATGAATATGCACTGTACAAACGCTGCAATGAGTCGCAGTACAGTTTGAGCAGTTTGTACTGCAATGAGATTAAATAATATTAACTTTGTTTTCTTTAGTCGTTCAGACAAAGATGAGGGTTTTACTTTCCTGACATTGCTTATGAAGTATCTATGTATATACCATTTTCTGTATGATCTCTATGAAAGAATGAGGCAAAGCATTAACACCCTTAGTAAGGCAAAACATGAGATGGGTAGAGTGTTGAATCAATGCAGTATTCAGGTCCTGTGCACCAGTGTAGAGAAATATTTAGTTTATTTAATATCATCTAGTTTCTTAAATTGCATGAAAATTGTTTCTTGTAGCAGCATCAGAAAAATCTCAGTAACCTAAAGGCTCTAACTAAACTCTGAAACAGAGATCTGGTTATTTCTCAGTGCAAACCCACCACATGAAAATATGAGGCTGAATAAACAGCAGATAATCCTCACAGTGGCTGTGGTCTTAAAAACCCACCTGTGCTCTGCACTTCCTCTTAGAGGAATACAGATTGTATTAAGTCCTGAGCAAGAAAATGAGAAAATGCTCTCCCAATATCTTTGATGTATAATAACAATATACCCACCCATACCCTTCCATGCTACGAGTCCTCACACACTTGAAGGAGGATCTGTGACTCTGTCAGAGGACACATTCATTTCACATACTCACATTTCTGGGTACTATTAGAGTCATTTCTTGCTGCTGCTTGTACAGTGAAGCTCTTCAGAATGTGTCTAGATTTATTTTTTAAACATATTCATGATCAATCCATGATTGTGTTACATCATTGTAAATTATTATTTTCAGTCTTTCAGTCAATGTACAACCGTGGATTGTAAAATTACTATATAGTGGATAAATGCTTTGAAACTCAATTATTATTATTATTATACAGTCATTTGGCAGACGCTTTTATCCAAAGCGACTTACATGTTATTTTTTAAACTCACACCCCGATAGGCACA
>JBAMHV010000010.1:19153962-19184483 GCA_037177535.1 Pseudomugil gertrudae
TGGCTGGGGAGAGGGAAGTCTGGGCTTCCCTCCTTAGGCTGCTGCCCCCGCGACCCGACCTCGGATAAGCGGAGGAAAATGGATGGATGGATGGATGGATAACCAGGTTTTATTTGGATCTTTAAAATTCAAATGTACAATAGAATATAGTGTAATGGATGAGTCAAACAGCAGGCTAATACTGAGATTTTGAAGGGCTATTCTATTATTCAAACACCTACTCAGAACAGGAGGTGTCTTTCGTGGTATCTTCTACCTGCGTCGCGGGAACGAAACTAGAACTACTAGCTGAACTTAACAAGAATAATGAATATCAGGATATAATTCTCTGAAATCATTTGAGCTTAACTCTTAACCACAAATAACATCTGTTTCCATTAACACGAATACCAATGAGCTCAGAACATTACATTGCATTAGTAATATACAGATAGTAATATACTAATTTCAACATTTACTGCCATTTCTGGGACCTATTATTTATTTTGTCTGGGAGAAAGTTTAGGATGAGTCTGTATGGACTGTAAGAGGCATTTGCAGTCCAAATAGCAAATTAAACCAGGAAACACATCCCTTTTAAACATGTTTTCTAAAATATTTAACCACCATATTCATGCCTACATCACAAACAAGAAAAATACAGTAAAGAAATCAGAACAAAAAGTCTGAAAATAATATTAATAAAAAATTGTATAAAGTAAACTAAAAATATTTATGTTAAATAAACTAAAAATAAAAGGCTGGAGGTAGTATGTAGCAAACTTGTGAGCAAGGGCAACAAGGGACAAAGAAAAGCACAAAGTAAAAGCTCTGCCCCCGAGGCGTGAAAGGCTTCTTCTCAAAGTCAGGACCGAAATGGTAAGAAAGGTCTTGCAAATGGAAGTCATTTCCAAGAAGTTGCGTCATTAAATCTCTTCAAAGGATTTCGTCTTTCGTTCTGTATAATTCTTCTGTATATCCTCAGTGTTCAGAAAAAGCCCACAGGAAAAAAGGGAACATTTTCTGTCACCATTTAAAGCATAAAGTTGCTAGCATCAAACTGGTTTGCATCAGTATGAATTACTGTTTTGTAGCGGTTAACAGCTCATGAAGCACATCAGTTTCTCAGTTGTCAGCTAGAATCGATGTATCAGCGCTGAGATATTTAAGTTTTAGGGTCTTTCTCGATGCAAATTCAACATAAATAGAAGGGAACCTTTCCAAGCCGGAGCTATCAGGAAGGGTCCATAACACCGGGGATGCATGACATGATTTTTCCCTTCTGGCTTTCTATTAAGATATGAGAGAGGTATCAGATCTATGTCATCTTTAAATTCATACTGGTCACTCTAAAGCAACAAAAACACATTGGGATGGTACTCTTCCCAGTTTTCATGTAAGGAAACCTCATCTAACCTTCACTGGTGTTGCAAACAATGCTAAAGTGCATATGTCCAACCGTAGGACGTTCTATAATCTAATCTATTCTATACTTAATCCAGACCAATAGACCAACAATCTGAAGGTGCTTTATGCAGCCACCTCATGTCATGGAAATCGATTTTTGGAAATTGTTATTTGTATTTTGCTTTTGAACAAAAAAGGTAGTATTATAAAAAGATCACATTTCTACTGTTATGAATAACTGACCTAACTAGGTGTATTTTCGAGCAGTATGACATTTATGCACCATTTATGGACATTTCAGGTGTGATTTAATCACCGTGTCTGGGTAAATCATGTGAAAATGTTCCTCCTCCTGCCTGCTAGGAGCGTTGTCAGGACTCTCTAAAGGGAGTGTCATGCTGGGCTGGATCTTCCTCCATCCTTTAGCATCTGTCATGATAACTAAGGGTAAAAAGATTCTGAAAATACATAAGAAATAGCCTCGGGCAGAGAACGTGTTAAAAGAGACACTGAGTCTTTCAGGACATTGATAACTTTGCTCATTGAAAATGTTTCTAAATATTTATGGTATACCCTGTAGTTAAAGTTTTGACTCTAAAAGATAAATGTAATATATTATAATAATCATAATGTCATGTCAGGAGGGATTTGGGATTTATTTAACATGATCAGACAGTCATTAAGGTTATATTTGTGATGCTGACCCACAGAAATAGATCAGTACATGTGTGACTTTCATAGTCTATATATAATCTCTGCATCAGTCAGGACCAGAGGTGCTTTTTGTAAAAATGTGGATTCTTTTTCTAATTCTATTAACAGGTAAAGTCTTGTAGTGAAATGCCTTAATAATGGCAAGATTGGAAAAGAATTTCACTTCTTATTGTGGATGGCTTTATTGGATTGTTTTTAAAACTTTTTACTGTGTTAACAGAAATTCATGTAGGGATATGGAAGGAATATGATCGGAATAATCATGACATGTACAGATTTATTGCTGGAAGGTAATGAGATCACACCATTACCTGAACCATTTAAGATGAAACCAGGAATATTACATCACTGCCTACTCAGACATGTAGTAGTCCATATTTGTAAAAGTATTCTGATATAATACAGAGCAGTGGTGATTCTGCAATCAGAGATTAGAGGTGCTGAGCACCCAGAGAGCTGCCCAACCAGACAAAATCATTTCCACTATTATATGCATTTAGTACAATTTTATTCCCACTTTTGTAAAAGAAAAGCAAAATATTTTGGAAAGTCTTTGACTAAAGCATCACATCTGATAAAGGTTATTTGAATGCTGAGCACCCTGCGATGGACTGGAGACCCTAGTTGCATGTACCAGCCTCTCGCCTGCTTTTACAGGGATGGACTACATCCTATACGATACTGAATTGTTAAGTGTCTTAAAAATTGAATGAATGAATGCATAGCCACAGCAAAAGAAGAACATTTTGGAATCATAAAAGAAACATGTCAAAATCCTAAATTCCAAAATAAATTTAGTATACGTGTTGTCGGGGAAATTTCATATCTCAGCTCATCATATTCAGTTTTAGTGAAAGGCCTTGGCTCTATAATAAACAACTGATACATGCTGAGCTGAGGTCAGCAACACCTTGCTGACCTTAGCTCTGTCTAATACTCATAGAATTTCTACAGATGACCAGAGACCAGGATAAGGTTTTATTGTAACACAATGTACCACATTGCCACATTACAGCTGCTATTTTTAAAGGTTAAATGTGGCATTATCTCAGAGAGAGATGCTGATTTTAACCATATACTGTAGGTGCCACAGTTGTTAAAATCATGCAGATTCTAGTAGTTTTTAGGCCTTACATTTAGACGACCATACGTCCGTATAATCCATTTTATACAACTCGGTCATCACATGTGACATTCTGGTCCACACTCATTACCTGTGAACTGTTATGGGATAATTAGCACTCAGCTTTACCATGTACTGAAATGTTAGTAGCCTGATAGTTTAATGCTAATTATAAAAAAACTACATAAATTTCCTGAATATTTCTAAACTAAGTAAGGTATTATGCTGTCACTTGCTAGTCTCTCCAGTTTTTTCACCATAAAACAGAATAATATTATGCTCTGTAAAGTAGACAAGTGAACTTTTTACCTCACTAATACTTTCTTTGATTCACAATTATCAAAGTTCTAGTTTATTTACACATTGCTACATCCAACATCATTTTAGCTATCCAAACAACAGGCTAAGATGTTAAATGCTCACGAAAATTAAATATGAATCAACTTCAATCCCAGAACGTATAGGCCCAGATTAAATCTGTGATATGTTCAGCAGAACGTTTAGATCCAAAGACTCGGGTCAGCCAGTCCAGACTAGAGTCCAAACTAAACATGGTGAAGCAGCATTTAGCTTTTATGCTGCAAACATGTGAAACAAACTGCCAGCAAAGATTAAACTCTAACTAAATAAACATTTTCAAATCAGGATTGTAAACATTTCTTTTCCTATGCATGAAATCTGCACAGTAACTTTTACCTGAGCTTTACCAGAATTATTTTAATTTATGATTTTATTGTGATTTTTGTTATTTATTGTTATTATTAATGTGTAATACATTTAATGCTCTTAGCTATCATCAGCTTACCATTAGAGGCACTTTATTACTGCATCAGTAATGCAAATAATACTTTAAAAAGAAACAAAAGGGAGAAAAACTCAGAAGAGGAATAAAAATGACTAATTTGTCTCTAAGTATATGCTAACAGTAACATTGTTTCCTGAGCTTGACTCTGTTTTCTCCATTTCAACGAGTAAATAAATAATAAATAAAAATAAATAAAAAATAATAATTAGAATTACAGTATCTCTGTGCATAATACAATCACTGAAGATGTTAATAAATGAATAAAGATGTTAATTTTAATAAAACAGATACTTGGATGGTTCTTACAAGACCGGATGAGCACTGACGGTGTCTAACAGCTGCACTCTTTCACCTCCTGCAGTCGTGCACATAAACAGTCTTTTCCTGCAAAAGCTTTACCTCTATTTTCTCAGTGATTATAAAAAATATGGTAATGCTTGACCCATGAAGTGACAAATAGAAAGCAGACTCTACTTGCAGCTGTGAACAATTACAAACAGTGGATGGAATGTTTCTCGGCTGCTCCTCTCAAGGAATGTGCATCACAGCCCTTTGTCCTCTGAATAAATGGAGGGAAAGACCGTTAAAGCCAGTATAATGTGCATTAGTTGAAGCATGTGATCTATATACACGTTTATAACTTTAACAAAACCTGACACCTGTAAAAATGCTACTAGAATTTACATTTAAAAATGATCTTTGGAGCTGGATTATAATGAAATTCACAGCTGAAAGCAATAATAAAAAAAGATGAGTGACTTGTATAAGCAGTGTTTAAGTGGCTGATCCTAAGTGGATTTTTTTGTTGTAAGCACAAAAAAAAGGGTGAACGTCAGTGTGCTTCAGTAAAAGGTTTGGGTGAAGTTCACATATCAGAGGAATAAAAAGAAAAGATACTAATCAGAGCTGAAAATGAAGCAGAATTTTAAGTACTAACAGGAGCTCAAATGGTAAAATGAGCACAAGTTCAAGTGTAAAAGACTGAAATGTGATTTTGGGTGAAGCCTCATCTGAAACCGCAGGGCTTGTAAAGCAGACCGAACGCTTTGCGGCTCAAATGGGGGTGGTGAAGCTTTAAGTTGTTGAAAGAACAATATGTATACGACTAGATAGTACTGAACGTGTTAGTCAAATGAACCAACATGAACTCTGAATACCATTTCATCGTGTCAACGGAGGATTTAAGCACCATCATCTTTTTTTTAAATATTCATATTTACTCATACTCATATTTACATGAACACATATGCAGATGGAAGTGTTATTGAAGACTCTTGTTGGACTCTTTCTCTTGTTTTAACCAGTAGACCCCATACATCAAGAAACACCTTTACAAAATCAACTGAGAGTGCTGAATTGTTTTACCATATGTTGCAGTTGGGTTTAACTGTGTATAAATGTGCTTGACAGAAGTAAAAAAGTCAGTTAAAAAGACAAACGGTAAAGGTTTTAGCTTAGCATTATGAATCATTAAATCACAAGAGACAAAGTAAAGGAAAAATATTATTATGTAGAATTTATACTTTTAAAATTAATTATTTTTTGCTTTCTTCATTTCTTTGTAAAAAGGAAAACAAAACAAAAAGAACCTTTTGTAATATCACAGTTTCCCCTGGCATCTTTTAAACATTTTATTTAATTTAAAATATAACCTTATACATTGCAACATGCAAGTGTCCATTATGATTATGTATTAAACATCATATAATAAAAACTATAATAAGGATGAAATTACTGAAAGTGCAGTACAATAAGCACAATATAACGTGTTCTGAGGACATAATGGATGGAATTTATACATTTCTCATCTGTTTCTGAGCAGCTTCTTTCAGTGATACAAGATATAAAAGAAAGGTTTTAGTTGCTGGGAATCATTTTAAAAGAAAGCTGCGTTATCTGCTTTGAAAATGTTCTGTCCCCGGACACCAAAAGCAGTTCAGGTGGGATTCTCCGTGGCTTTATGCAGCAAATTAGGACAGCTCCTTTTAAAGTCTCCATTCCAACCTGACAAGTTTAAACAAAGCAATTTCAAGCCCAGCTGCACCTGCACTATTGACGTGCCTTGTCGGGGGTGTCTTGCAGGAAGACAATAATTTGTCTCGTAAGAAGAATGAAATGTGCTCAGAGCTGGGAAACTGTTGACTTGGGGGTGGAGTGACACCCAGTAACAAGCTGGAAAAGGAAAGTAGATCTCACATTAGTGATCTTATGATACAACAAAACCAATTTACCATAAAGCATTAACCAACATTTAAGTTTTACATTATTCAGCTTTGTAAGTTTTACTGTGTAAAAATACTTTGTATAAAATAGAAAACAGACTTGACTGCATTTTTGCTGTGGTAAACAATACTTTCCATTTCTTCAGCTTCCCATTTAAGGCAAAAGTAAAAGTTGTTTCTTGAATTATTTTTCCCAGGCCTAGTAATTTACTCAGACAGCTGGGCAATTTAGTCATAAAACATTAATAATGTCTCCTGCAAAGACACCTAATCTAGAAAAATCTTTATTCCACGTCTGCTTGGAAAGATCAACTAGTTTCCAGAGGATCAGCTTTCACTTCACACTTCCGTCACAGGGTCTGTGGTTGCTAAGCGATGGTGGCTATCTCCATCGTGATGTGATCCCTTTTAGGGTTTGATTCTCACTCATCACCCCAACAGACAGATATGGGGCACACACACGGAAAGATAATGTCCTCACAAAACACACACGACACACACAGGAACCTCTGCTATCGAGGGGTCTTTCTCTCACTCCACTCTTATCTCTGGAAGGCTGTTGTCACTCTCTCATTGATGTGCTGAAAGGACCTTCAATAGTCTGACCTGATGAGGCTTAGAAAACACCCCTGAAAGCTCTTAGGTGTCAAGGAGAACCAGATGGTGACAATGAAGTGGGCCTGGGAGCAGAAGCGGCTCAGCACCTCCTCTGTTCATCACTCAAACAAGATGTGAACACAAAGTGCTGTTTATTCCCCAAGCATGGGTGAGTTATTTTGTGTCACCTATACGTAACTAAAAAACACAGATTCACTTTAAAACTCTTCAAAATCTGTTTATGACAGCTACATTCAGAGAGCCGACATTCCAGGATTCACTTTGTTTGGTTTTGTTTGGTATCAGTCCCCAGAATTTCAGGAAGAGAATAAATGAGAAAATATGCAACTCCAGTCAGTTCACATTCAGTCAGACTTACACAATCCTGTTTCCTAGTGTCGTGTAAATGTACAAGTAATCTGACGTAAAGTTGCACACATACACACTTGTCAATAATGATGTTAGCGTATGCTACTTTTCTTCAAAGATAACTATGTGCAACCACAATTTATAAAACTTGCACGTGCTTTGTTTGAGATCCTAAATTTCTTCTGGAAACTGAGATTTACTGGAGGTGCTAAAAGGACACTAACCCATCATTTATCCATCCATCCATTCTCCACCGCTTATACGAGGTCGGGTCGCAGTAGCAGCCTGAAAACATCATTAAAACAGTTGAAAATCCATCTTCTGGGCAGCAAGAATGTTTATGCCAATCTCTTTTTCTCAGCTGCGTTTTGATAGTCTTCATTTAAAAGGACAAATCCGAACAGTTTCTTTTAGGCTGGAAATTTTAAACTTGATCATGTTTTTATTACTGTTTCTTAAATCTAAAACTATTTTCTTTCCCTTTCTCTTCTTTGTTTTATTTTTAAACTATGCTTCTTGTCCAATGCTTCAGTGTTTCTCTAAATTATATTTATTTCTGCAATGCAAAAAATTTTGATTTTTTTTTAAATAAACGGGTGAAATATGTGTATCAAAGCACTAAATTTCATCAATACGCATTCTGTTTTTATTTATCCTGTAAGATACTCCTATTGTTACAGCTCTCGTGTGATTAAAATGAAGAAATAAATCAGGGTGTTACTGATATCAAATTGTCTGTGTTGATTTGAAGAGCTAAATCTTCCACAGAGAGGAAATAAAGAATAAGAATACACATCACTGAACCTCAGAGTCGTATGCACAAAGACATACTTCGTTTTTGACACCATAGAATCTACTTGTCCAACCTTTATTTACAGCTCAGACATCCAATTACTGGTTAAAGAACAAAATACAGTTTCAACTGTAACCTGCCAGTCACAGTTTTCCTGGCTGACAGTCTCTGACTGACTTACTGGCACAGTTATAAAAGAGCTACAGTTTGTTTTCACACTAGGGAGCTAAAAGCTAAAAGCACATCATATTTTCAGCTGTAGAATGAAAGGCCAACCTTTTGCATCAGGTTACAGTGTGTTGGGATTCATCATTGTTGTACTTTAACCCGTAAACACACAGGCTGTGTACACCAAGCATAGAAAGGAATCATGTTTTCCATTCTTGCACTCTTCCCCCCCTGCAGCTGTAGCCATGGGAGTGCAAATCAGGTCAGAAAAACATATCAGGAAAATATCAATTTCATAGTGAGGAGAAAAGAAAATGCAATTTTTCATTGTTTCCACAAAGCAAGGCTATAACAGTATATTAATAATGAAATCATCTAGACATGCTATTTGAGTTTTCTATGTTATTTAAAATTTATATAGTATTGCTTTCCTTTCATTTTGTAGATATATGCAAGGGTATGTGTATATGTCCATGTCCCACCATATTGTATTGTGTTTTTATGATTTTTATATGAGCCTCTACAATCCAAGTGTGCCTAATAAATTTAATCTTGGCATGAGAAACAAATTCCACATCAACTGCAGCTCATGGTATTATTTCAACATTTTTTACTTCCCAAAAAGCAAAGTAGTGTAGAGAGAAGAAAATATGTTAAATATTTTCCAACTTTGTTCCTCTTGCACTAAAAGGCATGCTGGAGTCTGTTTGAATATTTAGCAGCATCTGCAGTATAAGACCGGCAAGTCTGAGGCTTAGTGCAGCTCTGTGATCTTTCTTTGTACACAAGTCTAGGGCTTGGGTTTTACACAGAGCTAAGAGGCTAAGGATGGAAAGTGTGCTTACAATTCTCAAGGGGCATATTCCTCTTATCCTGATTGCTATCGCAATACAATTAAAGACCATCTTTGCATGTTTGAAAATACCTGATTAGCTACATTTTGATTGGGTTTACTGATGTTGAAGTGACATGCTTCATCAGGGCTGACATCGCTCTTAAGCTCAAGGAGCCCTCTAGAATCTTGTGTCCTTGGAGCGTTGATTAAAAGAGGGATGGAAATCATTGCGCTGTAAAAACTTGCTCCAGAAAAGTAGAACAGGCTGAACATATGTGACCTACTTTAATATTTTTGCTGCTAAGTCAAAATGATTCTCTGATTCCACTGGCACAGTTATTTTATTTGTCCAAGTTGCAGGGATCCTGTGATGGCAATGAATCAGTTTGTCAGTTCAGCAGCCTTTGGATGAATGTCCATAAAATTTTGTGCATGCGTTCATGGTTCCCAGAGGACAAATCCTGTCTGAGAGGAGCCTCAGATTTTTGGCACCACTGAGAGGTTCACGGAAATGGCACCAACAGCAAGATAAACTGGCATGAAATTTGGTACAGGTGTTTCCCACTTTATCTTCCAGTTGGTGTAAGACAGGTTTTAGAGGAGTAGCTACCTGAAAGGATATAACATAGTAGAAAAGCTTATGTTTTAAATGAATCATCTCACCACCCTCCATCTTTCTTGAGGACTTTATAGCCTTTAAGTTGATGGATATAATGATGATACAAATATGAAACATATTTTGATCATCATGATCCATCATTGTCCATCGTATTACCTGTAGGGTCAGAACTGAATAATAAGGTGCTTTTAATGGGAATAAGGAATTATAATAAACTGTAATAATAAGCGGATGTGACGCATGTACGGATACTGGAAGTAAACAAACCGCTTCCTGCTTCTCTGTGTGTATTTACAACATCTTAAATTACATAATAATTATTGTTTTTGCTTCCATTTCAATCAGATTTAAGCAGAATTAACTTGTATTTGCATTTAAAGAGGATTTTAAAGTCCCATGTAAACGTACTGACTGTGTTTTGAGTTCTGAGTTGGAAAAATGGATATTTTTAACATTTGCACAGAAATTCTGAATCACCCATGTTCAACTCGTGATGAATCTAAGAAATAGCTGATCTTTTTTCTGATTTCACTTAGCTTTGTCTACCTTTTGTGCTAAGTCCTGTGTTCTCTGTTGCTTTGACACCAAAGAGACAGAATGAGCTCTTTAGGCTCATAAATTGAAGTTTTTGGGAATGTTTTCTTTTAAAAAAACGTTGAACTCGTGTATTTGTAGTTTGTGGAAATAAAAAGTGGCAGCAGATGAGTGTTAGGTTGCTTTAGGAAACTTTTTTCTGTTCCAGCTGTGCTGAGATTTGCTATGAGGGCTGTAGTCTTATTTAAGTGGTAGAAAAGTAGCAGAAATAAAGCTGCAATTTGTTCAAAGTGGGAACCATCCATCCAAGTTCTCGGACATCATTACTGGTTTGATCAGATAAAATAAACATTCTTTTTGCACTCCAGACCAGTAGGAACCAGTTATCTCTTAATGCTGTGAATGTACTGACAGAGCTTAGAAACTAAGAGCTTAGATCTCAGCGGCCATGCTTGGAAATAAGGAGCTTGACTGCACAACCCTACATTTCTGTTGCTGGACACAATTTTCCTGTTCTCGTACCTCTTTTAAGTTTCCATTCTTACTCAGCAGCACACACCAAATTGCACCCAAACTGGGTTCAGTTGATGTAATCTGCTGAAAGATCTGCTTGTGTCTGGAGACTGCGAGCACAATTAATGACCAATCAACCCAACTGCATAAACAAACACCGAGGTTGGTTTCCAGCTCTTTAAGCCTGCAGGAATTCAGGTTAGTTTGCCATCATAAGCTTCACTTTGAATTAAAACGGTCTTCCTACAGCCAGGTTTTGTCTGCACCATCTTATCCCAAATAACTATTGACGTTATAATTTATTCTTGAGGTCCGTCACACTGTTATCTGTTCTTGGATCAGGAGCTGCCTGCCAGAGGGACAGGGCTGACAAGTACTCCCTCATGTATAACAGCTTTGTGAGTCCTAAGATGAAAGATAGAGGCTTTTTCTCTGAGTCCATCTTCATTGTTGATCAAGTCTTTTTTATCACATTTTAATCCATTTAGTTTGACTTTGCCATTTAGAGGTAATTTGCCAGTCACTGTCTGTGAATGAATAAAGTGTAAACAAAGCCTAATTATAGAAAGCCATTGTCAGCGATGAATTAAAACCTGTAGGAAAAGTATTATAAACAGAATACTCATTTAAAAACTGACATTTGTTTAATCTTTTGTGTGTTGCCATTGGGACATTAGGCTGAAAGACTTTCATATTACAACATTTGCATGCACATGTGAGGGAGCAAATATGAGAATAGTTTTCATAAGCAAATAACTTTTCCTTTGAAAGACGCCCGTGAGAACATCTGCGCAGGAACATCTGGGAATGGGAGGAAATTTGGCAACGTTCAGCGTGTCATGCAATGAGTGTTTTCTGAGTACTTCAGAAGGATGAGCAAAGCATTGAGCCCCACAACCTTAAAGGCCTGACAGAATTTATGGAGTCCAGCAGCAAGTGGTTCTCATTATCATGTCATCTTCCAAACAAATTGCTTATTGCTCTCACAGCTGGGGTGCTGGAATGATTTCTATCTTCTGGAATAATAACTATTATTTGGTGTTTTCACAATGTATCCACAGCATGGTTCCAGTTGTTTTCAACAAAACACATCGTCTGATGTAACTTGAATAAAAATGGAAAGGCATTTACATATAATTAACATGGATTATTCTCCCTTTTATTAAATTAAAATATAAAAAAAACCTAAACAAATCTTAAAAGTTCTTTTGTGGAGTAAAACCACAGAATAACAGCAGGAATGCCCCTTCATACTGGTGGGGGATTCCAGTTCCAGTTTAAGTGTGCATTTAACCGTGTGCATCTGGCCGTGAGAAGCTGTGCATTATCCGACAGGAACTGTGGAATAAATTGTGCCCGGGTTTGGAGAGACGAACCAACTGCACCTGGTTTGACACAGCTGCATCTCAAGTCAGGAGGCAGGGTTTTGCGTCGAATGCCTTGAAAAGACATTACAGGAAGAAGAACTAGCAGGAAAATGGTCTTTATGGTCAGTGATTTAAGAAAGCCGAGTGTGAAGTGTTTCATTTGGCATCCACATCCATTTGTAATAAAAATATAAGAAAATCATTTATTTAGCTGAAGCAGAAAATGATCTCTCAGTTTATACTATTTATTTGACACCTTACTTTCATAATGACACCTTTAAATGACTGCTGTGGACTTGTTTTCCTCAGTATCACTGCATGGTGTATGCTGGATACCAAGAGCCTGTTCTGAGCCCATGTTTATGCTTTGTTGTGTGTATTCAGGCCAGGCAGGTGTTTGGTTGGGCCACAACCAGTGATTCAGACTAGCATGTCCAAGCCATTATTCTCTCTTCATCCATGCCTGTCTCGCAGAATTCATGTCCTCTCTGCATTGCTCTTTGCTGCTAACACGAACACAAGTAAGTGAAAGTCTGATAAAAAGAAGCCCAGATGAAAGAAAACACAGCATAAAACACAGCTTGCTGACATGAAGTTAAAAAAATGTTATCAAATATGTTCAGATAAAAACTATTTCGGTAATGCTCTGCCTAAAATCCTGGTGGTCTTTATCTCCACATGGGTGATATAGGCAGTATGCATATGCAGAAGCTAAAACAGGTTCTTCTGCGTATTAGATTGATGAATGTAAATTAACATACAGGTCAGTTGAGAGCTGGAGGAGGTGGTCATGCAGTAATCCAGAGATCTATTCCCTTTCAGAATATGTGCTGACATTTTCCAAATGTTAACACTTTAAGTGTACGTGTTGACATACCGTCTCACAAGTATGAAATCCCCTGATGTACATGTACAATTAAATGTGATTGAAAGCTAATTTTTAATCATTAAATGTCTTAAATAGTATTTAATGTCTATACCTGGCACTTAAGGTAGACAATTGACAGTATTAAGGTTATTAATGAAAAGTAAATATAGAGAAATATAAATGCATCATTAAAATAATGTATGGAAAACCTGAATATGACAGTAAGTTATGCTACTATTTCTGCATTCACTGTGTAAATATTTCTTCTAATAACAATAAATTGTTGCCTAAATCTGAACGCCCAACAGGACAGGATCAACAAAAAACTATTCCAAGTACGGTAGACGAATAGAGTACATGAATCCCCGGCATTCTGGTTAAAATTAGAAGGAAATGCCTGTGTAATGTATACCCAGGCTAAAAAGAGAGCTGCTCATATTACTATTTGTAGTAAATGCTTGGTATTGGTCTTCCTTAAAAGGCAACGTTCTAAATTTTTCTCCCAATCAGTCAAAATCACATTATGCATAAAAGAAACAGGGTAAATGATTATATCTAACACACACACACACACACACACACACAAAGTATTTCTGCCTTTAGTTAAAACTTGTAGAACATTTTAACCCACTCATGAACACTATTTACCAAGGTCTTACCCAAATTTTAAAACTTTCCATCAATAATATTAATAATAAAGAAGAAAAAACTGTGACAGTGTGTGTTTCATATAGTCTATATGTTGCCTGTGTGTCTTGTGTGTGGACCCTGAGGTATTGCGGGGAATTTAAAGCAGGTGCTGCACAATTGGTTCGTCCACAGTGGGGGCAGCAAGAAAAACAGCTGCCCCCCCACCCCGCCTCCTTCTGCTGGAACGCAAATGATAGAACATCACACATCCAGCCAGATGTGCTATCAGTCCATGGATAGCATTCAGCATTTCCATTCAACTCACCCACTCAAAACCCACTGAGCTAGTATGTTTTCTGCTTTTCCTATCGGAGACAATGGATAAGCTCGTTAAGCTAATTAAATGATCTGAGCTCACTCCTCAACACCTTGTGTGTTCCTCAGCTGACGTTGCAGCATCTGGCATGGGTTTGAAAGTCTCGCTGGAGATGGAGAAGTTGAAGATTTCTTTTAATTGAATCCACTCCCGAGTCTGTGAAACTGAAACGTCTTCTGGCAGGACTTTTTCAAACACACACACACACACACACACGCATGTTGGCTTACCATGTGGACCCTGTTGCAGCTTGAAATAGTTTTCACCATGTTTATCTCACTCCTGTGTAAAAAAAAAGATGCAGTCTTCTCATGCAGATGTGTTTTTTCCCTCAGGGTTGGTTAAAACAATTTTATCAAAACAAGTTAAATGATACCGATTTGATGTACAGAAAGGTTTCTTCTAGCCAAATGCTCCTGATGATAATCTGCTTAATTAAAATCCTGATTCTGTACAGTCTGTGGTTTGTGATGGAGTATTAATATAGCATCTTCCATTTCAACAGCCCTGAACACAGCACACACTGGAACAACTCTAAACCTACTGCTGTGTAACAATATACACATTCACATCCCACAGACAGCAAATTGCTTCTCTCATTCTCCACCGCGCCCTGCTTTCGTTCTCAGCCACCTGCAAAACAAACTGTGCTGGAAATTTCACTACAAATTACCCCGTGTCTGCCAAATCCCCCGGGAGTGCTGGAAATCAAACCCTTGGATCTCCCAGAGAAAGACCCTAGCCTCACACACAACACATCTTGTCTTTTTAATTTAGTTTAAACCCTTTAAATGATTACTTTCCCCAATTTTCTTAAATCCTTTAATAAACTAGAACATTTCATTTTCTCCTTGTTACCATTAATCTGGTTTATTTTTAAATTAAATGCAGAAACAAACTGAAAACACAAATGCTATCCTCATCTAAAGGCTGATTTGAATAAAACATGTGTGGGAGCAAAGAGGAGAAACATATAAAAGTTTCCTGTTTACTTTTGACAGCATTTCTGTCATGAAGAACGCATGCCTCTATGGGCTTAAAGTCAACGTGACATTGTGAAACTAATCCTCCATTCCTGCAAAGAAAGAGTGAAAACTGAGACCTGTTTCGCTTCATGGGAAAATCAAAGGAAGGCACATACCTTAGCAGTGAATAATGATCAACAGCATAAACCTAGCAGTACTGGCATTGTTAGTGCCACAGTGCCTCCTGGTGACAGATCCAGCCTCTAACAGACAGGAATGTCAGAGAGAGGGAGAGAGAGAGAGAGGGAGAGAGAGAGAGAGTCAGAGCGATGAGTGTTGAAAGCTCCTTGGAAAAAGGATTAGGAGTGTTTATGTTGGCCAAGTGGCCCACTGCCAGCTGCTCAAGTGTGCAAACTTCTTAAAGCTGCAGAGCTTCATGTTGGCTATGAATCTTTACTTCACCCTATTTACCCTCCCCGGTATGGATGCTTGTGCTTTGTTATGGAGGAAAGCACCCTTCAACCTCCACCTCTATAAAAAAAAACACTCCCTCCCAAAAAAACAGCTTTTCTGAGATACCATTCCTCCAAACCCACCCAGATACAAAGTGTGCTTTGATATGCTTGTTGGTGATTGGTTCATATTCATTCTGAAAACACAAGCTGAATTTGACTCTCTGGTTTAATCTCCAGCCTGGGAGCTGGAGGAGTGGAAAAGCTCTGCAGCCGCTGTCGTTATGAAATGAGGGCTGCAGGTCAAGGAAAAAAGAGCAACCTAAGCAGTAGATATGGAAGCTTGTTTGGCTTCCTCCATGTTTGTCAGCAGCAGCAGTACAGTTTGAAGAGGACTTACAAATACATGTTCAGTATTTACAAGGAACTGAAGCTCCAAATCTTTCCAACTAAATTACTACAGCAGCTAAAAACATCTAAAGGAAGCATGATTTAGCTGTTTTGCCTCAAACATACTTTATAAATTGTTGCATTCAAGTTAAGCATCGATATGTTACAATGTCTAATATGAACTGATCTTTAAATTACTTTGTGTTTTGATTTGGTTGCACAACTTTCACACATCTTATTAATTAATATGTATCAGAACTTCACATCATGTTTATGTCTGACATTGCATGCACACGTAAACTTTATTTGGTTATTTGTTTCTGAACAAACCCTCACATAGATTATTACTTAGACTTCAGTCTACAGTATTTTGGGACACAGCTGTTGGTCTGAAGGGAGCATGTGTGTGAGTTTGTGGGAAAAACTGTTTTAATATATATCACAGTTTTAATGAAAAGTACAAAATGGCAGGCTGTATTAATGTGAACATTTTGTTGTACGTGAGAAGAAACTTCGATCTTGATTGAAGACAAAAGATAAATCTGTTTAGATTCCACAAAGTTAAAAGTATCCATTATGTCTGACAGTGAAAATGATGATCATCTCTTCATCACAGAGGAAAGTAGCAGCTCATTGTTTTATCTTACTACCTAAAGTACTCTAAGCATTAACCCTTGTGACCTTTTCAAAGCATTTTCTGACTGACGTTGCACCTAACCGGCATTAAACAATCTTTTTCTAAACTTCAGAGAACACTGAACTGAAACTGTAGCATTTCTCGTGTTTTAGGATCACAAACAGTCTTTGGGGGCCTTTTCACTCAGTAAATACATCCACAATACAACCTTTCTGGTACAGATGTAAACACAAAGAAGAAAAAATGAGATGAACATTTTATTGACAGGTGGCTGGATTTCTTTCTGCATGCTTTAATTATTGTGTTTAGTAACTAAAACAGAAGTTACGATATTAATTGTGAAGTGTTCAAATTGTAAATGTTAAAGAAAACACTTGAAACCTACCAGCTATAGATCCCTGATTACTCAGCAGCAAAGAAACAACGTTCTTATATACTTATGCTGCCATCTTTTGGTAGAAGAGAACACTGCATCTACAAATTTTTATTATAATAATATATATATATATATATTATTATTATAAAAATTATTATATATATATATATAGTTATCTTCAAAATGAATGTATTTATACTATTTTATTAAAAAAGGGAAATTTAGCAATAGTGCCTCAAATAACTGGAAAATGTAAAAAAGTTAATACAAATTTGCTAAAATATAATTAAGTTATACAACCCATTTCTCTTTAACTGAATTGAAAAACATAATTAAAAAGACAAACACAGTAAATAGTTCTGGACAAACTGAAGCAGTTTTCTGATTAGCAGAGGAAATAACCTTTCCACAGGTGCAAAACAGCTCTTTTTTTAATTAAATAATATGAATAAATTTGTGTGTGTATACAGATAGATAAGATAGATAGAGCCTATGAGTATAATACAATGTATTGGTGTGATCAAATAATTACACACACACACACACACACACACAAATGTGAACTAAAAAAATGACAAAGACACAAGTTATCAGCTTATACGTCATACTTTATGGCAACAGTCAGGAGCCTGCGTTGCAACTGAACCACTACAGATAACATTCCTCACACAAGCCACATTTCCAACATTACAATGTTTTAAATTTCACTCATTTCATTTGCCAACAATAGAATTTACTCAACAAATTTGCTCTAAATTACATCACACATCACATCTATCAGCAGTTTGCAGTGGAAGGCTTGAGGCACTTAATGCAACATTTAGTCATTTAGTGAGTAAATGTCATTTATCCAACATGTAAAAAAAAAAAGTATATTGCACTGCATTGTTACTGTAAACAAACTCACACTTGGCACCGTCAGGCCCTGAGGGGATTAAAATGAATGCATGAAATGCATGGCAGGGACCTTTAAAACATTGTTCTGTAACTTCTGGAAAAAAGCATCAAATATGAAAGACAAACATAAAAATAGTCGGGATGAATAATTTAATGACAATAAGGTGATATGTGCATACCAATAACAGGTTTCAGAAGAGACTAAAACACTGCATTTTGGGAAGATTTTAGAAAAGCAAAGTTTAGACAAATATTGCAACATTTAAAGAAAAAATAACCAAAAATCAAATATTAGTTCCCTGACTGGTAATTATAAAGTTTCCTGATGAATTCTTTGCACTTTAAAGGACATTAGTGTCTCGCAGATCTGCATAAATGATCAATAAGCCTGAGAGGAAGGTTGGTTAAAGTCTGCCTTTTCATGATTGTCATGTACGGCTCAACCAATTACATTCCTAAAGCTGTTTCTGGATATCTGGATATTACTTTTCTATCCTGGCTCAGGTGCTCTTGTACTCTCTAAGGTGTCTGAAGAGGTAGACGACTGTAAAGCAGCATCTGTTGGGGAAACTACCCCATTATGTCTCGTTTTGAAATAAATAACATAAAACAATGGAAGGACAATACCTATCAGGAGCATGGCTATTACAGCGTTCCACCACTGGATTCCCCAGTCGGCACCGTGACTGGTCAGGCGCAGTCGTCTGAAACTGAACCTTTGTGGCTTCTCACTGTTGTCCAAGAAATCATTATCATGATCAGCTGTGGTCTGAATTAATTTTTCGATATCATTATCCACTTCCATTAGAAAGTCCGTGACTTCCTGTAGATGTGACTGGGCTCTAGCTCTGTCATGAGACCTCTCTGGTGCAGGAGCTGAATGTGGCATTTCCTCTTGAGGACCAACTGGGTCTGAGAAAGTCTCTGTTAATACACCGTGTCTCTGAACAGGTATTCTGATGGATTTCAGTGCAAACAGATCTTGATCATGCATAAGGTTGTTTACCCGCTTTAGATCTGCCACCTGTTGACAGAAATAAGCTTTGTTGTACATAAATGTCAACTCTCATTTATGCAGAGAATCAAAAAACATCAGTAAATATGAAAAATATTCACCTTACAGCCATATTGCAGTGCAATCTTGTTGAGATTATCCCCATCAGAAACCTCACGCTCCAGCAGCTGGAAATTACTTTGACCGTCTTGCTTCATCTGCTTCATCGCCACAACACTGAACTCCTCTTCATCTGAGGAGACTGCATATTCATTCGGCCTCCTCTTGAACATATACACCTGGCCATCTGCGCTGGCGTGAACATCTACGGGAGCCTGGAAAGCCTGTGGGCCATTCTCTCCTCTCCACATGACGACACACCAACCTGCAAATGTTCCCATTCCAGCATTAAAGCACTGACATGATCATAATCTGCTCTGCTAAATTTAATGTGTCCTTGCAGATGCAGGGTAGTAAAGCAACATAGTAAGTTAATATAGTTAACAAGAAAGAAAGAAAAACAAGTTTTACTTTGCATTTATATCAGGTGAGTTAGCTTCAGGAAGTTTCAGTGGAGCTGACTTTGTATAACATCAATAAAAGCCACAACTTAAGCAAGCCGACACGGGATCGACAACACTCTACTAACCCATTATTTACACATAACACCAACTTTTAGTCACTTACAGCGTAATTTTAGAAATTCATGGTATTAAATGTAGTTCTTGCAGCTGGATTTAAGCCCACAGCACACCAGATTTAGAAGTTATTTTACCCGACTCTAATTTAAACACCGTAATGTTCCTATGTGTCGTTACCTGTACTATGATCTCCAAAGTCCCCTGTTTGAGATAATTTGTGGCACTGGGTGTGGAAAAAGGGTACGTGGCTACTAAAAACACAACCTGAAATTGCCTGAAGCTCAGCATGAGTACGAATGCAAAACCAACTTCAGCTAATGTTAGCGTCTTAGCATTAGCTTGACATTCAACATGTGTTCACTAACTATTTTAACAGCCTGCTGTTTTATTTTACATACAGATACGATTATATCATACGCTTAACACCAGAATAAGGTATACAGCTGACAGGAAACAAACTTTAACCGACCTCTTCTTTAACAGATCGATCTGTTTCCATCTGATTACCTTATGATTTAAGCCACCACCTTCCCAAAGCAGTCCTCCCCAGAAGGGTTCGTCTGCTTTAGAGTAGCACCAACTGCTGTCAAGGCAGCTACAACTGGTTAGTCCAGTTCTTCGTCGTATTATAGAAGTTGTCCACATCCTGACAAAATGTTACAGCGCCACCTACTGTTCGACAGCGTTAAACACAGGTAACAAAAATAAGTCATTTTAATCTCGTTTCTTTCATTTTACAAATCAACCAGCTTCCAAATAAAAATAGTAGCTTTCCAAGAGCTACTAATAACTCATAAACAGGTTCCCAGAATTCAGGAAAAAGGCTTATATGAGCATTTCCCATATACAAAATTTGCAAATGAAAATGATCAGTGCTCATTATCACAATGTATTTAATAAAGTCTGTCAGATTGTATATAGATACAGTTCCGACCTCTAAAACAAGAATAATCAAGATATATGATTACAATAGTCATGTTAAAATCCAACAATTAGTAATCGAGGAAAAACAAGGTGATGTTTGAAAAGTCAGAAAAGCACATGTAGCTTGTGCCTGAAAGATTTTAATATAAAACACACGTCCCAGTAAAAATACTTTACAAAAGTGTAATCACTTAAAATTTTACCCCCACAGTCTGTAAGAGACACTGAAAATCATTACAACATTATAAAGACAAAAATATATACAGTTTAAAGTGTGATCTCTGTTTTATGCTTTTCTCTGACATAACGGTGTGCGCTCCATCAAAAACAACAATCAGAACACTTTCTCTAACAATAAGCTAAGTTAAATAAATAAATATAGTTAAGTTAAAGTTAAGACATAAGGCCTGTCGATATCAAAGATGCTGAGGTAGCGCAATGGATCTGTTGTAGTTTCCTTCACATAAAAGTCACACTGAACCGGTCATGATCATCTTGACCCAGGTTTCAGAAACAGCTGCATTACTTGAAGAAACCTAAAAGAAATTAAATCCGAAGTCAAGCTTTTGTTTACGTTCACAAACAAAAAACAAACAAAAAAAACCCCACATTTGTTCGTAGGAGTTCTGCAACATAAACACTCTGTGGAGGGTGATAAAACTGACCATGGCATTGTTACAGTAATCAAGCATCAGTTATATTTGGAAAAAGGCTAAGGGATAAAGATACATAAACCCCCCCACAGCCACATACTCCATGCACAGCCAGAATTTAAAGAGTGATAAGACATTTTTGATTCATCCTTTTGGACTTCAACATGACAAAAATGTTATGTTACTCACTCAAAGCTCTCATTAGGTCATCACTGTCGCTTATAGACATTAACTTGTTTGGCCACTAGATGGGGGTATTGTTCTTTCAAATTAGCTTGTTAACAGCCTGTCTGAATGCATTTTCTATCAAGAAGAAAAGCTAACCTTACAGTTAGTTGGTTGTTCTAAATCTCCTTATGAGTAACTGGAAGTGGTTGCTGTTTCTCTGTCGACTTTGTGATAGTTTTCCCGCTTCTCCAGGTCATGGCCCTAGCTACTGGGACAGGTTTCTGCGATCCTCCAATAAAAAGGTATGAGAAATGTATGGATGATTTTATAAAAAAGCTCCATAAACAACTTAATAATAATGTGATCCCGCTCCTCTGTGTGCAATTAAATACATGAATTGATTAATAAAATAAAAGAACTCATATTGAAAATCTCACCACAACATCTCATTTAGGGCATTTTGGTAATACTATACATGTCATGTTGTTGAAGCTTAGTAAAAACAGAGTGAACTTAATTGACACTATCGATAATTGCCAAAATACATTTATCCCAAGAAACAACATGATTAGAGTGTTGGTGTGTTTTGGTAAGGGTAAGTTGATTTGAGCAATTCTAAATCATAGACATGTTCACTTATGTTTCCAAACAAATTGCACAACTTAGACTGAGATTGTATGTGACAACTAAATAAAAAACTTTTAATAAAATTTAGACCAGTAGAAGAAAACAAAAGATTCACACAGAAAAATATTGCACCTATAGAATCCAAACACACCTGAAGTGTATGACACTATAGTTCATTTTAAGAATTACATTGAATCAAATTAAATGATTAGATTGCCTAAAAAACATTGACTATATTAACAATGGAAAAATGAATAAATGATCAGACTAAGTGGTTGTGTACATATTTAAGTAAAAGGTGAAATTTAAAAACCCGAGAAGACCGTAAAACCTCGTTTGACACACAAATCTGTCATAATAACATAATTTTCTTCATGTGTCACCAACAAGTTTTTATACAGAATTTGTAAAGTGATCACAGCTTTTCTAGCTCGTCTATGACCTGTTTGTCACTTTCAGCAGCTGCTCATAGCAAACAGTAAAGCAGGGCTGAAAGTAAAAAAGAAGCTAAAAAGCTAAATATTTATGTCATGTTACAAAGTCTGCGTACTCTCCTTCAGTTTAATGTGAATGTTGTTTATAGATATTGTGAAATTTTCCTTCTCATTTGTCTTCAATAATGTAAAACCACTATCAATGTGTTCCATGTCATATGATGTGCCCTTCTGGAGAAGTCTCTTTGTCCCATGTGGGACACAGTAACCTGCTTCCATGCTATGTTTTTGGTTTGTTTTGATGATGATAATCTAAATGTAATTAACTCCTACTGTGTAAGGTGTCTGCTAATGAAGGTCAATTAGACTGAGGCTTTAATGAAATATAAAAAATCTCATAAGTTACCAGAATTTATGATAAATTCAGGTTCATTGAAATGAAAACAAATACAAGCTAAACACAAAATGCAAGTTGAAAAAATGTGGATTTAGACTGAAGTTTAACTTTGTCAAGTAACTGGAAATTATTTTAATATAGTAAAAAGTCATTATTTGTCATTGCTAATTTTAATCTTACAACACAAGATGCTTTTTAACCCTTTATGGCCTGATATTGCATATTTGATATGTCTGTTTCTCAGACATTTGGCATCACATTATGATGGAAACTTTCTCAAAACCCTGTTCTTTACCATAAGATACTGGTCTCCTGAAACCTTGTGAATACCAGAAAGCAGACAATTACACTTTAATAATTTTGACCTTTTCCATAATAGTAAATGTACACTGTTTTGTTCAGTTCTTCTTAAATCGGGCATTAAGAGGTTCAAAGAAGTAGTCAAAACAGCTGTTAAAGTAGATTTACTTGTTCTACAAGCATCACTGTTTCCCACTGACCTGGACTGAACCTGGGATGAAGACAGGAGACCAGTTGTGCTGTAACAGTATGGAAAAAAGCATTAGTTACATTTACTTTTTTAAAGTAGTTTGAAAAAAGTATTATAGATCTGCATCAATGAGTGTTAATGATGACAAAGAAGAATTTGGAAGAATTCAACTATTTACAGACACAGAACTTTTTCCTGTTGGCAAAAATGTCCCCAGTACATCACAACCTTACCACAACTTCACCACAACCTCACCACAACCTACCACAACTTTACCACAACCTCACCACAACCTACCACAACTTTACCACAACCTCACCACAACCTCACCCAACCTCACCACAACCTTACCACAACCTACCACAACTTTACCACAACCTCACCACAACCTACCACAACTTTACCACAACCTCACCCAACCTCACCACAACCTCACCACAACCTACCACAACTTTACCACAACCTCACCACAACCTCACCACAACCTTACCACAACCTCACCACAACCTTACCACAACCTCACCCCAACCTTACCACAACCTCACCTCAACCTCACCCCAACCTCACCCCAACCTTACCCCAACCTCACCACAACCTCACCCCAACTTCACCACAACCTCACCCCAACCTCACCACAACCTCACCCCAACCTCACCACAATCTCACCACAACCTCACCACAACCTCACCCCAACCTCACCACAATCTCACCACAACCTCACCACAACCATACCACGTCACCACAACCTCACCCCAACCTTACCCCAACCTCACCACAACCTCATCCCAACCTCACCACAACCTCACCACAACCTCACCCCAACCTCATCCCAACCTCACCCCAACCCCACCACAACCTCATCCCAACCTCACCCTAACCTTACCCCAACCTCACCCCAACCTCACCACAACCTAACCACAACCTCACCACAACCTCACCCCAACCTCACCACAACCTAACCACAACCTCACCACAACCTCACCCCAACCCCACCACAACCTAACCACAACCTCACCTCAACCTCACCCCAACCTCACCCCAACCTTACCCCAACCTCACCACAACCTCATCCCAACCTTACCACAACCTCACCACAACTTCACCACAACCTCATCCCAACCTCACCACAACCTCACCCCAACCTCACCCCAACCTCACTACAACCTCACCCCAACCTCACCACAACCCCACCACAACCTCACCCCAACCCCACCACAACCTAACCACAACCTCACCACAACCTTACCCCAACCTCACCACAACCTCATCCCAACCTCACCACAACCTCATCCCAACCTCACCACAACTTCACCCCAACCTTACCCCAACCTCACCACAACCTCATCCCAACCTCACCTCAACCTTACCATATGGTCACCCCAACCTCACCACAACCTCACCTCAACCTTACCATAAGGTCACCCCAACCTCACCACAACCTTACCACAACCTCACCACAACCTCACCTCAACCTCACCACAACCTCACCTCAACCATACCACAACCTCACTACAACTTCATCCCAACCTCACCACTACCCTCAGAGTTTTTATATAATCCACTTTAGCCAAAGAAGATTTTACATCTGCATTGTTCCAACAGGTTACAAGACCTCTTCTAGATACATTTTCAAGCATTTGTAGCTGTTGATGATGAAGATGAGTTTCCCCAAAGTATCAGAAAAAAGTTAAATTGTCCGCTGTATACCATAGTATCTCCCTTGTGTACCACCTTTCTTTCTTGCTTAGTCCAGTGGTTTATTTGCAAGTGACAAAGTTGGGTGTTAACTTGAGATGGTCTTTATGAAATGTGCCATTAAGACAGAAAGTAGAACATGAACTTTATAGATCATTGCCTTGAGTGTAATTTAGTTCACATGCATGGCAGTGAATATGTTTATATGCACAGCAGTACTCAGATGTTAACATGAAAAGACGTAAATCTGAATAACATTTAGCATTCTTTGATGGTAGCAACCTGGATCTGACATAGACATCTTTGTTGCATATGTAAACATATATAATTTATGTGTGTGAGTGAACAACAACAAACAAATAACAAAAAATGAAACTACAGTGCTGCCAGCTACCCCAAAGCTCCCCCTCAGGGTGAGAAAGAAACCACATTACACTGTGTGCCTTGAGGAAAGCAGATATAGCGGCTGGATGCAACCATCACAGTAATAATGAGACACACAATCTGGATACGAGTCATTCATACAAATATATATCATATAATTTGGAAAATTAGTAGAATATCATATGCAGCACATGTAAACAACATGTATAAGACTGAATTATTGATCTCTGCTCAGATTCTTGCACAGTACAACACAAAATTGATGTTCTTAGACATTGTTATGGCAGCTGCTATGGAATCGAAGGTAACCCAAATGTAGGATGACGAGGCAGGAGGCAGAAGGCAGAAGGCCTGGAGTACCCAGGTCTTTTTAATTTAACAGAGGGATAACTAAGGGTTACGGAGCCCGTCTGGTGACATGGCAAAAATAAACAAATAAATTGTGGCCACGAAATAAGTAAATAAATACATTGTGGCTACGTAATAGGTATTACGTGTGAACAAAATACTTATTTCGTAGCCACAAATTCGTTTTTTGACAGCTGGGTAAATAAATTGAATGCATCTTCGGAAACTGCAACAGCAAGTAGCTCCCTGCAGTCAAGTCAGCCGCTTCTCGCGTATCCGCGGTCAAGCCAGCCTACGCCGAATTTTAAATGCGCATTTACTCTCAACTTTATGGTAAAGCAAACCGCAACGCCTCACACGTGAAAAGGAGAACATCTTTAACATCTTTGACTGAAGTCGACGTGCAGTCAAATTAATTTCTTCCATACTTAGTTAAATACGCCGATGCAGATGTACACACTACATTACATACTACTAGTACAACGACTATTTAGTACTTTTACTGTGTACTTTTTCTGTAATCTATTGCTAAAGTATCTTACAAACAGAAACAAATAGCATTTTTGGCTGACTTTGGAGTACAGTAAAATCCATTTTTCACATAATTAGTCCACCAAACCTATCCAGATGTAGGCTACACACTACATCATATACTACTTGTAGAAATGGACTAATTATTTGACAGCGGATACGCGAGAAGAGGCTGACTTGACTGCAGTGAGCTCCTTGCTGTTGCAGGTTCCGAAGATGCATTCAATTTATTTACCCAGCTGTCAAAAAACTAATTTGTGGCTACGAAATAAGTATTTCGTTCACACGTAATACCTATTTTGTGGCCACAATGTATTTATTTACTTATTTCGTGGCCACAACTTATTTGTTTATTTTTGCCATGTCACCAGACGGGCTCCGTAAAGGGTATTACACAGGAATGGGAACAAACAGGGCAGAAACCAGGGGTTATAAATACACAGAAGACATGATGTGAACATGTGAAATGGATAATAAATTAACCCAGGTGTACTAATGAACAGGAAGCATACACAAAGAAAAACTGCAAAATAAAACAGGAAACCAAACGGACTACCACACAAAGTCCAAACCATGACACCATCAAATGTCTGAGTAAATAATAAAGCGAAAATGAGGAAAGTAAAAGAGAAAAAAATGGTTTTCAAAAATTAGATTAGGCTGTTTAGACTCATTAGAAAGATCACACAATATCATAAAAGTAAAACAGTCAGATTTAGCCCACTTTAGTGTGAATGTAGACTACATCACATTAATGCCACTGAGATTTCTTTTTGTATTATATCTCATCACATTTGATAAAGGACTAGGATAACACAAGAGTGGTTAAACAGCATTCATCCATTTTCTGGTTTTTTGTCCCACTTATGCAAATCAGTTCAACTGAAAACCACACACAACCTCCAGTTGACCCCTTTACTAAGTTAACTCAAATTCAAATCGGATTTTAAATTTAAACATGTTCAACTTCCATAATTACAATAATGAATCAATATTAAATGCTAACATTTTTCAGTTGGCTCTGGTGGGACATCATGGCTGTTGACTTTGTTTATTTGTGTTCTGCCTGCACAGCCATTGCATTTCACTGAACTGAACCTCACTGTTGACTTCATTGTCTCATGAAGTGAACCTTGCACTTGAAAAAGCCAAATGTTGGTAAAGTTAATGTTGCCTCAGAGGGCATCATCATATCATTTACATTGCATTCGGATTCAGGGTGTAACACTGAGTGATGATCAATGGAGCGGCATGATGTGCCATATTTCAGGGCCACTGAGCAGCTTGTCCAACTGATGAAGAGGAAGACTAGAGAGAGAGAGAGGGAGAGAGAGAGAGAGAGAGAGAGAGAGAGAGAGAGAGAGAGAGAGAGAGAGAGAGATAGAGAGAGAGAGGATGGAAAGTGAGTGATAGAGAGGAGTGGGGGCAGGGGTGTGAGAAGTGGGGGTAAAACCATGTTGCCCACAGAACACCAGAAAGGACTTTGTTTTAAATGATTCAGGACAAAATTTAAACATTTATTGAGGTGAAACATTCATGTATTCCACATCTATGAACTCATTGCTATATGGTCACATTATCGAATAGCTTGCATGAAGCTCGTTTGATCAGTTTTTGAGATATTTGACATATTTCTGAAGCCAAGGCACCATTGTTGCATCAAAGGAAAATAAATGAATGAATAAATAAATAAATGTTGTGTGTATTTATAACAGGGCTAGTAAAAACAAGCATTTGGATGGACTGCATGAGTTCATTGTACACAGTGTTGGCAGTTAGTGATTGTAGTGTCTGTCGTTAAATCCAATCTGATTAGTAAATGCATAACTTCTTTATTTCACTGTCTTGCATTTTTATTGTACACTGTTTTAATAATACTACTAGGATTAATTTGAATTAACTTAATACTTTTACTGTAATCATCTCTATTTATTTATTTTGTAAACAATACAAAGGTAGTTAAATTCTTAAACCAGTTTATAGTTGTTTATTTACTCTCCTTACAGTGAAATAACACAAGTTGCACAAGCAGCTCCTTCTTCTTTTATGTTATTATTATTTGCATATGGTCTCATACACCGTATTGTGAAACAGGCAGTGCTTTCAAACAGTACATGTGTTAAAGAAAACATAGAGTTAATAAAACACTCAAAAAAAGCCTGTTTTTGTTTTTTATTGCTGTACTGGAAAACATTATATTACGATTTTACTCCAGAGGTTAACTTTCTGACTAACTTCCGAAAGCTTACAGTTGAATTTAATGAGTTTTTTTATTTAAACAAATAATATCAGCCAGAAATGGGAATTTACAAACTCAATAAAGATTACAATAATTACATTGTGGAACTGTAGCTCACTTCCAGTCTTCCTGCTTTTTTGGCAGCAATATCCAGTATTTATTTATTTATTTTCATCCAATAGAAATGTTCCTTTTTCTATCCACCATTAAATGCGAACAGTTTTTTTTTGGGTTGTTGACTGCAAGTTAAATCCAAAATGGTTAAACACATGGATGAGAGCGAAGCAGCGGTGAGCGACGCTTTACTTAAAGAGCCAGTGTGCAGGCATAAAATACAGATTTCAACAACTACCTTTCCACACTGTACGTAAGGAAAATACCCTGTTCAAAGCAAATGTATATACTTGAAATGAGATTATTTTATTACTCAGTTTTAAAACTTTATCAGGAAAAACTTTCTATTATATGTTAAGTAAAAAGTGAATGAAGTGAAATAAGGATGACTAAGCTTATGCAGTACGAACCGCTCTCCAGAGTTTCTTTTCACTCATTAATTTACTGATATTTCAAACAAAGTTTTATAAAAAATCTTGAATCAATAACATAATTAACTCAAGTCTTTCTTTCTGACATGACATAACTGAGAATAGGAGACCGGTCCTTGCCTGGCTGAGATGGTGAGGATAAAGAAACTTGGAGCGTTCACTGAGGCATTTTAAAAATAAAGTATGCCTCAGTAGATCAGGCTGTGTTGCCCTTGGTAGGGTCCCCTAGAGTGACTTGGGGAGAAACCTGATCAAGCATGGCTCATGCACGGAAACATTGCGGCTATGTTTCCCTTACCTGCATGCATGTCAAGGGAACCAGGCTGAGAGCAACTGGTGGCCAGGGTTTTGGTCACATGAGCTCCCCGGCTTTTTTGTGTTTGTTGTGGACTCACCACCACTTTGGAGAGACATAAAGCTTGGGTGCAATGTGAACTGGGCAGCAGCTGAAGGCATGGACCCTCCAATCCTCTCCTGCAGAACCTAACTCTGGGTACGTGGATCATCACCTCCCTGGTTGGGAACTAACCTGAGCTAGTGCACAAGGTTCCGGTTCACCTCGACAAACAGCTTGGCTCTGGAACCATTTTCCCTGAGAGCGGCTGGACGATCTTTCGTTGTGGAGTAACTCCCAGTCAGGGATGCAGAGCAGGTGTGGACACACTCATTACCCCTCATTATCCTAACTGTTGTTTGAGCTTATGCATCAAAGGAGGAGTAATGTCTCATGTCTAATGTCTTGTATGTTTTGGTTTGGTTCATTTCTTTTGTTTGCTGTTTTTATAAATCAAACTATTCCAACTTCTTGTGGTATGACCAGCATTCACATCAGTGAATAGACTTTATATGAATGGAAACTCAGCAGTTTAATTTACCGTATATAGTTTTTTAACACAAATTTTCCACATTATAACTGAAATTCTGATACATTAGTGTGGTTAAATACTGAAATGTGAAATATTTGTCCATATTTATTTTATTTTCATTTTATTTTTTATTTTATTTGATATTTTTTGCCCTCAAACCCTGATGTAGAGCTCCGATTTTTCTTTTTTTTAATTTAACTTATTTAACTATAATTTACAGAAACCATTAGATTTTTTGAAGGCATAGTGTTGTAGTGTTACTATTTTGGGTTATTGAAGTGTTGATACAGGCCTGATTACATCCACTTGCTATGCACTGTGAAAAGCATTGACGTCATCGATTGTTTGTCATGTAAAAATTAGAGCATGAGATTTTTGTTTTTATGTGCTGGGTGTATGTTGAGACAACCCATTGGAATTTTGTCCTGATATCTGCGGGGGGTCCTGCAGCAGTCAGTGTGTGGAAACCAAATTGAATCTCTTTGGCTCAGGGTCATGGCACAGTTCAGATGTGTATTGATTAAATGTCAGCTGCCCAGGTGAATGTGATTCACAACTCAGAGGGACCTAATTCACCAATCCATCACCACTGGAGAAACATTCAAAGCATCACATCATCACAGCATGTTTTGTTCTCATGCAGTAACAAAACTGCACAGAACCGTAAGTATAATCAGAATAGCTGGGTTAGTATTGATGCACCTAAGTACCACATATACTTTTTAAAGGTTTTGATCTGTTTTTCAGAGGTTGTTATGAGCTCAATAATTCTTAATGAGCCTTTTTTTAGCATATGCACTGATTCATGATATATATATTTTAAATTGGTTTAGATGCTGTAATACTGGACCACACCATTAAAAAAACCTTTTTGTTGTGTTCTGTTATACGAATGAGCACCAAGAGAGGGCGCTGTACGGTTGCATGAGGCGGATGTAGCGGAGGAGAA
>JBAMHV010000010.1:19199053-19210241 GCA_037177535.1 Pseudomugil gertrudae
GTGCAGACAAATCTATGGATGGATGTACAGATGGATGAAAGGATGGATGTACAGATGGATGGATAGATGGATGGATGGATGAAAGGATGGATGTGCAGACAAATCTATGGATGGATGTACAGATGGATGAAAGGATGGATGTACAGATGGATGGATAGATGGATGGATGAAAGGATGGATGTGCAGACGAATCTATGGATGGATGTACAGATGGATGGTAGGATGGATGGATGAATGGAAGGATGGATGTACAGAAGAAAGGAAGGATGGATGTACAGGTGGATGGATAGATGTACAGATGGATGTACAGGTGGATGTACAGATGGATGGGTAGCTGGATGGATGGATCAAAGCCCTGTTCTGGTTGGATAATAATGATTGCTGTAATGACTGAATATACTAGACGTAAGATATGGATCAGTGGTCTGTTTCCCAGCCAGCAGGTGGTAGTCATATAACATTAGTGTTGCATCCATTCAGGAGCCTAAATAATATATTTTGGAAGCAATCCATCCTTTCTCCTCCTTTAGGTCATCATTCACTGATGTCTGCAAAACTGTGGTGAAACATTATTTCCATCTCTTTAAATATGTGCTGCTTAACCTCCTTTAGATGCAACAAGTTTAGTTTCCTTTAACATGCTTCTTATGTTTGCCTTTATTTGAGTCATCCTATAAACAATGCAATACCCATATGATATATATTCAACCAGATATCTCCAAACATGAACTTGACCTTACCCATCCCTAATTTATGGTGACTAAGTTGTTCAAATGATAAAAACCCTGTGAGGGATGATTTAATAGTGAGAGTACCTTAAGTATGGGTCAAAATCAGAGTCAAATTTTTTTTGGCTGTGTCTTGTGGAGTACAGACTCCATCGAGAGTAATTATTTGTGGAGGGTTTAGGGCCTCAGGGGTGACGGAGTAGGCGGGAGGGGCAGAGGGTGCGCTGAAACGGAAAGCACGCTAGTCCCACTCACAGTTGATGCTCAGTGAATCTGAAAGGTCATGTCATGTTTTCTGGCAATTGACTCGATTGGTTTGGATTCTGCAACATAAGGCCGGGACAGTGGAGCAGTGTGTGCAAATGTGTTTATGTGTGTGTATTTGTGTTTCTGCACATTTGCAAGGAAATGTGCCTGTGGGATATTTTCTGCATTGACCTTATTACCCTGCACTGTGACGAGCTTGCTACATGACTTGCTCCCTCTGACTTTATAACACACAAACGCATATAGATGTGGGTATTTTAATTGCTGTTAGTTAAAACCTTGTGTGTTTTTTAAATGCTTTTACCCGTTTAACATGAATATGGGATTTTGCAATTTATGACAAACATAAAACAAACATAACTTATTCCCGATCAACTGGAAGTAAACATTTAATATTATTAAAAAATGACAAATCCTTTTCTTTAAGGGCTTAATCCATCAGGTTATTTACCACATCATGGATAATGCTGGTGTGAATTTAAATGAGAATTTGCAGTCTTAACCTGCTTGAATGAACTGATATATAAGGATATATAATATATAAGGTCTTCACATCATCAAACTAGAAGCTTAGACATATTGTATGTTGTGAGCTGCAGTTTTTACGTGTTTATCTACTGATATGACTTCTGCCTTGCAGCTGTTGTCTTGAGCAATTTACCAGAACAATGCAGTGCTGACCTCTCCCCTTTCTGGGAAGTTCAACTGCAGCTATAAATAAAGATAGTCAGCATCAAACTCAAAACTAGTTATATATGGTGTGAAAAGAAAATAAATAGTTATTCTAAAATATAAATGTTCTCCCACATTGCATTCTTATATGCTATGTCTTATAGAAACAAAGCTTAAATTACTCAAAGCATATAAATAGCTGTGAAATAAAAACAATAAACAATGGAAATTAACATAAAAATGATCTGATCTTTCCTCTAGGCGTTAGTGCACTGGCTGCCGTTTTACCAGCAAATCATTTGCCAGTCTTCACTCCGCCCTGCCTTCCCGGTTGACTTCTGCACTCCAGCAGATCGGTGGCAGAGGTCCAGAATCACTTAGATCATTTTACCCGGGGCACAAAGGGGGCAGAGAGGAGCCACTGACCCTGCGCTTGTCAGGCAGCACTTTATGCCTCACTGACTTTCCAAGTGTGACATTTCTCCTGTATTTGCCCCCTCCCAACGCCTCCCAATGTAACCACCACTGCAGTGCAGAAAAAGATCATTGTCTATAGAGATATCAATCAAATGAACAACATCTGGGGTCAATCTGCTGTCAGTGTTCCCTCTTTGCTGTCGCAGCTTTCATGTAAAGTGACAATAATGACAGAATGTCAGAAATGTTACATGTTGCCTTTAGTTGACACAAGACGACATTTTGAACCCCAGTGCTCTTAAACAGATATCGTACCTGTCTCCAGACAAACACTTTGTTTTCGCTTCAGTGATGTGTACGTTGATGTGCATCTGTAAACACAAGTCTTTGCCACCCTTTCCAGACAAACACGCCCCCTGTCATGGGTCACGCAGTGGTCATGACATTATTAAAGGATCAATTATGCCTTAAAACACTGCCGCCTCTCCATGGGGATATGTAGCAGAACAGATGGGGCTTATGCAGAGCGGCTTTAATATCTATTTTAAGTGCTACAGAGACAATGAACTAATGAGACATTTCAGTTTTGTTCAGCTGTGTTGGGAAAGATCAGACCAAATCAATTGTCCTCTGGTAGCACAAGCATGAAACCCTCACGTTGTTGCAGATGTAAAAAGATAGTATTAAAATAAAGGAATACATACATAAAGGAATAAAATACACTGATTTACATAGCATATTCACTATTTAAATAACTTTTTCAGACAAAATATTTGGGGTTCCAGTGAATATACCAGATTTTGATAAAAAAAATTGAGGCATTTTTTAAAATTTAATTTAATTTAATCTACAAATAAAAAAAAAGTTTTATCCAAAAGTGTTTTTTTTTTTTGGTTGAAAATTAAACAGTGAGCTATTTTATATGAGCAATGTTAGCTTAGGATAAAATATAAATGCCTGTTATGTTAGTTGCCTATGAATAAGGATACATGTGGGTAAAAGCTGCAGCAAAGGGTCAGGGCATTCTGTCTATCCATAAGGTACTTGCAGCGGTGCTGCAAAGAAGGATAGGAAGGTAAAAGCCAGGGCATGCTGTTCTGGGATCAACACGTGTCTGTGGAAGCCTGGAGGTTTCACCACAATCTGTTCCAGTTGGTTCACTCTTGTGCTGTGACCTCAATTTTTTTTTTCTTTTTTTACTGCTGTTGGAGCTTCCTTGCACTATAGTTTGACACAGGAGCAGTACAGGCAGGGCTACACCCACCCAGCTGTGAAGAGGGGGATGCCGTACAGGAGATATCAAACAATAACACAGAGGAGGAAGACTGAATTAATATCTGCTCATCCTGGGCTGCACAAGCATTTCCAACTTGGAAATTCTGTGAAATGACACTTTCAATTGGGGTCAATTGGACCCCTGCCTCTGGATTTCAGGCTTCTTCTCTGCCTTGGGGTAATCAAGGGTCATAGATATAATTAGAGTAAGTGTAGTTCAAGCGGTGTAAGTGAGCATTTGAGTAACACTAGGGGTCAGTGACAGTCCATGCAATCATATAGTTAGGAGACCCTTTCCAAATGTTACTTTGAGGTTTGTAAAGAAAAAATATAAAGTTTTACCAAAACAGTCTGATATGGCGCTAAGGCTTTTATTTATTTGATAAACTGTAATAAATTTTCTCAGAGGCACTTGCTTGCAAAGATCAGTCATCATATCTCCATTCAGTGAATCATGAACAGCTAATCTCTCCTGTTTATATCTCTATTGTTTTTAAAAGTTCATCTCTCATCCATTATTTTAGTTTACAGTGGAACCGTGAGTATGGTATCTCAGCTGTTTGCTACTTTTTCCTCTCGTAACACACAAGGCAAAATATCTCAGTAGCAGTGACACAGTGGGGTAGTAATTATCTAATTGTTTGAGCAATGTCTTTCTTTGATTTATGATCTTGTATCAGTGGCTGACCTGATTTATAATGAGTTTTCCTCACTTGTGAAAATATGAACCTGAATTATATGGCAGCAGTCCAATTATCTCTTTGTTCGGCCGAAACTCCTGCCGACATTGACAGTGTGCATCACAAATAGCTGCCATTGAAGCTTTCACCTAATAACAATAATATGATCCATCATTTTAGATTGGCCCAATCGCACCTCCTTCTACGTAACCCTGTTCATTTGTCACCGTGTAGATGTACTCTTACCCTTTAAGTCTGTTATTAGACATTTTCTTATAATTGATCATTGTGGGTTTTCAGATTAAAATCTTTTGTCAGTGTTTCACATTTGTCAGGTACTGTATATGATATAACTGCTGTTTCTAAAGTACGATGTCCAGAAGACTCTAACCAAAACAACAGGACTAGACCTTCCATTAATCGTTTATCAGAAGGTCTCCTGTTATCAAGTTCAAGTCACTGAGTCAAAAAACTGGGTACTAAATGGAGCAAGTTGCTTGGCACAAGGACAAAGTTGACAGAAAACATAAGGGCCTCACGCACTGTCTGGACAGCAGGAGGCATAGGTTGAAGAATAGACCCAGCCACAAGCACATCAACTATACAGATGAGCTGCCCCCTTCAAATTAGCACCGAGCACAGAGACTGCTGCTTGTGTCTGATGAAAAGATGCACGGCTGCCACTATTTGTGCCGCTAAGGCATTCATCAAATTAATTACTGAGGTATCCAAGCCCCTCTCTGATACCTCTTTATTTTGAGTCCTGTAAATGGGGACTCAGACTAGCGCTGACAGAGTGGCCTAATACACCAGTCTTTCGCTGCACATAATTAATTGAAATCTTTGCTAGTTTGACAAATTGGAATGATGAATCTATCTTCTATGAATAGCTTAAGAAAAATGCATAATCAGTCAAAACCATACTGTAGAAGCAACATCCTGCTCTCTCTGACTCACTCACTCACTCTCTAGTTCGCTTTCTGTGGCTTTGTATGATCCATTAGGCAGAGAAAGCTTGGCTTGTTGGGAAGGCTTTCCTTCCTTCCACCACCTCGATTGATAACTTTGGCTTCTTACTTTAATGGAGCGGTCAAGGTGGAGGGTTCCTTTGTATAGTTCAAAAGAATAGAGGAGAACATAAATCAAACAGATGCGGTTCACCACAAAAAATAGATTCATTCTATGGTCTCTAATCTCCCAGATAATAAAAAAAATACTCTTGTCAATATAGATGAAGTGAGCACATCTCCAGTAAATCCTCTATTACCAAATTCAACCAACAGGGAAATAGCATGTAATTGATGACATACTGTATTTATGCTCATTGTAACTGCTATGTTTTAGTTTAGTTTTTCCTGTAGTGGGTTGCTTTTGTCAGTTGAAAATATGAGAGGCCATTGTACTGAATCTGCTCAGCTCCAAAGAGACAGACACAAGTTAGCGAGCAGCTTGTGAGGATGGGGAACTGACATGTAAAAAAATTAGAGGCCATAAAAGTTAGAGGTTTTCTCAAAGAGATTTTAATTCAGTAGCATCTTTTGATATCATAACACCAGGATGAACCCTAACACATAACAAATAATTTAAACATTGACATTTTTGTGTTGGGTTATACACCATTGTTGTAAGGTTTCTTTCCATAAATTTTCTTTACACTTGGGGAAAAACAGGTTTTATGAAGATTTATTCTATGTACTCAGTGCTTATCAAAGTTTTAAATACCATTTCAGATTCATTCATCAGCATTTCAAATTTGCTAACAGAGCGTTGGTAAACCATTCATTTATTTTTTTGCAGGGACGCTGGAGCCTATCCCAGCAATTAGCAGGTGACAGGCAAGGCACACTCTGGACAGCTCGCCGGTCCATCACAGAGCTTCTGTTTCATAAAACCCCCAAAATGGCTGCTTTTCAGCACCTCAGTGTTGATACACACAATGTAAAAACTACAGGAATAATTATGAATGACATTCACCATCACTAACCTTAATTTGTGCATGACACAGGAAGTGACAGAGACAGTGTTGAATAAAAAGAGGGATGTACATCAGTAAGCTTGGTTATAAGACCAAGGCAGGAAAGTGTTCACAGACAGTGTAAGAACAGAACATGGTTACTAAACAGTCACAGAAATATTGAACTTCAGACACAAAGACACCCGATAGGAAAACAAGGACAATAAGTGTTTTTTGTTTTAGTTGATTCCTCTTGAACTCTGCATGATTAGTTCACCTGGCATAACATTAACCTATTCACAAAGCAGCCCATATTTATACAAATGACATCTCATACATGTTTTTGAAATTTCCCTTGGGAGATAAAATATTTTTCCATTTCATTATTGACAAAATTCCAACCAATTAATTTAGAAAGCCTTGAGTAGTCAATTTAAAAACAAAAATCACCAAAACCGCCCATCCTGGGGGTTGGGGCGGCTGTGGTGCGTGTAGTAGAGCGGGTTTTTTCCTAACCAGCAAGTTAGTGGTTCAAATCCCAGCTCTGGCGTCCACATGTCAAAGTGTCCTTGAGCAAGACACCGAACCCCCAGTTCATTCCGGTGCCGTGTCACCGGTGTGTGAATGTGTGAGTGTTTGTGTGAGTGTATGGGTGAATGTGTCGAATAGTGTCAAAGCGCTTGGAGTGCACTGATGTGTAGAAAAGCGCTATACAAATACAAGACCATTTACCATTCTTTGTACAGACATGGTTGAAAAGAGAGGCACAATATTTCAATTCTTTTTTTTAGAAAGTATCATCATAGTGATAATACTATTGAAGTGGGATGCTTTTTGGTTGTTGCAGTGAGCAGAAAAAGCCTCTGATAGAAGAAACTGTTGTTTTAATAATATATTGCATTACATTTACTTTATTTATCTATTTATTTACTCAGTTTTTTTAGCACAAGCGCAGTTTCAAGTGTGTTGCTGGCTTTTCTTTTATTTCAGTTTATCAGGAAACGTGTTTTTTCACATTTACAATACAACAGCATTGTTGTCAAACCTACATTTGTGTTTAGAGTTTGAATGCTAACGTAAGCAGGATTTTTGAGACAGAAGGTTATGATAAGGTTGACTGAAGATAAAAATGAGAAAATGGAGTAAAAACAACAACAAAAACATGCTCAGCAGTAGTATGTGTGCTTATGTGAACCTGTCTGTGTAGGCTGAGAATGCACTGAATCTGAAGGTTGCTGCAGTGAAGGACATATCTTGTCTATGGTAAGTAGTCATCCTTAATAGGTTTGGTTTGGATGTGAAATATTGGTGTGCCAAGTAGGTATGTGACATTAGTGCGGTCCCTAGGGAAACCTGCAGAATGATCTCAGTTCAGTCAGTACTGAGAAAGGATAGGGGGCTAAATAAAGGCTCAGACAGATGAAACTATACCTCAACCCGATGACCTCAAGGCAAAAATTTTCCACTACCCTTTGTGACATCCATTCTTTGTTTATGTAGAATATTGTTACTGGGGATACCCTCTTAACTGATTGTGCTTTTCTAATTAGTCTCACTTCAGTTAAGATTAATTAGTAATATCAATTTTCATCATACCATCAACTCACAACATGAGATATTGATTAAGAAGGGTTCAAGAATGTGGATGTAAAAAAAAATACCCTAAATTTCCACAGAGAGCGTGTGCGCCATGCACGGACGTAGTTTTAGGGGGGGACACGAGGGACATGTCCCCTGCACTTTTTCAAAAAGCCGTTTTTGTCCCGTGCACTTTTTACTGTACAAAGCCAATATTTCACTACAGAAAACAGACTCGTCAGGCACTAGGAACAACGGACAACGGCCGTGCAAGCTGAAGCCCGTTTTTCACTGCGTTTCATTGGTTCTGCTGTTTCTTATATGATTGGCTGTCCCCGCTGTCACTAACCTTGCCTGCACAGCTGTAGAAGTCACGTGGTTCATGAAGCTGCTGATAGTTCTACCATTGACCACAGTTTATTGTCAGTGTTTTGGAAGCTTTTTCTCTGGGAAATTGCTGAAAGTGTGACAATTTAGCAAGAAATTAAGTCAGCGGTGGTATTTCATTTGGTTAGTTTTAGCTCTTTAGTTGTGTAACTAACAAGCTAGTGCTAATTTAGCCTGTGGTTAGCTAACAGGAGCCAGGCTCCAGTCTCTGTAGACACCAGTAAGCCTGTCTCACTTATTTATTGCAGTTATTTGCAGTATTTTATTCTCATGCAAAGATTTCTGTTGAATGTTAGAATTATCCTTTGGTCATGGCTGCATTAGTACATTGTTTTTATTTCCTGCTTGTAAACTATATATTATTACTTACATATTCAGTTTTTCTTCTGTGAGACTGATGACATTCATTCAGTTGGAGTTACACATCCTGATACAAAGCCTCAAACAGCAGCATTAATCAGGACATATCCAGATCCTGCTCGATTAATGTGGATACTATTAGTTAAAGAAAAAAATGTAATGTAAAAAATGTGTAATATTTTAAATATTTTTCAGCTTCCTGTTGCTTCCTGTCCGCATGAAAACATTGATGTCTTGCTGCTGCTGGATGTCCAGACAATGTTGCATCCTCAGAAAGCTTCCCTGTTTCTGGCTGCAGCTCCACGCTTGCTGTGATTACATCTCATCCAGTTTGCACATGTTCTCTCCATCTCTGTGATGCTGTAGAATAAAGTTATATTCTATAAATAAATAAATGTTTTATTATTTCCTGTTTGCTTAAAGGTTGAGTTTTTAAAGACCTGATAAACTTTTTTAGTTTTATAAACCAGTAAATATTTAAATATTAAGTTATTTTAATACATTTCTAGCTAGAATGGCATTAAATGGGGTTGCTGATTTATTTAGTTAACATAACTCAAAGTGAAATAAAAATTAGCAGTAATATATTGTCTTCTATATATTAGTGTTGCACAGGGTCACCATAAAGCATCCTTCAAGTCATTAAAAACTTTCTTTAAAATATTTTATATCAGCTCTGCGATTCAACTCATTTTCCATCTGACAGACTGCATAAAATCTGCCACAGTTGGAGTGTTTGGCAGAGATTTAATCCTGGAAACAATAATATAATGGTCTTTATTGTACAATGTAGATGTGTAAACATGAAGTTTATTTTAAAATTTACCTAATATTTTACATGTCTGATTTCCTCTCTGGTCCTATCTGAAATGCAGATGCATGGTGTGGGTTACATCAATGACTAAAAGAAGCACTATTTCTTCCAAAGGCTGCAACGCAGCTTGGATGCACATGAACCTGGTGGAAATTGGGCTTTTAGAAAGTATGTTAATCGTGTTTGCTTTTTATTTTCTAAAAACCTTGAGATGTAAGCTTGGCAGTGCTTTGTAATGGAATCTTAAAATTAGGACAATAAAACTCTTCCGTGTTTCTCTTCTCTAATGGGATATCATGATCAAGTCTAGAAGAGTGCTTTTCTGATCTACTTTTTTCATTTCTTGAGTGCGTCACAGTTGTTGTGGCATGTCAGTCAGTCTAAGTCAGTTACATTAGACCTCTGTAGAATTTCTTGGTGCTTTTTGTTCAGTTAACTTTCATCACTTAGAAATGAGATGAGGAGATTACTAGCGACAGCACTGCTAATCTCTCCAATGCTAATCCATTACAGGTTATGTCAATGTTAGCATGACATTAGGCTTGCAATTGCTTACATGGAAAATAAGTCAGCTTTTATGCTGTTCAGTCTCATTTAATCGTTGATACTTACATTTTAACTTTAGTATTAGGTGAATAAGTAGTTTTTCAATTTCAGTTTCTGGAGGTGAAGCTAAAAATGACAAAAACAAAGGAGGAGAATTTTGCAAATGGTGGATCACTGCAGACTGTTACAACCAGCTACACTGGTTGAATAATGTCTTCTCACTTGTCAGGGTTTCCAGATTTCTATTTCTGGTTCTATTTTGTCCACTAACTTCTTGTCTTCACTTGCTGCCTTCCTTATGCTCAGCATTTGTCCTGGCCTAATGGTTTCCACCTGTGTCTCATTATTTCCTGTCTCTGTGTGTACATGTATCCACATTTTCTTGCATTTCTGCTTGCTTTGTGTCATTTCCTTTCAGTCTTTCTGCACCCTTGGATAGCTTGTTTAATGCTTGTTTTATGATGATTTGTTTGCCACTTTAAAATACCTGAATTAAAATACATGGATTTTAAGCTTCTAGTGTGCAATAGTGTCCTTTCTTGATGCAGAGAGCCATCAGACATCTGATGATTCATAATAAGTTAACAAGGCTAAATCACTTGTGCCTAAAGGAGACTTATCATGAAAAATCCACTTTTTTAGCCCTTAAATAAATGTTTTTGTGCACATTAGGTGTTTAGGAAGCCAGGAAATGTCAATTTATTCCATCCTGATGCTGCACATATATCTTTATATTCTTTTTGGTCAGATTTTTCAGTCCGTTTAATTTTCTCTATTACGTTTTTTTTTTTTTTATCTATTACATGACAGTATTTGCTGTGGGTCTGCCAAATAAGGTTTTGGACTTCCTGGTAATTAAATTCGTGAATCTGATACGTTGACATTTATAGTAAACTTACCAATAAAATGTGTATCTGCTGGGAGATTAGCGTATTGCTGCTATCAAGCTACAAACATGGCGGAACAGGGTAGAGTTGAACTTTCTGTGACCAGGAGGGGGGCGGGGCTTAACATGCCTCGTTCATATTTACAGAGACGGCACCAAAATGAGTCGCTCTGCAGATGCACCTCAGAACACGGTTATAAGGTGTGTGTGGAGCGAGAATCACCAGCAATTCAGACCAAAGCGTTGCGGTTCTGCTTTATACAGACAATAAATCAATGATTTACATGTTAAAAAGAAGGATTTAAAAGTGTGATATATCTCCTTTAAGGTACTGGTCATAAAACAATTGTCATTAGGTAGTCCAATAGAAATGTAATATTAAAGTACAAAACTGAACAGTAAATATATGTCATCAATGAGGCTCCTCATTTTTCCTTTCTCAATGTCACTCTTCTCAAGGAAGTGCAGAGTCGACCAGAGTAAAATGATGAGGCAAGACAGTAGACCAGGGCTATTCAATTAGGTCCTATGAGGGCCGCAACCCTGCAGGTAGGGATGTTATGCTCGAGCGGTCTGCTCGAGCAAGTGTCGAGCATGTGACACGGAAGTGTTCGAGCAATTGTT
>JBAMHV010000010.1:19230137-19240145 GCA_037177535.1 Pseudomugil gertrudae
ATATAATTATTACACAGTACACACATATAGGAGGATACTATATCTTGGAAAGCGCCAGGTACTGGTAGTTTCTTTCTTCTCGTCAGGTTTTCTTTTCCTCCCTTTTTTTTTCTTAAATTTGAGATGTTGTCTTTGATGGCTGCTCGGCAAAGAGAGAGCTGTCTTTAGCTGTAACCTCTCTGCACCAGAATCTGGAACATGACACATGTCAGGCTGTGATAAATGGTGCAGAGTCTCAGTAATTTCACCAGGAATGCCCTTGAGATGCCCAAAACCCCAATCGCAAATGCTATTGTTGAATTACACCATAAAAAGAAATTCTTTCCTGTTGACATGATAGGAACCATGCTGAAAATAAAAAGATTTCCTTTAATTCTCTTCAGGATATCTGTGGTATTTTGACAACAATGTATGTTGTCAAAAACGAAGGGGAAAATATCAGCATCAATAACTGGTTGTGTTGCAGAAATAATTTTTGTGTTCATAATTCAAGAGTGTATTAAACAAAAAAATTCAGATTTAGCTTTCTTTTAAGGGAATATTGAGAAATTTGTGTTGCCATTAGAGGCATTCTGTTGTTGCTGTTGTTGTACAGTAAGTGGAGGCATGTTAATGTGGAAAATAGTTCTAGTGTTTGCATTGGTGTCCATGCAGTAATTGCAGACTACCTGCTTTCATGCAGGGCTGGGAGATGCTTTATTCATTAAATAATTTATTTCTGATAGTTTCTCTGGGTAAAATGTTATGTCAGAGGTCAGAATAGGACTAATTTAAAGAATGGCATACTAACAATAAAATTCATTACACCTGGTGCGACTTAGTTAACGGGATTTGGCTGGCACTGGTGTAGCCGCCCCCGCTTTCTTTAAGAATTAAATGTAGCTCACAGTGTATTTATGGTATGAAGAAGTAGCATAGCTGTAGATATGTCACACTTACCACCACTAAGAGTCTTGGTTTGACCTGGATTATACATCAGCAATTTTTAGAAAGCTGAATGAGAGTATTAGCAATGTTTGCAAAATAAGAAAAAGACTACTGTGTATGAAAAAAGCATTCTCATTTGGAAACTTTGTGGCCTTTAAACAATGACTACCATTATTGCACACCATTAAGTCCTGCTTACTATTAATGAAAGTTAAGAATAGACTGAGACAAATCGTTCATAGACCCAAGTCCCATGGAGGCTTATCTGTAAAAATAACACGCGGCGATGAAAAGAAACCCACTGAATTATTGTCACCGGTATTTTTCTTCACTAAGCATTCGTGTGTGTGGTGAATTGCCCAGCAATTAATCCAAAAACTATGGCTAAACTACCCTCTGTGATATCCTTTCCATCCAATGACAAATAGAACAGAGGAATCTTAATTAGGAGGGAATGCGCTGCAGATGTATTAGAGCAGCGATGGGAAAACAGATGAGGCCATCACACCACACAGCAGGGAGCTGAGAAGTCTGGTCCCCCAACGCTGTGTCCCATTCATAATGCCACGAGTGTGCCACATGCCTCTGCTGTCATCTACATAGTGCCACCGGGGCCCCCAGGGGCAGGGGAGGTCCTTCTTATCCACTACTTTGAGTTCAGCCTCTAACTGGTGTGCTCTGGTGTACTGGCTCATTAAAGAAATCGCCAACATCTGATTGACATTAAATAGTTTTGTATTAGCTACTAACAGGCCTCCATTAATGTTTACATCAAAGATAATCCTTTTAATTTTATGTCATTCACATTGCATCAAATTATATCAATTTATATAAAAAACACACCCAAATATTTCTGCATAATCACAATCTATCTTTATTCTAACATAATAAATATGGAAACTCTGGAAAAGCATACAAAAGCACAAATTTATGATGTTTAGTTTGACTCTTAACACACAAATTTTATTCTTTTGAGATTGGATTGAGCAGAGCAAACGTTTCTTCAATACAGTGGGTTTTAAAAGTTAATACACGTGAAAGGGTGGTAATAAATCATGCAGCCACATCTCCATAGGTTTGTCCTGTGTCATGGCACTTGGTCTGTTCCTTTTTATTTTATTTTATTTTATTTATTTCCACATTGGTCATTGACGTTCCTTTTTGAAAAATAGCCATAGTTTGACTGTGTCTATTCAGCTGGCTGCCTTCAATTTTATACCTGCAAAGTTTCAATCTAGACCCTCCTTGCGTCCTTTAACATTTGGTGCCCACACTAGAACCCTCCCCCACCTTCTTCTCCCCTTTTCCAGGATTATTGGTACAGACTCCACTCGTGCTGTTATTTTCAACCTTGGTGGACAGGGGCTTTGGTATGTATTCTGGAAATACTTCAAAGAAAAGCAAAAAGGCAGCAATTTTCTGCTTGAATATCCCTCTGACTAAATCCATTGATCATCCTTGGGGTTCCTGAGAGAGAGAGGGAGTGAGATGGAGAGGCATGTTTTATCCTCTAATAACTCCTACCTTCACCCCTTCTTGCTTCTCTGTTGTTGTGTTGTTGTTGGTCGCACTTCTGCTCTATTCCTTGGAGAGCTGCTGAGATTGAAGTTATTTTATGCTTCGGCTCCCCGGGCCCCAATTTGAAAACTCTTGTGTGTCAGTTTTCACACACTCCTGTCATATGGCAAAGAGCACAGCAGAGTTTTTCTGTGAAGGCATCTTGTGGGGCATTCTGCTTCTCCTGACAAATAGGTCACCGAAAGAGGACTGCTTTGTGTCAGTTTTAAACTCCAGTGAAGCATTTATGTGAATGCAAGAGTCGTATATAAAATCTTGATTTTTGCCACCTAATGAAAGTTCTGACTGGGATGGTGAAGCTGTTTCACATTGGTCCTACGTATACTGCATATCTAGAAACTCTATATTTGTAACTCAAACTGCAATTAAAACTATTGCAGCAGCTTGATAAAAAACTTTTAAAAGAAAATGATACATTTTACAGGGAAGATATAGAAGCCCTGAGCTGAATATAACAAGAAAACAACAAAGAAGAGCCAAAAGAAAGTCTAGAAATGTTGCTGTCCTGTCAGTAGAGTTCAGGAAGTGGATTCTTTTGCACTCTGCTGAGTGGTAGATTATACCGTGTGTCAGATATCTGTAAATACAAAGTAAAAGTGACACAACTTCAGAAACTTTCCAGTGGGCGATTTTACTCCTCACACTTGCCTTTAACACACAAATGAGAATAAACCAGCCACTTTTGTCATTTTCATTTAGAATTACGTGTCTCCATGGTAAATTTTCTCCTTAAATCTCTTTAAAGATAATTTAACTTTTATTCAGAATTAAAACTGTCATGTAAACGTGGTCATTTGCTATGCTGCTACATAGCTCTAAAATGCTTTCATTGTCATTGTGGTTCAGGTGTAATTTGGGGCAGTGGGTGTTTTTTAGCTCAGTGGACTGTTGAAGATCCACTCCACCACATGAGCTCATTCATTATAGATCTGACTGTGCATGGTCTTCGAATCACACCTGCAAGCAATTCATTGACTGAGAAAACAATGCAATGCTATCCTCGCCTTTACAATGCATTCTGATTCACTTTCATGGTTTTGTTTTGGTTGTTTTTTTTTTTTGCTTCAACTCCTGCATGCATTGTCTGTGAGATATAAAGATCTTTCCTGATGTATAATTTATTTGCACAATTTGCTAAAACAAGAACCTGTTATGGGACATGTGTAAGTTTTTTACCTGCATTTTCTTAATTTCTTCTTTCTTTGTGAATATTATCAATTTGCGTGCACGCGCATGCATTTGTCTTCATATAAAGTCTTTTGATGGTAGAACTGGAGAATGATTTGGTCACAAGTGAGCTCTGTCTGATTTTAGGGAACTGGCCCAACTCTCTTTACCTGCCAACATCCTCCATATCTGGCAGACTCAATAATCAGCAGCTAATTGGTAGGCGAAGACAGACAAGCCAAGCTCAATTTATTGCATTTTAAAGACAACCCATTGACTTTTCTTTGTTGCCTATGTGAGTACTGAGGTTGAAACACTGCTTTCACCCAACCTTTGCACGCATTTGACATCAGATGCCAGTGCAACTGAAAATTGGAATGACCCATAAAGACAACTGAATGATTAGCAGGGTTTTCCTTTTTAAGAAAACAGGTAGACTCATAAATCAACCAAGGTTCTTACCTTATCCCTAGTATCAGAGTTGCCTTCATATGTTGAAGTAGGTTATCACCATTACATGGCTGAAGACTAAAAATAGTATTGTATGCACATCACATATGCATAAACCAACAGTGTTTTTGACATGGTATAAACTTGGTTTTCTATTGCTTGATTGCTGATGCCCAAACCTTGACATTTGTGATGCACTTTGCCAGGCACATTAAGTATCCGAAAGTGATAAAGCTTCAATTTGCTAGACCATTAGACTAATTACTGCAATAATTAAGTAACTACTTGATTAGAACTAATGGGTACCTAATTATCCAGGAAGAAAGGATCAGGTGGTAATTTATAGAGTCAAGCTGATGCCTTCTGACTTAGAAATGCCGATTACCAAACATAAGGGACTGGAATGGGTGAGAACGGAAAGGAAATGCCATTTCAGTGTTTACTTAGTTCCTGTGGCTAAAACAAACAATTTGTTAGCATCACATCACATGAGTGAGTTGTTGATGATTGTTAATGGGACTCGATACACGTCAATACATTATACAGGATGATTAGCCTGTATCTATTTTCTAATTAATCCCTGTGCAGAAGCTGATCTCAGTAGTGCTGATACTGATTAACAGAGATAGGGAATTATTTTACCAGACCTGACAGATGTCAGTGGATGGATAGACAGACGTTTGTTTTTTTTAAGCCATATATAAAATTTGTTGGTGTCAGATTATGGTGTCTGTGTGTTGATAAGATCCTGCAAAATGAATAATTTAATATTGATTTTAATTACGTTTCACAATAATCTCCTCTTCCAAATCCTGAAAATGATGAATGGAGACAAATCTAAAATTTATAGAATTTTGTCATTTGCATAAAGTGTATTATCTAAACATATAAGTAATAAGTAAGGGCACTAAAAAGGTCTTTAAAAATTGAGTATATTGAATGTGGAAATGGACATTATCTATCAAACCATCAATCTGCTAGTTACTTAAAGTATAATTGTTACACGACGTGCAGCAGTCAAGCCACGTCTGCATATAATATGCATGACTATAAATGGAAGTAAAAGTGAGAGCTGACACATTGTGTTGTACAGGTCTTTTTTATATTAATGTTTGAGTAATATGTGCCTTGAGGGTGGGCTATAAATTAAAAAGGAGAATTGATATATAAATTTTTATGAGTCATCCTCCTCTATTTCTATTCTGTATCTGAGAATGAAAGAATCATTGTTATTCGGATTAAATACCCAATCTCACACAGCTGACAGAGCAAAAGTCAAAGTGCTTTCAGGAAGCCTCAGTCTTCTCCAGCATCACAACAAAACATGTTAATGTAAAACCACTATGTTGCAGCATTTTTGCAGAAGTTATTCTGTCCTTCATCTCCAAAATAACTTTACCAACATCCAACATTTATTGTATCTTTATTATGTTTGTGGTACACTTAAAAAATATTTTGTATATATATATATATATATATATATATATATACATACACACACAGTACAGTAGGCAGGCTAGTTTGTATTCATGATGGTGTGAAATCGTGTCCTACAATCCGTCTTCTGAGGAAAAACCCTTTTATAAAAATGCTGTCATCACAGAATATGTCCTGGGAGTGTGCATTTACAAATGAAAGAACACTGTAGGAGAAGGTGTGGGGTCTCCAGTTGACTGCAACTGTGAGTGTCACGAAGAGGGTTTTTAACAAGATGAGCAGTGATACCAGAGTTACCATGCCCGAGTTTCCCTCTGAAGAAAAAAAGAAAAAACCTCTCGCAGGAATATGCAAACTCGAGGCAGGACAAAAATAACATGCTTTGTATGTGTTGTTGTCATGTGTGGCATTTGGAAGTAGAGGGCTCATATATCTTGAAACTGTGGTGTCAATTAATCAACTGTTCATAGGCCATGTATAAGGTGACATCAACGCTGACGTCTGTAATATGCATAAACCATGAATGCTTACATTTTTAATACTTTGCAAAAGTATGACATTAGGAAAACCTATGAAGTGACAGTTTAACTAAATTTGTCTGTGTCTTTGTAAGATTACTCTAAATGTAGCGGAGAGGCTCATCATAGAAGCAGCATGTTAGATTTTATAAGATAACTCAACCACTATCTTCATTGCTCCCTTTTTTTTCCAACACGGCACTGACTTCATGTGCAGTCTAATCATGTACTATGAGCTGATGCGATGTAAATGAAAGTAATTAGGAAAATGTCAAACACAATTAATAAAACAGGTTTAAGTTGTGAAAACACTTGTCAGCAGAATGAATGAAGATTTCGCTTCTTGTCTCCCTGATGCTGCCCTCCCTTTTTGCTGCTGTTCAATTAGGTCATAGATTGCTCCTAAGTTACTGCTCCCCTCTCACTTTGCCTTTTACCCTCTATCTCTTGTTCTCACAGCCGTTCCAATTCTATGCATGAAGACCTGTGAGAAAGGAGGGGGGAGCCTCCATCCTGTGGAAGAGAAATAAATTTGCCTGTCCATCCACCGCCTGGATGAAATTAATTGCAGACTCCTCATGCTGTCTGGGTACAACTGGGGCATTAACATAAGCAATTTGCGTCCAACTTCTTCTGCCGGCTGTTTAATAGAGCATCCGACCTGGCCGATAAGGCATAAGGTCCCTGATGCATTAGCATTTTCATAATATCAAAATATTATAGCACCATGATTTCCTAAAACCCATTCATTATTTATAAGAACAAAAGGTTTTGTAAATTACAAAAGGGGAGCATGACCTATAATTATGACAAGCAAATTAGGGTGTGCTATAAAGTCAGTTACATTTTGAAAGAAAATAATGATGCTGGAAAAAATGTATATATATATTATATATATATATATATATATATATATAATTTTTTTCTTCTGGTGTATACGTATGGGTGAGGCACATGCTCCCAGGTTCATGAAGGAGGAGTGTATGAGTCCAAACACATACTTTCTATCTGGTTAATAAAGCTACTAAAAATGTTATGCAACTAAACCTGAAAATCAAAAACATAAAAAAAGGTTGAACATTCAAATATTGTATTGCATATTGTAAAGTCTCAAACTTTATATGGGCTTTCTGATACAGTTTCAGTTTTTAATTGTTAAACCATTTTAGCTGACTCCTAAGGCACTTTTGTTTGTTACAGGAGAAATGTCCATGAATAATGTCCAAACCCTGCTGTATATCACTGAATCACGAGGGAGTAGTAAAATGTTTTGATTTACTGCATTTACTGAAACTTATTTTAGTTCATTTTTACTTTACTCTTTTATTTAATTGATTTGTGATGATTGGTTGATTTAGAAAGAAATGGATAACAATATTCTAATTAGCATTCTGCATTTTGCTGTAGTCTCAATTTTAATGCCTAATTCTTAATCTAAGCTTGTATGAGATAAACAGCCAACAGTAACACATGAACCCAAATAAATGTTATTTTATTTACTGTTGGCATTAAAATCTAACTAGAAAATGTTCCAAAAAGATTTTTTTCCTTTTATTTTATTTTTTTATTCATAATTTTTTTTTATGTTTTGCTCCATAAAAATGAATCAAATTACTTTATTTGCACAAGTAAGAAATTGTTGGTGATGTATGAAACTAATTTGGAGAGTTTTAAAAAACATAATTTTTTGCTTTTTTATTTAGCTTTTGGCAAAATGTGAAAAACCTCAGAACATACCTTTACAGACTCATGGTTTTGAACTTCTACAAAGTCACTTTATTGTGCCGTTCACACTCTTTCATGCTTATGATGTAGGCATTGCGGTTCCTAAACCAGTGATCCATGACAGGTGTGAGGGGTCCTGTTCTGGTCTTACTGTGCATTAGGGCTAGGCTTTTGCCATGCGGGTAGGTGGTTGTAAAGCTCACTGAGCCCAGAACCCTATTACTATATTGTGTGATCAGTGTCTGGCCTGGCTGACGGCTGTCATGTCTGGCCCACTGAGACCTGTGATCCACAGCTATGAGGTTATTGCTGGGGCCTACCTTTTCTGTTTTTGGGATGGTTACATTGTTGTCCCTGTGGTGGGTTGGCATCTAAGTCTGTCTCTTTGTCATATATTTGGCACAATCACACTCATCACTATACACAATTAATTTCTTAAAGTTTACACCATGGCCTCCCAGCAAGAAGGTTGGTGGTTTGAGCCCAGCAAGGGGTAGGTCTAAACAGTGGCCTTTCTGTGTGGAGTTTGCATGTTCTCCCCATATGTGTGGACTCTCTCTGGGTTATCTGGTATCTAAGCTCCCTTTAGCTTAATTTGAACCATGTGGCTGCTGCTGTTTATGCTTTTCTTCTTATACGTACTCCTGATGATTGTCAGCTTTTTTCTTATAATGCCCATTTTCTGTTAAGTTTCTTTTCTTTACTTTTCTATTTTGGTAATACAGCTGGTGTTGCTTTCTATTTTTGCATGTCTCTTTTTGGCTTTCTTTACTCCTTCCCTTCTCATTTTCCTCTCTGTTGCCTTTAGTCAGGTTCAGCATGAACATGTAAGATTGCAGTGATCAAAATAAAGGACATTAGCATTAAGAGTGAACCTTACATTCACAAGCCTTAACTTGTTTGGCACAACATAGCATTTTGCTTCTCGTTCTGCTTGCTATGATGCTGGACAGGACAAGTTGAAGAAGAAAAGGCAATAGGGAGGTTACCATCTATCCTATCTATATGTCTCTGATCTTTGGGTAGAGGGGGTTGCCCTAGCATGATCACTTTTCTGTGAGCACTTATCACCCCATACATTCTGCATGATGAAACAGTCACTTAGGTTTATTCATGAACAACCACATTATGTTATTTTTGTGTGGGCTTCAAATTTGAGTTAAAAAACATAGTTGTTTCTTTTTATGTATTTATTTATATTTTGCTTGTTCATTTGTCGTGCTGTTGGTATTTGCTGATTTTGTCCTCCTGTGGGGCCCATTAAGATATCCTTTATGTTTCTGTACATGTGTGGTGGATGGTAAAGTGTCTGTTGGATTGCAGTGTTTCCTTTCTAATATGTTTTTGTCCTCTTTGTGTTCTGTTTGTATTTCCTTTTCTTTTATGTTGTCTTTCTATCCTTTTTCTTTCCTCTCCTGTTCACGGGTCCAGCAACATTTGTAAATTCTATTGACAAACAAAACTGTGCACAACACAGCAGCCAAACCATCATTCTGCCTGCTTTAATGCTGGACAAGTAAAAAACGCTTTAGATAGATAGGCCATTAGCATTTCTTCACTGAAAGCATTAAAATTAAGCAAAGTTGTGTTTTGGTTATTTAGATTTCTTTATTTAGAGTGTACCTGGGTAAAGTAAAGCACTAACTTACAGAACTGCAAAACACCTGGCAGACTGTATGTCAAGTTTAGGAGTTGGCCAGTGGTGTTTTAATATAAAATTTCACTCTTGGATTCAATCGATTTAATCTCTGTTTTATAGATTACACAATTCTTGGTTGATATTAAGCAGATATTAATAAAACTATAGATGTTTAGTCTAGATAAGTCTTGGAAACAGACACTGTAATAATGTACTGCATAGAAATACCATTATTCAGGACTGCTGTCAGCAGAATCCAGCTCCCTCACCTACACAAAGAAAAACTTATTTAAGACACACGAGACAACGAACTGGAAGTCATGATGAAAATAAATTGTAGATTTAATGCATTTTTTAGGCTTCAAAAATCAAAAAGACACTTTTTTGTTGTTTTTTTCCCCTGTCTGTGTTTTGTAAGTTGGAAAGTATGTTTTTTTTGTAACTTCCAGGATTGTTATTGTTAAAAAACTCTATTTAAACATGACATAAAACAGATGCGCATGACACAGCACAGTGGAGAACAAGGATGCAAAGAGCCTTTTATATATTTATATATATATACTGTAT
>JBAMHV010000010.1:19267132-19285489 GCA_037177535.1 Pseudomugil gertrudae
TATATATATAAATCAATTGGTTGCATTCATTTCCAAAGCAAGCTAGATTTACTGTATACTTTTCTCATTCCAATTAAAAAAAATCTGTGCAACAACAGTCAAATAAATGATACTGGTCCTGGCCTGGTGCTGGTCTCGTACTGGTTGCTTAGCTGGTGATGATGAAAACCCACATGGAACAGTCTACTGACAGACCAAGCAATATAACACCTGATTCAAGGAAAAGCAGGGACCAACATTTATGTTACATGTAATAGTGTATGATATCAAACATGTACAAACATGTACAGTGCACTGCATTGGCTATGTTGTTTCTGAGCTGCCTTTGGATTACATTTGCACTTCCATTTATTAATTTGGTGCTGAGCACCCCCAAACCCAGAAGACAAAAAAAGCTAGATCATTCCACACAGGCATTTGCTTGTGATTAAAGGCTGCATCTGAAAAAGTCAACAGGTCACAAACTAGTAAACATGGATTTATGAAACAACCTGACAATCTGAACATTGCTCAGGAGGAGGAACTACACCTTTCCTCCACATCCACATGTTTATTTTGGGCGTTGTCATACAGAGCTACGTGTTATTTATTCAAACCAGTCAGAACAGAAGTGATTAGGTGAAGAGATTTTTTATTTCTAAAATAAAAGCACACTCTCTTTAACTAAGCCAACACTAGCTCAGACAATTTATTGAAACAAAAACAGAAACACGAGGCATGTGGAGAAACAATGTCTCTTTATACAGATCCATAGCTTAGAAAACATACCAGCTGTGCAATAAAGGATCCTTTAAATACTTTCTCTTAGCCTTCTTTCACTTAATTGTAGAATGCCCTTTATGTGATTGTTTATAATGTTCATGTTCAGTAAAGTTTTCTTTATCCTGATCTCACGTGAGAATCCTCAGTTCTTATTTTACTAGGTTGAGGCAACACTGATATTTTGTTTTGAAAAACAGATCAATAAAAAATCACACATTAGTTTAAAGTACATCTTTTCCCCACTCCTGTGCTTATGACAGAATTACAATATGACAGCAATGAATGAAGCTGAGCTGTTCAGGAACATTGACATTACACATACTGTATCTTTGATTTAGAAAACATTAACCATCTTTATCTCAGGTAAATAAGATGTACTATTATAATGTAAAAAGGTTTTGACAAACCTACTCTGTATCAATTCAGAGATCAGAGTACAAAGTGACAAATAATGAAGAGCACCTGCGGGTGTCACACAGGGATCAGTGCCTTGTGGGTGCCGTGTTGGAGGAGTTACTTCAGTAATGCTATACGATCCCCTTGACACAATAATACAAAGACCACCAATGTTGCTATTCTTCACAATGAAACACGAGGAGGCAGCAGTTGTGAGTTAGACATTATTTTATCTGCTGGACATTTTACTCTGCAACTGTCATGATCCATTTTCAAAGCAGACATTTTGGGTGTGATTTGTTTTTGTTTCAACATTCAATAATGGAGTTTTTTTTTTTTGCTCACTTTAATCTAAAAAACATATTAGTAATTTGGGAAAATCCAATTTGTGTGTGTGTGTTTTAAATTATTCTGAAACTAATTTAAAAAAGGAAAAATACATGGGTAGTAGCAAAGCTTACTTTTTAAGTTGTAAGCTTGGTTCTAAACAACTTGCCTACTTCACATGTTTTATAGAGAACATAGAAATACAAAATAAAGTTTAAACTTTACATCAGCTAAACATTTGAGGCAATATCTAACATTTAATGACGTTTGCACAGAAACTTCATATTTCTAATAACACATCAATGATTGTGGAATGTATAACCTTATTCTATTTCATTTATTGATCCTCATTTTAATGTTTAGACACTTAGTTAAATAGTCCTGCTCTACACCACTTTCAGGAACCTTTCCGCTAAGTGAAACTAGGCCTTCGGGTTAAAAAAAAAACTGAAAGGGAAAAGAAGTTCTCTATAGTCCAAGGTCAGTGACCTGCTCTGTAGCTGTCTCTATTCCACCTCAGGGCACCTGCTAATGTCAGCCCTCTTTTAGATACCCCAAAATCGTGGCTTGCCACTGGTTATTTTCAGCTGCGATAAGTGATCTCGGTGACCCAAGAGGTCTGACACACTGCTTTTTTTTAGGTAGAAGTCAAATGCCATAGCATTGCCTCCGGATCAAAGCTTTCAAAGTCAAACTCTACTTAGGCATCCATTGAAATAGGAGCTGCAAGCCAAGCTAAGTGTGCAGAACCAGACCAAGCTCATGACTTACTTATACTTACACAAGTGAAGAGCCAACATTTACAGTTGTGCGAGTGCAGAGATATGTCGAGTTAGGGTTAGGGTTAGTGTACAAACACAGAAGTTTTTTTAAAGCCATCCCACATTACATCAGTCAGCAGGTTGTATGACAATTTTAACCTAAATATGCCAATTTAGTTCCTAAAAAATATGTTTTTTAAACATTTTTTTTCAAGATTTGAAAACATAAAGTTTTTTTTTTTAGAAATAATTGAGGGAAACATGGTTATTATGCTTGATTCCTTCCATACCCTCACCTAATCCTGGTCTTCTTCCTTTTCCTGTTACCGACATTTCTGCACAACCCCTCCCCCATCTGACAGGATACGGTGTCTGGCCTCTCAACAGATAATGTGACGCACACGTGTGCTAGCGGAAGATGGGGCCATGAGCTACAAAAGGTCCACTCTGGGTCCAGGATTATGATAACATCAGGAAGTGCAGAAAGGAAGAGGTGTCTGCAGGAAGTTTGCAGGCCTGTGAAGGCCTTGGAGAGAATTGCACTTATCTTTCTGAGAAGCCTCGGTCTCAGCTTGAGTCAGACATTATAATCACTGTGAATCTGTGACACAAGCACTTTACTGGCAAATTCTTGTCTTTGACTAAATGTTGACGTTTTATTGCTTTTCTCTTTTTTACGCTGAAGTAGCACTTTTTCTTTAAACTAAACATACAGCATTAAAACAATTATACGAGTCAAGATAATATTCTGTCCTTAAAAACCAATCCCTATTGAGGCTTCTCAAAGTAAATGTTATTGTTAGAATGTCCAGATGGTCTGTATCCCCTCACCAATAAGGAGTCTTGATTTATGACATTCTCTAATGGTATCTGCTCTGATCTGGCTTGCTTTCACCCCACTCTCATCTGAAGCTTTTAAACTCATCAGGTCTTCTCAACCCAATCGTTAATCCTGAAGTACAAAGGAAAGTATGGTTGGTGAGAATTTGGGATTTTTTCTTCCTCCCCGTTCTGGACTGAAGCTCATGCTGTCTGATAAATGATAAACTGATGAGCAGACTTAATCCAGCTGAACTGCCTCCTGCTGCTTCGCTTTACATTCCCCAAACATATGTAGTTCTTGGCAAAAATTTACCATGAAATTGGTCACTGGTTTGTGAAGAATTCCTGTCATGATTCAGCGCTGACTGAGCATGTAAAATTGACCCCCATGCCTTCAAGTGACATTGGTATTTTTTGAGAGTGAGGTGAAAACTGAGTCATTAATTATTTTTCCTTAAGGTTGTGTGCAGACACTGAATACCCCTCAGTAAAGGTTAAGACTGTCGTCTTGTTTCGGCACTAAAAAAAAAAAAGGATGACACTGCCTTAAGGGACAAGAAATAATTTACTTGAAACCACCATCTTTTCCTGTTCATAACTCAAGTGCAACCTAATTGCACCTTCTTTTATTTCTGTAACCACTATGAGATCTTATTACCCCTGCTGCAGTTTGCAGTTAAATGCAGTCTGTAGCACATTGTTGTTGCCTCATTGCAATCTTATCTAATCACTCATTATAATATATAATAACAGACCAAAACATTTATTATAAAGTTTAAAATAAATATGAGTTTTTTCTGAAAGGCTTTTCCAGAGTATAAATGTAGATTAATTAAACTCCTGATTGTCAGCGGCATCTGGCTTTAATCCAGTCACAACAATTTCAGTATATACTGTTTATACCTTTTTATTTTTGAAAGATATCTACCTCTGTACATGCATGTAAATGTTCAATCATGTTTTTGGAATTTCAATACATTTCTGAAGTGATGTAATGTGAAAGTGGTCTGATCTTGATTTAAGATACAGCCAGAACTATATCTTTTTTTTTGGTGAAATACATTCATGTTAAAGTTTTAGTTCAGAAAACGGGCTTTTAATTTAGGGACATTCAGATAAAAGGGAAGGGCAGCTTAGTAGTTGCAGCTTATATAAAAGCTTTTATTGTGAAGTCTCAGTAAAAAGGGAGCTTCTAGTGAATACGGCTGTTTATTCAGATAAAGCATTGCAACATGTAAATCAGGAATAAAGTTGGAATATTAGGAGCTAACCTTAGTAACATGAAGATGAACACACGGACAACACCTAAAACTCAGGACATTGACAATGTCAGCCCTTCTCCTGCTGAAACTGCGCTATTACATGTCAGGATGAAGCACCTGAGTGATCCAAGAAGTGAGTTTCAGTTACAGTTGACATTTTTTTGCCTAAAGTTGTAGTATATGTTTTGTTGTCAGGACACATTCTTGTAGTTCCATATTAATAAGTAATTATTAATGTTCACAAAAAATGGATCAAAATTATATCTTTTTTGGAGCAAGTTTTAACCAACCGTAAAGTTAGAAAAAAACCTTTAAATTAAATAAATATTGTCTCTGTTTAACTCATAGGATAACAGATCAGAGTTCAAACTTTTAGATGCAAATCAGCCATTTTTCCAACCAAACTCATTCCCAGTGACTGTTCTCATATTTTCATTTTTTAATCTTACATTCTCGTAGTTGTTTCTGAAATGTGTCATTTAATTGATACAAACTAAACTAAATATTGATTCATCATGGTTAGGACCAAATAAGGACAATGAAATCACACCTGGGACATTCCCAATATAATAACTTCAGTTTACGTGATGTTATCAGACTGAAATATGAGTTAAATAAAATGTTTCTTTCTTTTATTTATAGTAAACTGGCAATAGTCTGTTTTTATTTTATTTTGTAATTATGACTTGCATTAGAATCCAGGCAATTATTATGAGCAATCAAGCTACAAATTTTATTGCAAAATGACTCATACATTTTCTCTTTCAGGTTTAAATAGATACGGACATGATGCAGATGTCTATCACACTTCATATGGTATGCAGAGTTTTTATTTCACAGCACAGAAACTTTAAAAATGTGGCTTCCTTTAGCACAGGGGTGTCAAACTCCAGTCCTCGAGAGGCCAGTATCTGGCAGGTTTTTGTTATCGCCATGCTCCGACGCAGCTGAATAGGTTGACAAGAATCCATTTGGATCCATTTGATTTGCATCAGGTGCGTTAGTGCAGGGAAGCAACAAAACCTGCCAGATACTAACCCTCGAAGACCAGAGTTTGACACACGGTTTTAGCATTTTACTCCTCCTCTAGTGCCAGCATCAACTTTAACCCTCGGTTAGTCATATGGCAGTTTAACACGACCTCTCTGACAGAGTCTGGACCCTTTGGGATCACAAACCATACTCTCATAAACACCCACACAGTTATTGACCATGCCATTCTTACATGCTTTCACTGTCAGAAAATCTGGTTTTCTGTCTACAACTTTAAAGATCATTCAGAGAAACCCTCACAAACACAGATAATGACAATGCAGATCCTGGGTCTGATCTATCACTTGTCTACTTAAAACATTAAAGATAATTACAAAAAAATATAACTATTGTGCTGCTGATAAGAAACGTATTATTTATTCCACTAAATAACCAAAACATACACGCGTGGTAAATAATATATATCCCCGGATGGGAGAAATAAGCCACATGATTAACGTGGTAGAATTTGGTCAAAGTTCTCATATAAATCTGATAAAGCCAAACCTCTGATCTGATATAACGAAGTGTTTTTTGCTTCTGGTGGAAAGTTTTTAAAAGTTTAGATCCATCTGAGAAGTAAAACATGCACACAATCTATAGGAATAAGGTTGATTTAAGATAATTAAAACCTTTACCAGTGTTTAAAAGTTTCCTTATCCTCATTTTAGCTAGGTCATCTCAGCTTTATCCATTTTATATCTAAAATTCAAATTTTGATTTCACTCTAATAAGTACTTTATCTGAGCAGTAGCTATCAGTCACTTTCAGATGCACCCTACAACATTTATATCAATGTAAAGCACTTTGAGCTGTCCTGTACATAAAAGGTGCTATATAAATAAACTTGCCTTGCCTATAGCAGACTCTGATGCAACACACACGACTTTTGTTGTATTTTAGAAGCTCTAAAACCTCTGATGGTTTTAAATTTAGCAGATCTTTACAAATGATCAGAAAATCTTTAAAACCTAGCATAACAATGGCTATGTGTTATTTATGCTAGCACCAACACATGTTGCCACGCTTACATTTACTGTTTTTATGATGTAATGGTGTATGTAAGCCTTAACTTGTTGTTATATACCAAAAGTAAACTTTTGAAAGAATATATGCAGAACAAGGATGCATAAATCTATTTCCTGAGATTTTTCAACATACCTGAATTAAATTGCTGAATTCCATCATGCCCTCCAGCTCTGCAAGAGGCCAGGTAACCAGCTTTTTATTTGATTCAGGTGTGTTGGAGTATGATTTCATCTAAACGTTGCAGCATAGATTATGAAGAACATTCTTGGGTATCCCTGATGTAGAACATGATTAAGGCATTAAACTAATAGCCTTTTTTCCCCCAACAGGTTTGAGACAAACGCCTACTTTAGGAAGTGGAGACAGAAAGTAAAGAAGCCAGATCATGCAATTATTTACACAAGTACATGAAACTGATCACATTTAGTGGTTGATTTATGGCCATGTTTTATTAATTTATGTCAGGATTTGGACATGTTGACCCAAACGCAGGCTCAAGAGGCAGGCAAATGCAGATGATGCATATGACAAAACAACCACAGTAAACGACAAAATGAACTGCTCATGTGACCAGAAAACCAAGTGGTATATATAAACACGGACAGGAACACAAACAGGAAATGAAGCTGGACATGAAACACAAAGAAAACTACAAAATAAAACAGGAAACCAGCTAAAAACTACACAAACACTCAAAATCATGACAAATTTATGTGAACTTGACATTATTGCATGGCTATGTGTTGCTAAAGTCCTGTGGGGAAAACAAACAAACAAATCAATTAAGTACCAGTCAGTTATGTACATGCATATAAATATGGGTGATTATAAAATACATATCCTCCATTTTTGTTACCATCTTAAATTCTAACAAGCTTTACAGCATGTAATAAGACAGGTCAGTTGTGAATTTTTTAGTGAATGTTTGAAAAGATCTACAAAGCATGTTTGCAGTATTTATTGTAAATAACAGGGCAACAAAACTCACGATATCAGAGATGGCAAATCCAGGTGTCATAAAGTAGAAGTACTGCCATGTTTTTGGCTCTACCTGTACATTTAGAACAGGTGCTTTCACTAACAGGCTCTTTTACCTGGCAGATGAACTATGCTCATTAAATTGGTAACCAGCAAACACATTGCTGGTTTGGTGACTGGTGGGAACATCTGCCAGACAGAATTTTTAGTTTCTGGTACAGAAATTGCCACCACTGCAAACTGTGATTTATTGAGGTTTTTTCTAGGACACTGCTTTCACTTTTTGGTGAATTTCAACATGAAAAATAATAACACTTAGAAATACAGTCTTTGTGCACGTGTCAGGGAAGCTTTTTTTTAACACAACATTTGCAGGTTGTCCAGTGTGGTGATGGAGTTCTGACACAACTGTTAGTCAGGGACCTTAAATCTCAGCCATTACCAAAGACTGCATATAAAGATGGACAGAACATCCATGACATCACCCGTAGGTTTCTGTAAAGTGAAGCTCAGTGGGATGTTTGCACCAATGCCATCATGGCAGCGTCACAGACGCTGTCGCTCCCAGAAAATAAAAAATTCAGCAAAATGACGGTATAGGCTGTGGGCATGACTGACATCTGTCAAACTTTGAGCTGCATGTAACTAAGAGTTAATGAGCTATTTATGCAGAAATGTTCCTTTCTGCAGTGAAGCCGGCCTTTTTAACATGGGACTCTGTGGGAATTTACAGTTTTGGACCCCTAGTGGATGAAAGGTGAGCTGTAATTTTTTACACTTCTGCATATTCTTCACCAACGTAGATTGCTTTTTGGAAAGTAGCCTACTTATTGCACTTTTATCTTTTTTTAAACAACAAAAAACAACTTGTGGATATCTACGCAATTACAAATGTAAATGTTTAACTGGTTTCATAGTTTGTAGCTAAAAACATAAATATAAGGTTTTTTTTTTCTAATACCATTATGATGATTCAGTGCAGCCAAACTCTCCTCCAGTACTGCCAGTATAAGAGAAAGATTCGGGAGGTGGCAGCCAAATTAAATTAGATTTGAGTTATTCATTATACTGTTCATATACTCTGCATGGATATATTTTAAATATTCACTATTTATTAGAGTGACAGTAACAGAAAATTGGATTCTGAAGATTATACAGCTACAATCTGGAGTAAAGGGTATGACATAGTTCTGCAGCAGACTTAAGTAGAGAAGCTTTGCTTCCATGTTCTCACTCAGTTTCAGTGTACAAGACAAGAAAGCCATAAATGTGCTAAACTGCATTTTCATGTAGCGAGCAGATTCTACTGCTCTGTCACCTTTTGCTCTCCTATCTCTCCAACATCCTTTGGGGTTTTGTTCACCTCTCATACTTTGCTGTCATTGTCTTGATGCTTTTGTCAGCTTGAGCCTGGAGGGCATCAGAGCAGCAGGTTTGTCCCCAGCCTCTCAGTTCTACGTTTTTCATTACAGCGGTATCCAACTTACTATTTCAGGCAAGGAGACACAGAGACTAGCATGGAGGCAGAAGTGGTTGTAAAAGTCAGGATTGGTAACCTTGTCCGCCCATGGTCATGGGTCATTTGGCAAGTGCATGTTGGAATTTGCCTCTGTAGGAATCCCCTTTCCACGGCTGGTGTAGTGAATGAGAGGAGCTGAACCGGGAGGAACACACAGAGGTGAAACGGAGACAAAGCAGACTGTCAACACAGTCTTACAAAGGAAACAGTCTGAAAGGCTTGTATGTTTTTAAGGTTTTCCTGGTGTAATCATGTATGTTCATGCTGACAGAACCACTCCAGTTGTGACATGTATACCGCTTATGATTTATCATGTTTCAAGTGTTTTTGATAACAAACCAAACTAAGCTATAGGTTAAATGTTTTCTCATGTAACCAATCAGAAAGTAAGTCTTTGTTTGTTTTGTTTTTCCAACATTCAAATACATTTCTTTACTACTAACAATAATAATTCAATTAAACACACTAACTATTTCTTGTCAGTTGAATTTTTGCTACTTGTTTTGCTTGAATAATAATGACAAATATTTTTTATTTAATAGCCACAAATGATTCAGATAAGAATCACCTCAACACTTTTGCTTTAAACATCACTAAGTTAAGTATTATATAATTCTAAATCAACAATTTGCTTGATCGACAAGGCCACAATCAGAACTTGGCAGAAATATTTACTTGATCAACTCCTTTGTCCACAATATTACATCATTACTGTGTCAGATAGTGAGCTTCCACGCTTCTTCTCTCCTGCTTAAAACAATAAAGCATATTGCAGACAAGATAGGTTAAACTTATGTAACATCTTCAGCAGGAGCTGGAGCTTGAAGAAAGACAATAGCTTTTTGTATTTACTCTCGTTTCCTTCCCTAATTGAGTCAGAGACTAAAGTGAAGCGATACAAAGGCTTTTTTGTTAGCTATGAGAAACACCTATCCAAACACATTGTGCAAGGACATGCTGGAGCAATTAATAACCCTCTGAGGCCAGCCAGTCATAGACTTGTTCAAGTATAGTCAATTTAAGCCAGTAGGTCAACCCAGTTTGGAATGCCTAATAAATATAGAAAATAATGTGGGTTGTAATTACCAGGGTATTTTGTTTTGTTATTTTACATCTCAGAAGGTATAAATGAATCATTTTCATGTCTGGAAATAATTAAGTGTAGAGTTGTGTGTGCAAACATATGTGAATATTGTTATTTAATCTTTAAATGCTCTGTTTCAGTAATTAGACATATGAAATCAAGTATCCTTTATGGGCAGAAATGAGCACCCAGTATTAGGGGTTTATATTATGTTACATTAACCTTGTCACCAGAAAATATACTGCTCCAAATTCCCAAGTGTCAAAAACTAATGTAAGTGAAATAAGAATCCCACTCAGTTATTCAGTCCTATATGAGCATACTTAAAGACTTCTCCTGTGACACGCTCTTGAGAAATGGCAGTTCTCCTGGCAGGCAGTGTGATTAAAAGCTACAGTCCTGAATATGTTATGAAATGATACAGTTTTCTTCTGTATAGAGATGATCTGTTAGTTCGGTAGGTGTTAGTTATTTCCCTATGTTTTCTACAGCTTCCACCCATTAACACGTAACACTTAGGAGATCGTGCGGTAAATGATCGACTCGCATGACAGTTATGGGTCTCTGGCTGCAGATGACGGGGTGCTTTAAAGATGCAGTAAATTATTTTGAAAGTAAAAGCAAAGCCGGGGGGTGCAGAGAGTAAGCATGCCATTAACATTCTCTCTATCACAACACACACACTACACATTTCATTTAGTTGACATTTGTGTAGGCTTCTGCAATTAAGGTAAAATGAGGCTTTTTGGCACGCATGCAACTCCCGTTTCTACAGCACAGGAGCTATTTGAGGGATTGAAAACAAGGTTTAAAACGCTTAATTGGAGCAGTGAGGGTTTTATTGAGGAGCTGTCTTTTTTTGCATGCTTTCCAAACCCTTTGACCCACAGGCATACACCTGGTATTGGGTCAGGTTACAGCCAGGCTCCGAGGCTTGCAGGTCAAGACCTAGTGCTTCACAGACCTCTAATCCCATGCATGGCGGCATATTTGACTGAAGGGCTCGATCCACACACTCAGACTTCTTTCTTGGAAAAAGTACAGCGCTGTCTGTGCTGCTTGCCTGCACCCTGTTCCGTCTTTTCTTCCACTCCCTTAGCAAAGTGATGATTTAACACTTAGAGGATGTTGAAGAGGTTTTGTGGAGCATTAACTTGCTGTGATTTATGAGCTTACAGAGTTATGAGAAGTGTGTTTTGTCTTTACATAAATTTGTGTATGTGCTTGTACAGTTTATGTGGAGATAGAACGGAAAGCTAGGTGGTCATTTTTTTCTTTCACTTTGCCTTTCTTGACAGCGAGATTCTCCAATATCAAGGTTTAATTATGAAGAATTGAAGAATTATGAATGACACTAAAAGACAAAAGTATACCAATTTGTTCGATCTTTAGAAGTAAATAATACACATTTTCCCCATTGTTACTCAGTGCAGCGCTTCAATACAGTGTAATATTTTAAAGCTGCCAAGTGAGGTGAATGGAAAGGTTACTGATCCAGGGCACCAGGTTAGTAATTTGACCTAAGGGTGCATACTAATTACGTCACAGATTGTTCTCCCAGGCAGTGCAGCAGTAAGCACACCAGGGGGAGCAGTTATACTGCTATTTTGATACACGGTCAGAAGACAGGAGTTGGAAGTTCTCATATTAAATGCTTTCACAAGCAACAGAATAAATATTTCTTGCATGATTACACAAACGAGTACATTTTTAGTTGAGACCTGTTTCACAGTCTGTCCAATTGCCCTGCCTCAAGTGGCCCCCACTGCTCTGGGTTCAGAGGATGTCAGAGCATTATCCTGCCTGACTGCTGAACAACATGCTCATTCACACTCTCCCAGACTTAACAGTTATGAAAGTGTGCCGCTTGGCAGATGGCTACAATCAAAAATTAGTGATGAGATTTTTATTATGTTTATTTACTTATGCTCAGACTTATTAATTCTGCTCTCATGTGCAAAATAACACACAAAGCAGTTTTGCTTAAGCCTTAGCCATGACTAGTAACAGCAGTCTCATTCAGTCCTTTTCTGCTAAATTTTTAAAAACATTTTTCCTGCTGTATACCCTTCCAGTCAGATTACTCAGCGCTTCTGTGCTGCCTGTCAAAGAAAGAAGAAAGCATAATGAGTTAAGCCACTGCGTGTTCACCTTCCTGCATCAGCAGCCTTCAGCAGTTTCAATAACACGAGTCAATGTGCAGAGCGATTTGTGTGTGACAAGTACAGCCACCAATGACAACAACAATAACGAGACAAACCACAACACGGACAACAAAACATTTATTCAGACATTGGTAATATGTCCTGACAAGCAGTTATGTCAGTGGCTGGAAAACAACACTTCACTAAATGTATTTAGCCTTACACATATAATACTCTGCTGTACTTTAATATGTGACGGCTTCATGATTTAAACTAGCCAGCTACAGTTAACACCCCCGATTTTAAAAAGAAAGAATAATTGCAAATCTTTCTTTGCCTATCAATAGCATAATAACACTTTTTAAGTATTTACACACTTGGTGAAATAATACTGAAAGTTTAAAGTTCTGCAGACTTGCAGAACTTTCATAGTGTGAGAAGTTTTGGTTACCATCTGTAAATATAAAACACGTTTACATTAAAGCCACCAACTTTAAAAACTAATTGAAATTAATCATGTCTTTTTTCACCTACATATAAATACATTTTTTAAATTCATGCTTTTAATTTTATTGTGTAGCTCTGATTATTTGATTTCTTTTAATTATAAAAAAAAAATCCACATATTTAAGAGCCTAAAACTGTAACTTCAAATGTGTGTTTATGTGAGGGTATATGGAGGTGGTAGGGTGAAGGGGGGGTAACAAAGTGTATTAACAGGAGGGGCGGTAGTGTGTGTGTGTGTTGGGGGGTGTCCTTTTTTTCTGAATCAGGTAAATGGCTCTATTACCACACTTCTTTAAGTTGGTTATTGCTCCATATAACTGACATACGACGCTGCCTCCATTTTTGTCCCCGACAGTTATGGGCTGCAGTGATCATGTGAGGAATTTCTCCGGTGCCCTTGGTTTAATAGGATGTGTGTCTTACATCTCTGATAAATACACCCATTTGAGAGAAGTAGCTGGGAATGCTAGAAGCGTGTCCTGCTTTATCCTGGTCCGAGCAGCATGTGATATAACAACCGTTTTAAGTACAAGTGTTTCAGGATGTGACAACAGAATTATCAATTGTACTTCAGCCTGATGCTTTATCTGACTTCTTTGTCGGGAAAGAGATAGCATTTTAACATGACTTTTAAAGCAGAAATGCTGAACGCCTGAAACACTGCCCTTTTTTTTAATAGTGATTGCTGAACTCTGACTCTTGGATTCCATCTCCTCACCCCTGACTTCCTGTCTTAGCACAGCAGAGGAGCCTCATTGCCATTCCTCTGCTCTTGGCCTTTCTCTTCCTGCGGGAATTACCCAGAGTTGTGTTGCAGTGAAACAACTGTTTATTAAGTTTCCACTCTGTTAATTTTCCACTTTGTTGTGCTTCTCTAAGCCTGAGACACTTGGGCTTACTATGCCAGTTTTCCCCAAAGCCTCAATGACATGAAGTACACATGGGCATTAAGAGGGTTTATAGTTGAAAGTGCACTGTTGTAGTGCTGCAGAATTTAATATGATTATGAATAAATATTTTTAGAATAACCTTGTTTTTGACCTAGTGTTTTAAACATATGGCTTGAACTTTGCTTTTTCTTGTGTATTTATGGATTTTTTTCCTCATTCTGTTCTTGGAAGTAATTTTTATTACTTGAAATATAGTCATCCCATGCATCGAAGCTTTCTTCATGTTGAAACAAAGTATTTTATAGATGTATACACTCTTTACTTACATCGAAAGATTAATCTGTTGTTGTTGCAACAGATTACAAACATTTTGCATGCACATTAGCACATTAAACTTTAATTAGGCCGGTGTAATATAAGTGTAAACACACAGGTATGCATTTAAAATCATTCAGTTTCTTTCCAAGCAATAGTTTTTAGAAGTTTAGAATTTCCTTTATATTAATGTCACAGCACAGCACCTCCTCACATACACACATGCCAATAAATAAATAAATTAATTAAATGATTAAAAAGAAAGAAAGAAAAAAGAAAGAAAGGAAAAAAAAGGAGGGCCTGTGAACATTTCTAAGGATGAAGGTGGGGTGCACAGCCATTTACACTTCTAATTTAAGGCTTCTTTAGTCCCAAATGTTAAATAATAATGATTGGCCCCCAATTTGAGCTCAACCCCCACTGGAGGCCTGTTCAGGATCTCCACTGAGGCATTTGTGTTTGTCTACCCGGCTCCTTTCTTCCACTTTTAGCCACACAGGCTCAACTTCACAAGACGGTCGACAGCCCGTGGACAGCAGATGAAATACGAAGGCAGCATATCCTGCGCCTGTTAAGTCCTCGACTAATTAGCAAAAATGGTGTCCTTTCTTTTCTTTTTAAGCATTTAGTCTCGGGGGGTGGCAGGGACAGAGAATAAGACAGAGAGGAGGAGATGGAGAAAAGGGGGGAGAGAGAGTGAGTGAGGGAGAAAGGAGGGATGGGGCAATGCTGAGAGCAAGGCTGAAGCGAGGGAGTGACTGAGAAGGAGGAGAGGCATCTGAGCTCTCAGCTGGGCTGTTTTGAAAACACTCTGTTGAAAGCCTCTCGCTTAATTCATGGCTTTTGTTTTTAGACCTTTTGTGTTTGCCAGTTTGACCATATAACATCATACATCTGGTCTATAGATTTTTGGGAGCTCTCTCGCTCAGGGACCCACATACCCCCCTCACCCCCACCCCCACCCCCCCAAAAATCGAGTGGTCGTGTAACACATAAAAGCACCTCAAGTGTGGGCAGAGCAGAAACACAGCCAGAAATGGGAATAGATGGGAGGGATGCACTTCATCAAAAGACAGGAGTACAAAATTGTTTTACTGTCTATACTTCTTGTGTGATTCGTCATACCTGGCAAGGTGTTGTGTATGATTGCCTACAAAACAAACTGTTTATGTATGTTTTACCGCACATGTTTGAGGAGTGGTCTTCAACATTTTAACTCTAATCATTGGCCACACTTACAGAGCAATATTTAGGAAATGCACCAACTTGATATCTTAAGTAAAACAAAGATTATAACGCTGCGAGTTGGTTTAAGTTTTGCTGTTTGCGTCCATAATGGCAACACTTACATGTGACTGTACAAATAATTAATACCATGATGCTGCAAACATTTTATTGCAGCTACTTGGATATGCTTCAGCCCAAAATAAGGTGAATGGATGATGAAAACTGCAAAGATGATTCAATTACAACTCTGAAATTCATTGTTCTTGAAGTACACAATTTAAAAAAATATCTCATGCATTAGATAAAACATGTACATGTAAAACATAAAACTCAGTTTTGTGCGTTCTCTTGTGCGTAGCATCTGGGTGCTTTCAAAGAAGACTATAAACCTAATTACTTTGCGTTCTGTGGCTGAATGTCTTGTATTTACTTGTGAGTAAGAAACACAGTTATCAACACAGTTCAACACATATCTAATATTAATGGAATGTCCTTCTGACTACCTTTATGTCTGGATATTCCTGTAGATTTTTATCAACCACCAGTGCTAAATAACTCTAAAACATCTGGCGAGAGTGTAAAAGTGTTGCTGTGTCCATGGTATGGGTCGAAAGAGCTTGTCTTTTTAACCAGAAGAACACTAGTTCCAACTAGCCAAGTTGTCCACAGATAAATGCTACATAGATAAGAAACAACTTTCTCCAGCAGCATAATGGACTTTCAACAACCAGCCTCCAAACTCTCCTAATCACAATCCGATTGATCATCACCAGGGTGCTTTGGAAAAAATCTGATTTTCAGAGGCCCCCCCAACGCACAATCCATGGGTGGTGAAACCAAAGATCTGCTGCCAGCATCTTAATACCACACAGTAAAAGAAAACTCAAGAGATGCCATGTCTCCTTCCAACATGTAATATTAGGAAGACAAAGTTTCAAGCAGATGGTTTTTACATTTAGCTTGTTTTTATCTACACAACACTATTTAAAATAAACTAGAAGAATAGTTTAGGTGAAATGTTTTACTTTGTTATTGCGAGTGTCTGACATGTTTCTGTTGTGATCACAAAGCATGCTTTCATACAGAGCCATGGAATCAGTACAACAGCTTGTGCTGCATATAATTTACACATACAGGACTTCATGATAAAATTAGGAATTCTAATAATTGCGATGTGCAAAATTAGAAAACCATTGAGTGTTGCAGTATAGCAGCAAGATCCAACTAAAACTGAGCCAAAACCAAAAGTGAAACAGCTTCAAATCTCTAAAATAGCAAACAGCTCTTTGCTGATTATTATTTCACATTAATGTGTTGCCCGGCTACCAATGGGCATAATAGCTAACAAAAATAGCTTTGCTCCTTTTGTTTTTTGGTTTGTCTTCTTGGTTATTCTTTACTAAAACTCAAAGTGTGAGCATAAATCCCAGAATGTGATCGGAGACTCTTTAATGTAACAAATACACGTCCACACATTTAAATAAAGCAGAAGACATTAAAAAAAAACTAAACCAAAAAACAATAATAGTTTTTGTGCACAGAGCACTGCCTAAAGTTATATGTTTTGAAGCAAATATAATTTATGTATGTATGAAATGGCATGCTGTGATGATAAAAACCCTGGAGTGAGCATAAAATATGATGTTATAAGCTGTCTATGTTTAGTTTAGTTTAAGTTGTTGATGTTTTCAGCAACTGCCTTTAGTTTATTTTTTTAGTAGACCAAATTAATGACTCCTGAACGTTCCTTATTCTCAGTGATAACAAAAAATAAACTTAATCAACTAATCAATATGTTATTATCTGTGTTTTTTCAGAGATTTGGTGCTTGAACGTGTTCAGTACATCAGTAAAGTTCTTTGTCATTCTTATGTTGGCGTTAAAACAAGAATACAAATTATCTTTGTTTTTGTAAATGTGAATGATAAAAATGTTTTAAAAAGACAATTTGGAAGCACATTTGTGATTAAAACATTTATATATATATATATGTTTGTGTTTATGTATGTATGTTTACTGTATATGTCTGTCATATGATACTAAGACATGCACATGTGTCATAATCATGTGCACACATGAAGATACAAAAAGATAACTACCCCTACCACAGCTATGATGGGAAAGAAAGGAAGACCCAAACATGTACTGGGGTTATAAATTAGGTGCTGTCAGTATTACAATGTATATTAATAGTCACACCTCTTTTTAATGAGTTTGGCATTGGCAGCTGAGAGGAAATACAAGTCATCATAGCACAGCTCATGCACACCCAGATGAAAGAACCTATAATAAATCTTGTGAGAGCAGGGCTCACCATAAATATGTATCGCATAAGGCATCTGTTTTACATTCTGCATATAAATCAGCCAGAGTGCTGAATAGCAATGAATCAGGCGCCCGACGCTTGATTTGATAACAAATCGACTGAACTTGGGAGGGGAGAATTTAAAGCCTTCAGCAAAAGTGGGTAGTGGTGGGGTCAGTTAAGACCTGTGAGACTCTGACGTGCGTCTTCACTAACAGATAAAGCTACATTTTTCTCCCAGGGTCAGGTGTGGAACCAATCTTCTTTATGTTATCTTTTTTCCCCACATCTCACAGATGATGACATTACCTGCACCTGAACTGTTGCAGTAAGAGGCTAAGGTGCAGCTACTGTGTGAAGAATTAAGTCATACATCTGTAGTGACGTAATGTCATTTTAATGCTACTGCAACATAACAAAGTTTAGCACAATACTGAACAGAAATAGAATCGGCAGCATCTGCTAAATGAAATGCAAATTTATTCCAATCACCACTGTGATGCAGTTGTTAGGGAGTGGTTCTCCAAAATAAAGTTACTTTTGTACATTTTCCACATACAACAAAAAGAAAAGTATGCAACATGATAAATTTATTTATGTACATAGTCTTCGAGCACTTTTAGTTTGTTTACATGTGTTTTTCAAGCAACAAGTCACAACAGCCTACACTTTAAAGAAGGCCACTAAAACATCATACTGTGGAAGAGGAACCATGTGTGAAGAAACATGATACAGAGGTTGGTGAAAAAAAAAACTAAGTGGTCAAGAGAGATTATATTGTTACTTTTATACCCCTGAAATAACAAGAATTGTGTGGTTGAATAAGTCTGGTAACAGACTCATTATTTTGTGCATTTATTTGCTTAACCTGTTTCTATTGACAGTCACATTGTTATGGTGGGGTAATGGAGGAAGATGCTGGTGAAGTGATGAGGTTTATTTCCAAGTGAAAACAACGACCAGAGAACCATAACCATTACTTTAAACTATGCACCAA
>JBAMHV010000010.1:19321048-19367260 GCA_037177535.1 Pseudomugil gertrudae
GATAGATAGATAGATAGATAGATAGATAGATAGATAGATAGATAGATAGATAGATAGATAGATAGATAGATAGAACTAAATGATTGATCATAGTAAAGCACTGTCATTAAAAAAAGAGTAGAATGTTTTCGCTAGTTGATAAATAAAACACTATATTGTTTATCTCTGAAAAATAGAAAATGTCAAGTTTGCAAACACTTGTAAAACACTTGACTATGTTATTGCTGAGTGCCAGTTACCACCTTTGCGCTGTGATGGACATAAGAAGGCTTCCATTGTTCAAATACAATGAGTCTCCAGTCTTAAAGCATATAAGCATAACAAAGTAAAAGTAGGGGGCCGTCAGACATCCTAAAACTAGAAGTGTCCAAGCAGCACTATTTGCATATGAGCCATTCTCCTAGAAAGAACAGCTGAATAAGTTGTATTGATTAAAATAGTCTCCTGACATCACCCCTTGTGATGTTATATTATTCTCTTGAATTTGTGGCTTTGTGCATTCATCTCCTTACTTTTATATGAAAGTCCTACTAAATCATAATTTCTGGCTCATTCATAAAGGTGTGTGTTGTTCCATTAGGTTTATTTATGTTTCCATTAATCACAACCAAATTAGGAAGAACATATTTGCCTAATTAAGTAACTCACTTTATTGTCTTTACATTTCAAGTAGACTTGCAATCAGTTGCATTGGTTCCTCTAACTGGGTCGCTCCAGGGGGCTGATTACCAAACGCTGCTCTAAAGCAAACAGGTGGCTATTTAAACCAAAGTAAGTGATGCAATTCACATAGCTAGCTAATATTATGGTAGTGTCATTTGTTTGTGGCATAGACAAGAGGTGAGAGTCCACATACAGATGATGGCACACTGCAGAGGTCCAAACCAGTGCCTGAGATTTGAACCGTTGCTCCACAGGAAACTGGGCGGCTGGTTTGTTTAGCTGGATGTGATTTTGAGAGGCAGGTGGGGGTGTTGCCTGATCGTATGAAACACAATGGGACATAGTTTCTGAACATGACTATTAAGCAATAATGACGTGGCTCAAGTCCAAACCACTTGTGCTCTATGTCTGCAGATTAAGATATCCCTCCATGTATTAATCAAATAACGGTCTCTGTGTGAAGGCAGAAATGTTTCTGAGGAGGCTTTACATGTTTCCAGTGGCAGAAAGTTGGATTAGTTGTTGTATTTCTAATCGAAAACAAGAAAAATACAGCCTTAGAAATTTACAGTTGATAAACAGGCCTTTGCTGAAAATCCAAATTGTTGCTTTTAATTACTGCCCCTGCTTAGCATCTCTCTCTCTCTCTCGCTTTCTTTTTTTAACAAAGTCTTGATTTGTTATCCCAGAACTGACCATTGCCCTCAACCAGAATGCACCAAAGTGATGTCCCCGACGTACACCCCTATAAACATTTGACTAAATGCTCTATTAACATATCAAACAAACAGAGAGAAAAAACAAAGAAACCCAGGAGTATCCTATTGCAGGAAATAACCTGTCTCATTTTCTCTGTAACTGATTCCAGGAAGGGAGCTACATGAGAAAAAGAAGTCAAGCAGTGGGATTTAGAACGCTGAACAAGATGGATTCTTCCAAATTCTAATTGGAGAACAGTTGATTTAATTGGTATCCATTTGGCTGACAAAAGAAAGCAAGAGTAGTGGGCAGGCAGGAATGCCTCTGGGGCCGATGTGAACATGAAGTGGCTCTGCTCAACGCTCAGGGACGGATCACTTCCAAAGACAAACCGTGGGAGCTGGCAGGACAGATTGCAGTGGGAGGGAAGGAGGTGGGTGTGTTGGGGCGAGGGGGGGGGGGGGGGAGATTCATGGTGGAGTGAGGAGTTCTCAATAGAAAAGCATCTTTATTTGGAAAGGAAGGCATTTCAGACACAAAACTGAACTCCCACTATAAGTAGCAACGTGTAATGTGACTCTGACCCTGAGATGAGAGAAGTGGATATGGTTCAGTGGGTCTGTAAACGCAGACGTTAGTGGCAGACAAATCTAACTGATAGTGAGCTAAACAAACAATCTCCAGAGAGAACATGATGATATTTTAAACTAATTAATTTGAAAGCATTGCAGATCATTTCTAAAAATTTTGATTAAACAGAATGTCCTCTTTTGTCTTTGAATTAAATCCATCAATAGCATTATTTTTCAGGAATGTTCGAAGGTCAGTCAATAATAATCTCTTTACAGATGTTTTGATGACAGTGATCATAGGACGAGACTGGCCTTCACAACAGCCTATTAGAAGCTGGCTTTTGTTTTTATGACAAGACCTAATCAGAGAGTCTGTGTCTTTGTGCGGAAGCTTGTGCTGTCTGCGAGTGAAAAATGTACCAGAGATGTGTTGTGCTGTAGCTCGAGCAGAGCAGAGGGGGAACCCAGGTGTTGCAGTGTTTTTACTGCCTCTGTAGAGAGGAAGGGTGGGAGAATGAGGGCAGATGACCTGGAGGGGGTTCAGAGGCTGAGGCCGTGCTTCGGAGACCTTCACAGGCTGCCCCAGGGGGATACAGCCACTGCTTATCTCTTCCTACACTTTTACTTCTTTTTTATCCTCTTCCACAATACTGCTTTCATTTCCCTTTCCTCTCAGTTTCGGAGGATGAGTACTCCAACAGTATTTCCTACCAATGCCAGCCATTGTATTATCTGTTGACAAGCACTTTCAAAGGCTGGAAATGTCCCTTTCTTCTCTTTTACAGCAAATATTTTAACCTGGCTGGATTATAAATCTTAGTGTTAGAGTAATGTGGGATTAGCATGTCTTTAATCATTTACTGAGTGCTGGAGCACAACACACATACACACACAGCACCCCTAAAAAGACATTGTATTATCGTGATGACATTAATGGTTCTACACAAGACCTCTTCTTGAATTTGGTTTGAAAGCCTGGTAACAGTGGCTCTTTTCTTTTAGTGACTACAGTAGGTTTTAATCCCTCCACAGTATATGACAGGCCTGCCCTCACCTTGCCCAGCACTTAAAGAAGCAATCTTTCAAAAAGTCCCCTTAAAGCCTATGTGAATGTGCGTCCGTTCTGAGGAGAGTGCAGTATGCTGATGGAGAATGGGCCCATTCCTGATGTAAATGAAGAGATGCATATCAGTGTTAATCCATTGCTTTGTAGTCACAGCCATACCCAAAGTCTGTCTAATTTCCCTCACACTCCCTTTTGCAGCCAGAAGTGTATCGATCGGCAGTAATTGAAGTGTACTTGATAATCCGTAAGGCAACAGGGGAGAGGGAGACCCTCAACTCTCACATCGATGCACACAGAATGGGGCTGTGGGGTTGTGTGTGTTTGAGTGTGTGGTGCAAAGGGGGGCACTCTCTAATGTATGGGCGGGTAAGGCAACACCCCCCTCACGGCTTCTTCTCAGCTGATTAAACTCATTGAGAGCCAGACAAGTGGAACAAATAGATATAAAGGTTTGCCTGGCAGCTTACAGCCATTCAGATTTCTTCATTGAAACGGTGAGCACCACATCTACATGGCCTGCTTTATGCCAACATTAAGCAACTGGAGTGGCTGATTCAGAAACAAACCTAACTCTGCAGACTGCACTCACTAAGATGCCTCTGGAGAAAACTTGAAGCTTAGGAGGAATTAATCCAACTTTGAAACAAAAAACATGGGAAGATGTCTGCCTATGGACCAGTTAGGCTCACAATCATCTGTTATGCTGTTTGCAGCACTGATTAGTAATCTAATTCAGTCTGACATAGTTACTTTTACTCTGAGTAAAACCATTATAACTGATAAACATAAAGATCTCAACATGTTGCAAAGAAAAGCAATATAATTCATTTTGGAGGACACTGCTATTGATAAGATAATCGTGATTTAGTTGAACAAGATTTTAAAAAATACAAGACAAATTATGAAAATCAACCAAGTAAAATCTCAATAAAATGTTTACAAGTTAGGAGAAGACTTGTTTTTATTTACAAAATGTGTTTGTCAGCTAAAACTGAAAAAGTCCATATTTGTTTTTCTTTGTAACAATGTAAATTAAACAGCCTAACAACAGCAAATGGTCAGTTTTTAAAGTAATAGTTATAGTAACAGTCAGAATTAGGTGTGGAAGGGGTTAACGTTGTTATGGTAAAACTTATTTAGAATGAAGGTGGTTAAAAAAACAACTATTAACTTTGTACAAGGTAAAAAAAATATGGTTGAAAATCTCAGCATGAAGGTAATAGTAACTTAAACTATTATTTCATGCCTGGATTGTATGGCATCTGTGAGTGCAGTAGGAAGTGTCACATTAGGTGGTAGGAATCACCATCATGTGAGAAAGCAAGGTTGTGAGACGCAGCTTTTCCAAAACTACTCTTAATAGTTTAGATGCTTAAAGTTAAACTAAATGAATAGATCAATTTTAGAACTAGAGGGTAAATGTGAGAGAAAAGAATTATTTATATAAAGCTAAATTAATTTAGGCAGATACTGGTTGATCAGGAAACCAGTTTATGAATTTCTGATTGGAAGCAACACGTTCTGACACTCGCACTATGGCATCTTGGAAATATTTATTCTAAAAGTATTTCTGTTTTGGAGAAGTTTTCTTAATTTTTTTGATGAATGGAATATAGCACAATTACAAGATGAAGCAGACAATTCATTACTGTAAATAATTTGCTGTTTGAGTAACTAAACATAGTTAATTAGTAAATGTTGTAATTTTGTCAACTGGGATCACAACTCATTATTGTTATGTATGGTTAAATGACTATTACTTTTATTTGACTTTATTTTGTTTAATATTAAGTTATTTCTTTTTTGAGCAATTGAAAAATACATTTAAAAATGAGAAAATAAAGAAAAAGGAACTTGAAACGTGCAGACCTCCGCTAAGCATTTCATTCTCTTCCTCATTATGAGCGCCACCATGTTAAAGTTCATTCTTTTTATTTGTCTATTAAATTCTTAGGCACACTGACAATGAATCCACAGTCTCTTAGCTATATTGTCATGTTTGTTGCATGTTTATTTTACTTTGTTCTATCATAGTAATGAAGATTTAATAGATTCTTGATATTTCCCTGCTCTGGATCTAGTATCCAACATTTTACCTGATCCAGAACTATCTTTGACATCTTGTTAAATATGTTAAGAACTTTTCCTGTATCCTTTGGCTAAGATCCCCGACCATTAACGTGGAGTTATGTGAGCAGATAATGAAAATAAATTGGTCTTGCAATGATGAAGAATCCTTCAAAAAATCTCTGAACAGTTGGTGATAAAAGTTTAATGGAATCTAAGTTACTAATCTAGTAGTTGCCAAAACACAAACAGACAAAAAATTAACAATTTATAGGGCACACACTGAAATATTTGGAAATTTTCAACCATACGAGGGTATAAACTTTGGACTTTTTTCTAGTTGAAGTCTTTCACTAGTTAGTTTTCAGTAACAATTTTTTTTTTTTTCAAATGTCTCAGTGAGGTAAATAGACTGATCATTGATAATTGGTGTGGAGAACTCAGTATGGTTCTCTGATTTCATGGATTAACATGCAGAAGCATTTTGTATGTCAAATGAATGATCAAATATGGCCATTTGCCCCATAGTGGGTTAAACGCCTGCAAAAATATAACCCCCATCACCTTCTTGGCAGAGGTAATAAAAAGAAAACAATGAGGCCTGGATGAAGAATTAAATCCTTTTCTTAATCATCAGGTTTGACATTACTCTTCAGGAGTAACTTTGGAGAGTTTTATTATTAACATAATTATTTCAATTAAAGCTTAGAGAAAACACAGTGAGTACAGTCGGTTAGATAAATAAGATCAGAGCTTGCTTTTATGATGTATTTATCAGTCTTCTGTGACAAACATTTAGTCCCACAACATCAACCATCAAAGGTCAGCTGTATTGAATTTCAGGGCTTCCATCCATTCTCATTCTTTATCTACAGAGCAGGAAATACCACATTAAAAATAATGAAACAGACAGAAAAAAAGCAAACTGAGGCAGCCGAATGAAAATATACAGTATAATTATAATAATTTCAATCATATTTCTATACATTTTGAAATGTGCAAACCTGCAAATGAACTTACTGGAGCCATCAATGTATAGCCACTTTTTTTTTTACAAAGTAACATATTTTGTATAATTTTTCATCTTTTAGTAACACCTCTTATACTTTCAGGATTCATGTATTATAATAAAATGTCAGCAAACTCTACACTTTTCCTTTTGGCCTTTAAATCCTAACCTCGCAAACTTGAACTTCTATGCCCTGCCTGCCTCACTAATACAAAGTTTAACACATCCACATATTATTCACACACACATATTAACACACACACAGAGAGAGATGTTTCACTGAGTGTCTCACCCTGCAGAGAAAATAAGAAATAACCATAACTCCTTCCACTGCCAGCCTGCCCTGCATGACCCCTGTTTTAAGTGGGTAGCAGGTAATTGCTGAGGCGGTGTTACCCATCAGCCTACAAGTCCATGTGTGCCTTATGTGTCATCTCTATTTATTATATTCTGCACGCTCTCTGGGCCTTGGTAATCAATTTCACAAGGATACAGGGCTGATATCAGCTGCCGTGCACATTATGAGGCGAGCCCTCCTCTTATCAAGTGCAGAATTGCCGGCTAGAGGTCATGAACAGATAAACAGGGATGTAACACAACTCCCCCACTCACCTGCCCCCCAGTGAACACGGAGGTGGGAAGGTGACGTTATGAGGGGGGCACAAAGAACAAAACACCCGGCAAGGAAAAGGTTGCGACCCTTGTAAGGTGCCTCTTGTTACGCCCGACCTTCAGAATTTCATCATCAGTGCCTCTGTCTGTTTAATAATTTGGAAGCCCCTGTCTCATCTCTCTCTTGAGTCAGCGTATGTGGGTGTGTGTATGTTTGTGTGCGGTGGGGTTATGAGGCCTGCAGACGCCCTCTCTCTGATTATCTCCGAACACTCTTTGCAGACCTTTATAGACCAACCACAACTCCATCAATCATTTGCCCTCCTGTCTTACTGCTCAGGCTGACCCATGTCCCACCTCACCACCGCTGGACTAACATTATCTAAAGCTGTGTCTGTACTGGTATGCACAGTCTTAAGATGGGAAACAAAAACATAACAAAGTAATTTGTTTTTCCTCAAACTTGGGGATTTAAAATTTACATATTGACAATGATTTGAGGGCGGGAATGTAATCAAATTTATCTGAATGTTGATGTTTTCTCTCTTTTTTGGGGGATGTATGTCAATATAGTTGCTTAGGCGAGGTGCTAGGCAGCTTCTGTTGGTGAGAGCATTAGGAATCTATGTTTAAACAAGCTTGTGGCTCTGAAGGAGAGATGTCAGACTAAGAAAGTGTTTATAGAGATTATTTGTGGTCAGCCGACAAGTCGTGCAGCAGTAGAAATGTCATGCAATTGCATCAGCCTTAGTAAACATTAATTATGAGTCTATCTTTGTTTACTCATCCCCACACCCTGCGGTGACAGCTGTGCATATTTGCCAAGAGGATTGGATCTCCGTGTCACTATGTCTTGGTGATATGCCTGTACCTTACGTATTTGAGGAAAGATGTTAATAGCTAAACAGGTCAGTAATGGCAGAGATTTTTAAGTACTGATATATTAGGAAAAGTGCTTTAAAACTACTGGAAGGTAAAATATTTATTGTGCACTTTTGAGTTTTCCACATACAAAGTTTCACTCTGGTCACCTGCGTTTTGTTGTTAGACATGGGTCATCCTCCCCCATCTCTCCTCCTCTGCACAGCTGACCTTGTGCAGCCTTTCCAGGCCAAAGACTTGATGAGTGTTTTTTTTCCCATCCCCCAACATCCCTCGGCATGTGCGCTGCACATCCGCTCTGTCATTAAACCCTCCACCCGTGGCTTTAGGACCCAACCATATGGTGCAGCTAGTGAAGTGTTGCAGGAAAGGGTTGGCTTTGGTCATAATCTGATGAATCTTTTGCAGGAAAGAGGTTTTCTATAATGACATCACAAGCAGTTGTCTGAGCAGGCATATGCATTGCTGCATTTGTATGTGCACATGTCTGGTTGTGCATGATTGTGTCTTGCAAATTTGGTGTCATGCATGTTTGTGACTCACTTAAAAATAACCAAATACGCAAAGTGACAGAAATCCTAGTAACAGCAAAAAGCTGGCCAATTACATCTGATTAAAATAAGAGTTCCTTGAAATGCATCGATGTGTCGTGCATCCAAACACAAAACTTATCATTTCTTTGTTTTGCTTAAGTGTTCTCAAGACTCTGTCACCACAGTTGTGGGACTTATCCCGTTAAACTCCTGAAAGCATATACTAAATAATTTACAAGCTCAGATACTTTTTGCAAGATGAAAGGTTGCCCTTAGAGTCTTTAGAGGCATGTCCAATAGCCCCACAAACAATAGTTGCCAGTTTCACAGTTAAGACATGACCAGTTGTCTGGCAACTTGTTTAGTATGCAGCAAGCAGAGCGTATCACGCACACAAAGATGGAAGAGATTTTCTGTGACTCACACAATCCAAAAGAAGCTATCAATTCCCTGACATAAGAGTGAATGGATACGGCCGATGTTCGGGCGATGTTATCGGTATCCATCTAGTAAATGCAGCGGAGGAGCAAGACAGTGAGGTTCATGCTTGTATGCCCCCAGAGAAAACTGTGTAAATGAGAATCATGCTCTTTATCAAGACATCGTGTGTTAAGCCAGAGTGTGTGTGTGAAAAGTGAAAGGAGTGGATGTTGTTTCTTAAAAAATGCAACCAAAATATGTTTGTAGTTTGTGAAAAGTCACATTTTGACACTTCTGAAATAAAAGATGTGCACATAAAAAAAAACCCTGCTCAAATATAACAAAATCGCTTATTTTGTGGGCCATGGGGCTGTGTCAAGCATCTAATGACAGATCATGCTGGTTATTATCTGTGCACTGTTTTTTTCGATTTGAGTAATGTTTACAGTGACCTACTGACCCAAAAAGGCAGTAAGCCAAATGTGGTCACAAAGCATAAGCTCATTTCCTTGTGGACATTTGAATGCATGTAATATCAAAGGCAGCTTGCGAACAGAGATATATCCTTTCGTCATTTGAAATATGTACAATTAATCCAGATTTCATGGTGCTGCATTGCTAGCTGGAAGATCAAGCTGTAAAAATATCCTTGGTTTCCCTTTTCCAAAACATTGCTAATGATTTCGTGAGTTGCAAGTTTCAAAGCTGCTTCTTTGCAAAGTTCACAGAGTCTGTCCGCACATTTATAACGAAAAAGAAACACTACCATTTAGTCTAATAGGCCTATAGGCTTTTTGACTCTCTCATTTAGCTGTTTTGTGTGCTTCGGTGTAAGGGGCACGGGGAGAAACATGGGGCAGTAATTTCACCAGAGTGAAGTGTAATGCAGATGGGAATTATTAATTTGTACCTGCTTTGCTTCAGTTCTGCCACTTACCAAAGAGGGGAAAAGTGTCATTCTATTCAATTTTTGTGTTTCTGAAGTCCCTCGTCTCGAGCACAGACCCGTCCAGGGTCGTGAGTGTTAAATGTCAAGCCTTGTAGTGAGCTGTCAAAGAACAGAATAGGCCCGGGATGATTGATGACTGGAGAGCCTGAAACCAAAACCTCCCAATTGCAAATGCTACCTTGCGTCAGTCTTCTACCCCCATCTCTTGCTTTCTCACTTCTAATAGCAGCACACTATAAGGGCAGGGCAGCTCCCACATGCACATTCACACACAGACACATGCCTAGCCATGTGTCTTCTGTGCACACAGACAGACGTTGCATTGTGTGTGTGTGTGGGTGTGTGTGTGTGTCTTTCTGTGTGTGTGTGGATTCATCTGACAACTTTTAATCCAACAAAAGAAAGTAGTTTGCTTTTGTTTCAGGAGCTTTTATTTTTTTACTCTGGCTGTGACATTTGTAGTTATGTGATATTGGCAGAAATGAGAGGTTTTGCAAATTAATTACATCATAGTGTCATTATCTGTGGGTTTTTTATTTTTTATTTTTTATAATAAGTTGCTCTCTGTTTTAGTTTTGGCATTTTATTTTGTTTGATATCATTTCCTATTTTATTTTGTAGTCTTTCTCCTTGTGACTCACTGTGAGCTTTACTTCCTGTTTTTTGCTGCTGGTCAATAATCATCACACTTGCTTTAATCTTGTAGTCAGTTCCTCTGTATAAATGCTCCAGGTTTTACTTTACTCGTTGCCAGTTCATCCAGTCTGTTCTTTAGACTTTGTTCTTCCAGTTTTAGTGTCCCAGTTTTCAAAGTTGGGTCTTTTGCCAGTACTTTTTTGTAAAATTAAACCATCCATCTACCTTTATCTGTCTCAGTGAGTCCTGTATTTTGGTCCTTCCACCTCATCCAATCCATGAGAAATACCTGACTATAGCACAGGCTTAGCCATGATGGCAAAATCATTTCTGTCTCAGGCTTGACCAGATTTAAACCCAGGCATAATCAGTATAAATGTATGGTTGGGCTTCTAGCTATTAAAGGTTTTAGCTGTCTTCTGTTGATCAAAAAAGTGTACAGCTTTTGTTTTCTCAATTAAACTTATAGACACCAATCATATTAACAGCTAATTTCTAATACATGATTACTACTAACAATATACAAGCACATATGAACAGATATATTGACTACAATTGTATTATAATTGTATCACCATAATTATTGTACATTTTTACCTAAGGAATATCACGTAGTCCAAATATTTATGCCTATTGGGTTCAACAGCTATAACAAGAAACACTTCTGATGAAGATATCAGCCTGAACAGAGAAATGATCAAAGACTGCCATAGCAGTACAATGGTTCTATTTGTCTGCCTTAGTAGAGACTTACATCCTGCTTACCGGATGGTTAATCAGAGACTCACACTATCATCTTCATCAGGATTGCCTGTGGTTTGGGACAAAAACTGTGGTCACATTTCTTTATCTGCCTTTCTCTTGCCGCCACTCACTCGGCCCTCAGATGCTATCTCTTTTCAAAGCACTGCCTATATAAGAAAAACAACCAATTATCTCTCAGAACCTTCAGTAAACTAATTACAGTATATCACAGCTTTATTCTTTAAGGAAAGAGGTAAAATTGTAAAGTAAAAAGCAGCGTTCGCTGTCGTTGAGGCATATGCTACTCCTACACATGTCCATCTCAAGTCCCCTATTAAAGCAAGCGTCATTTCACTCTACTGAAGCAGAGAGCAAAGAGGCTGTGAAATCACAGTGTCAGAACAGCTCAACACCTGCCAATCTGACCCGCAGTGACAGGCCACGCTCCTCTTACCCACATTAATAACCCAGATAAACATAAAGCTAAATACCAGGGCATGCTCTGTTAACTTTTATGTGGTTAAGAATGATTGGCTTTTTGCTTCACTACACCAGAGGGATCAAAGTACCCTGAAAGAATATCAGAGTGTTGGTCTCTCTATATAGAAGTCCAGCTCTGTTCGTTTTACCCTCTGTGCATATATAATTGCCAGTGCTCCATTTCAGCACTACCTATAACCTCTGTGGACATGTCACACATAATATTGTGTGATATGTACTTAGTTAGCTTGGCAGGGTGCTGCAGTGGGACTGTTTGACTAAGCATGCAGCACAAATATAAATGAGTTCTAGATGTGGACTTACCATAGCTTTGCAATGTAAAATCAATTCTTGTCCTTTTTTTAATGATGCTGCTTGAGGAATGCTGCATTAACTTTTTTGTGTGTGTGTGTTTGTTTTAGCTAAATAACTTTCTGGAAATACAATTAAGTAGTTTAAGTCATTTAGTTATTTTTCCAATCTTTTAAGTATACAATTTTTATGAGCTAGTTTAACTCAGATTTGGTCTAAATTATGGCAAAAATCTGATCAACTAATAATATAAATATTCTGACATTAGTTTTGGATGCTTTAATTTTTTTGTCTGTTTCGTTTATCCAACATGATTTGTTTGGCTAAAGAACCATATTTCACAGCTTGACATTTAAAAGGGTGGAATTGGAGGTCGTTAAGAGGCAGGGGATGCAGGCAGACGTCTGCAACTGTTTGTTTACCACACTGCTCATTGGTGTCAGACTTCCTGACATTCTTGTACCTTATCTTCAGCATTCTGAAGTCTGCAAACTGGTGCCAGTGAACAAGGGGATGTGTGTGGGGTCTATTTCCATGGCACTGTGTTGCACTCGCACCGGGTCCAAAAGAGCCATGCTTGTGCTTTTGAGGAGTCAGGGTCAGGAGAGATTAACCCATGTGATCTGGCAGCGCTGGGAGAAATTTGACTTGAGTCTGGAGCAGAGGTGCTGCAGAGGGCAGTAAAGACCGGAACAGGTTCAGCCCCTGCTCGCTTATCTCTGGACCCCACTGTCGACAAAACTCCCCTGGTCAAAGAGTGCTGAGAGTGGTGTAAAAAACGTGTTTACAATTTGAGGAGGTCAAGGACTTGAGGACAGATAAATATTAACAGAACAGTGATTCAAAGGAGAAGATTTCTTGGATGCTGGTTTGCTAACAAAAGCAGATAAATGATAGAAGATCATTAAAATAGTAAATAAATATATGATTAAACAATTCTTTTGTGTCTGACACAAATTTGCAGCCTTATACTTTACGTTTTAGCTTGAAAAAAAGAGTTTCCAGTCTATAATCCTCTTTAGTTTACTCATGCATCATCATTTACTGTATTTAAAAATAGATGTAAATTCACATGTGAGCCAGCTGGCTGGGCAGATAATCTCCAGGCCTTGAAGTATTTTTTTTTCCCACATACACAACAAGGATCCATTACACATGCCCGAGGAAATGGGTGACAAAAAAACAGCCGAGCACTTTGCCCTATAGATCGACTGGGCAGCTGTGAGGTTGTCAGACAACACAATAAATAGCATCCCACCTCTCCTTTAACGCTAGTGATCAGACAAACTTGGATGATCCCCCTGTGTCTGGTGTCCATGCAGAAAACTATCAAATGACAGGTGTTTAGCTAGTGTACTTGAATGTACATATATAACAAAGTCATTAAGGAAATAAGCATACTCAGAAGTGGGAAATGTTTTGTATATCCTTCTCTTCAGATTCTGCCAACATCATCCTACAAGATTAAAACACACTAAACTCCAGTGATTGGCTGTGAGCACTAATGATATTTTACTTTTTCCAGTGGCTAACAACTAGAACTGACATCTCTCTTAAGATTAAGTGCCCTCTATTCTTGCCCAAACCTGTTTAAACAAACCATCTTCAGATTGTTCTAGTGGAGAATGTGAAGCAGCTGTTTATGTCTTCAGTCTGAGCTTAACTGCCTTTTTCCACAATGTTTATTATTGTTTTTCTCACGCATGTACATCTAAAAACAAATGCAACATTGTCTATTATGTTCCAGAACTGTGCCTTTTCTTTCTCTTTGTAAGGCTGCTATTACAATTAAGATGAATGATTACTTCAAGTCTTTTATTTTTAATCGCTTCAAGTCAGACATCAGTGCGGTTTGATTTTTAAGGCAGGTATGTTTTTTTTCCTGGTTAAAATGTTTGCCGCATAATGTTTCACCTTTTGTGGCAATCCAACACAAATCTATATTAAATGTGACTGCACCAGTCGGCACCTCTCTGGCAGCACAGTTGTCTGGCTCTTTGTGTTTAATCTATTAAAGTGCACCCTTGCCTTTTTCCATGACATTGAGAACCTGAAAGCTGACATCATGGCTGTGGATCAGACTCCCTTTGACACTTGCAAACTCATATCTCCTTGTTTTAGAGATGATATGATCTTATGGATATTGAGCTGCTGCTGTTTTGGCTTTCTTTGTTTGTTTATCCTCTTTTTTTGAAACAGTTAGTATAAAAACTCATATGTGGTAATTGTGATAGACATTTAATGCAAACTAAAAGATAAAGAAGAATCCTGAAGTTAATGACTAAATATTAATAGTAGGCTATCTAACATGGTTAAGTTGTTGGAAGAGGAATTTTGTGATACCCACTATTATTATATGCATGCGTATAAAAAATAATACCAAAGTAAAGAAAATAATCAAACATATTTCAACATAACTTAACAGGAATCCCATAAGACATACGTACCAATCACTGTAGGTGCCTTTATTAGTGAAAGTACCATAATTTTGTGATACACGAGTTCTATATGACTATAGTTACAATGGATGCTGACTTTTTGCTGGACAGTCATACTGCAGTGTTTATAAAGATGAATGTGAGAGTATCTGTCTTCATCAGCAGCATCCTGTATCTGACAAGAAGTGATGTGCTTTCAAGTTTAATGATTAGCCATATCACCTAAATCAAGATGATCTGGAAAGTTGAAAATGATGTAATTACTTTCCTATTAAGCTTTATGACTGCAGAGAAAATACGATGGAAACTTTCCCAAGCCCGCCCTCTTCAAATCATGTTACATTTCAGCCCGTATTGTGAGCATCAGCAGAAAAAAAAAGAACAACTGCCAGTGACGTGATTAGCCTAAGCAATGCTGTAACAAGGAGAGAAAAGAAAGCGGCAGTAGCTGGTACTTTAAAGTGTCAGAGGCTTTGTAGCAATGACTAGTTTATGATGCTGATGTCAAGCATCACACTCAATGAGGCCTTTGTCCCAAGCCGAGACCAGGGCAGTGGGAAAACTGCCCACTCTTAGTCGGCAGGCCCATCCATCTTTCCATGAGGCCTTGCCGTCCCCTTTGCACCAAAACTCTTGTGTATTAAAGATCTCCCGGGTTAATGCGCTGGAAAATTGGCTTGCATTTTTATTGGTGGAAGCCAGCTAAATGCAAGGAAAACAACTCACGGAAGGTAGAAAAGGACGAGAAAAATATCTGGGGGAATGATTGTTGGGGGCAGGCCCTCAAGACTCGTTTCCTGTGACTTCGATAAAGGAGAACCCAGTGTCTGACATGCCAAAGATGATATTGTGTTCGGGTTGAGTATAGCTCGATCCATTTATCATCAGTGGTTGTTACTGCTGAAGTATTGACCCACACCCAATGTCTGTAATAGGACATTAGAGATAAATCTAAACTGAGAACAGCAGTGACAATAGAAACTGTAGAAGAAATATGTTATTTTCATCCTGCTTCACCTTCACATTCAAAAATTGCAGCCTTTTCTCTGTTTGAGATACTGTAAATCTATAACATCCCATACCAAACAACACATCTGCTTATAAAGTTTACATCTGAATGTCTTATTTACACTTGCAGAATGCTTGTGTCACCAACTACCTCTTATTCATTTTGATGAAGGAGCTCAAGTCAAACCTCAGCATGGAAAACATCAGTGCGATCAATGAGCATAGAATGACTGACCTAGCAGACACGTTTATGGGTGTGGGAGGCTAATTAGGAACCACTTCCCAGGCTTGGAAAGACAAGCCCTTAGAACAGCTGCTGGTCAGCACTGGACTCCTGTCCCTGGGTCAAATAGGTGGCAGCTCGTCACGGACAGTGACACAGCAATAGGTCTAGAGAGGCCAATTTACTTAATGGCTAGCCCCGGGGCTCGGGACTCCCAGTATTTCTTTACTTGGACACTTGTAGATGACAGAGCAAGAGCCAAAATGATCCACTTCATCACAATCAGTCTCAGAGGAGATGAACGACTAGAGTCATTTTACTGAACAGTCGTTTATCTCTAAATGTAAATTGATGAAAGTTGATGAAAGATATAATAGGAAGTAGTTTCATTATTTAAAAATATTGATTGAAAGCTACATTAACATGTGTAACTGTCCACAGATACATGCTGTGTTTTGTTTTACAGATTACTTTATTCAGAATGAAATAATATTGAATCAAAGTATTTGTAATGTTTACATGTATGTATTTTGGCTAAAGCCTGGCACCACATAGGTACCAATTCCCTTTGATTTTGATTATAGTGTTGGAGCAGCACATTAACACTAGCATACTTCTCTTTCCTCAGCTGAGGTGAAGAAGGGAGTATTGGAGAAGGAAATGTGTGTCTACCAGCATGGGACATGTGCATTATATCAACAGGAAAAGGGAACGAGCATGCAAAGAGTGACTGATATTAATTTAAAGTTAAATTAATGTGAACATTATAGAGGAATTATTCAAGTTAGATGTAAAACAAGAATAAACCAGCCACTTAATTCTGATTTACAGGTAGGTTTTAATCAGAAAGGTCATTGTAATTCACAATTAGGTGTTTACATGCTCAATATAACTCTTCTTAAAAAGATTATAAGGTGTACTTTTTGTTCTGAATTAAAGTGGGATCAAAACTCCAAAAGTAGCCAATGTGATTCATTTCAATGCAAGACATTTTTGTAGACTTTTTGTCAAACAAGGTCACCAACATCAGCAATCTTAACTGCAAGGCTTTCCTTTTTTTTGCTAGGATTATGCCTCTGAGGGTCAAAATACTTTAGTCCCAGACGCCTCTTAACACACAGATGTTACAGTAACACAGGCAGGAAATCGTGCCCAAACATCACCTTTGACCCCACATGTCAACTGATCCACCATCACCTCTTTTGAAATAGACTCTCAACTTCTATAAATTACCAGATTTTCCCACCATGTCCATCCATTCATTTTGTCTGGCTCCAGCCATTTTCCTCTGCACACCCTGCAGTCAACTAATAGTGATTGCACAGTTGCTGAAAATCTGTCCCCTTGGGTTCACAGAGGTCAAAGGGCTCACACCAGGGTCAGAGCCTGTCTTTATGTCTCTTCCCACCAAAGGCTTTGTGATGAATAGAGAGCCCCAGGAAACAAAAGCTTTCAGCAAAGACAAGCAACTTTGCTCAATACATCAGCACCTCCACTCACCACCGCCTCCCTGGTAAAAACACACTTTCTAACTGAGATAATATGAGATTCAGGCTGAGCAAAATCCACAGACAACAACCGCAAGAATAGATGAAAAGTGAAGACATCAAACTATTTGATATTCATTCATATGGAGAAAAAAGAAAGCAGAGACACAGAGTACCATTTGTGCTGATTCATCTTTAAAATAACAAATGTTTACAAGGTTTATAACCTTTTTTAGTGAATCTGTTTTACAGTTATTGGAAAAAAAATCATGTGCTACAACTGTAGTCTGTCCAACATCTTTTCCTCCTCAACTTGTTTTCCCGGTTGTTGCATTTGACCCTTGTAAAACTGTATCAGCAAACTAATAACCAGCCTGGTCTCTAATCTGCTGAATTTGTTCTCCTCTCTTCTTATAATGTGTTGCAGATTCCAGAGGTGGAAACTGGCTTGGAGATTTTAAGTAAATGGCATCTGGCTAAAGGTCAGATTTTGGGGCCCCAGTGGGTGAAAGGTTGAATAACTCCAAGGAAGGTAGTGACCATGTCTTCAGGGAGATGTTTAAGACCCTTTTTTAGACAACTACTAAGGATGTGAGTAGTCTTGTAAAACCTTATAAAATATCATTTTGTGTATATGTTGCTTTAGTATTTAATAATAACAGTCATCATAATGTCTATAATTTATTATTGTTTATAACAACTATGCACAAAAGATGCCCCTCCCCCACTGGAACTACTGCCAATTATTGTGTTGTTTTTTCACTCAGCCTTTAAAAGTAAGTAAAGGAAAAAAATGTAGGTACACAAGCTTGAGTTCAAACTGCAGGTGTGTAAAATGGAACATGCCCTTTTCTTCTAAATTAGGCTTTCAGGGCTTGGAAAGAGTGCCGGGGAAATTAGTGAAATAACTCGTTGATCCTAACCAGATGATTGCTTCAGTTGGACACCAGAGAGTTTTCATTAGGTCTCTAATTTACAAGCCTCCCTCTGCATTCCAGCCTATGGACTCACTGCCCCAGGTCTAAAAGACCTCCTGTAGCCTTTGCCCCCTGAAAACTTATAATGGCACAAGTAAAAAAAAAAAAAGAATACATATTTTGACTCTATTTTCATGCATATAATAATGCTTATTACCAGTGTATGTTTATAAAGCCATTACCTCCCTAGCAAGAGTTAACATTGTCCTAAAGTCCTTTATAAATGTTCCCACTTTAAACTCTTGTTTCTTGCAAAATGCACATATAAAGTAGGTATCTATAACTCTTTTGATATAAGAGGTGCAACAAAGGCTTTGACATTTGAGTAAAAACAGTAATAATTTTATCCTGCTATCTATTTTGTTATAAATATGCCTGTTATAAGTTTACATCTCATACATTGCAATGTTGTTTTTTTGTTTGTTTCTTTTTGGCTGTTCTTCCTTGTTATTGTAATACTTCAGGCAGCTTTTTCCAAGGGGACACATAATCCTTCACTAACTTTAGCATCATCTTCAGCTGCTTTAATGGCTGACATGAGAACCTTCTTTCAGAATGTATGATGTTTTCCTTAAAAGATGCACACCCCAGTGGAACAGATGAAGTAGAAATCTATGCAGTCCTGTACAAACTCAAATCTTGTTTTCCGCTTCATCTTGAACACATTTCTAAAATAAGCCATAGTTTTGCCTGAAATTATGGTGTTTGTAAACACTTGGGTGGATGCAGGCAGGCCGTGTGCCTCTGCTAATGATGTTGTCGGAAGGGAGGGAACTCTATGGGAGGCCCCACGCTGCTGCTTAACTCTCTCCTCGCTGACAGGTCATGTGTGATTAAGAGGTTTGTGTTACCTGAAGCCCTGCTGAGGAACTTTTCCCTGGAGGAGATTTTGCCCTGTCCACCTAATCTGAAGAGGCCACAAATGGATATAACACCATTTACTGGTAGTTTTATCACTCTTTTCCTCCAGGGAACTCCCTCTGGCTTCATATTCAATGAATCACCAGGGCAGTGAGTTTCATTAATTGCTGGTTATGCTGTAATTCTGATTTGATGAGGCATTACAAATAACTTCTGCAGGTTATTTGTTCAAAGGAAAATAAAAGACACTGACATAGAAATCTATGCATACTGTGTGACTAATTGTATGTGAAGTTTTTTTGTATTTACTGGGAATGAACCTAACAAAACAAACACTATAAATGTGAAATAATTACTATCTCAATGTTCCATCTACATTATAAACTTATCAATAGGTTTCAAATTAACATCTAGAAAATACTTTTTTCTTGTTTTTTTTTCTTATTGAACAAGGATAATAAATAGTGTTAAAATTGTCCCTGAAATTGTGTCCATCAGTGATTACAACTGGCATCACGCTGTGTTTGTGTGCTACAGAGTAGGGGTGGAGATGTGCGGGGGTGATGTAGGGGGGAATAGAGCTGAGACAGTTGTAAGCTTGAAGGTGGTATGCAGGACAAAGAAAAAGTATCACGGTGAAAGAAGTATAAGCATGACCATGCTCCTGTCCTTGTTTATAAGTTGATAAATGAGAGGGCTGCTCAGCGCTGAGGGCATTGTGGTATTTAGAAGCTGTTGGAAAAAAACCAAGCTCTGATCCACAAAGTGTAAAAGCATCAGATGCAGTAAGGACCCAGTTAGCCTCAGTCACATGTTTTGTTTTAGCCCAAAACTGACTCTATGTTGAACATGTTTGTAACAAAGTTATCAGTTCCAACCTATTGACTGCATTATTTGCAATTGTCCCTCAGGAGACACCAATAACAAGACACCAGTCTATAGATTCTAGATTCCCCAGTCTATTAGCTTAGCGTCCGATACCCCCTGGGATATACTTGTGTACAATGCAACCAGGCTGTGTTAAAAATGTGTAATACTTGAGGCCACTGCTAGGAGGCAGTACATAGTTTTAGGACTCTGTACTAATAAAAAGGTCAATCCACCTGTAACGCTGTAACATCTGTGACACTTTGGTAAACAACAGTCTACCAGATCTGTTACTCTGACTGTTTGTCACTTTGCAACAGGGACGAATGATTATAAAATTGTCAGGAACTACAAACAAGGTTCGAAAGTTGCTTTTCAAAACTGTCTGCCACTGTGGTTATCTCCATTCCATGTTCTTATCTTTTTTGTTTAGATGAGCGCCTCAAGTGTTTGAGTTAATGTTGCGTCTTGTGCATGTGACACATTACCTCACATCAACAAGTGCAACCTATGTGCCAAGAAGATGCTGAGAACACATAGGTGCCATATGTATGCAGAAATGTTGCCAGCAGCAAGTATATCCCAGTCTTTAGTCAGAATGAGGCTATAAAATAAAAATATTTGAATGATAATAAAATCAGTTACAGTTTTTTGAGTAAAAACAGAAAAGTGAATGAAAAAGCTTAATTTATATTATTTAAGACAGCTAACTAAGACAGCTGGGAAATGGACAAATATGTCCTCATATTATGATTTAAGAAATAAAAAACAACATGTAATTCCGACTTATCAAACTTGAGTAGTTTTTTTAACTCTCTTATAAAACTTGAGCATTCTTGATGTTCTTTTCTTAAGGTTTTATGTTGAACAACGAATTGATTCAATGGAACAATATCAAAGGAATAAAATTTAATGATTGCTGCAACCCTGCTGCCAGACGTCTTCTGCTAGAGCCAAAGTGCGGGTTGTTCTTCAAACAGAGAGCACTGAAGGAACAACTGATATTGTCAGCATGTTTAGCTGCTGCAGGGCTTTGAGTGGGAGAGGCAAAACCAGGGGAGCCCCAAACAGGACAGGGACGCGAGTTCCGCCAGCTGCACCCTGTCTTTGAGAAGAGGATGAAGAGCTTCTCATTGAGGTTGGCAAACGCTGGCTCGTAAACTTTCCCCTGTCTCTCCCTTTGATTTTCCTTGGACATCTGCCTGGCCCTCCCATCAGGAATGTGCAGCAGCTGTTTGCTGCAAGTGTCTCGCCGTGTGAACTCAGTTTTGTGCACGGGTCCTGGCTTAATGAATTGAGCCAATTCAAACTGGGTCGCCTGGGACACAGAGCCCTGGTGCATAACTCTGCTTGTGGGATGACAAGCAAGCTCAGTGAAGGAGGCTGGGAAATGTATATTATGGAGGTTAACCATTTGCCCTCATACTGTAATTGGCTTAGATTGTCTAGCAACCGGATTTGCAGGGGGAGAGCCTGTGCCTTGCCGAAGTGCAAAAGTTCAGCTGTAACTGACACAACTGTGATTTTCTGTATGTCTGTTAGTTTGAAGGAGGGAGTATGTGTGTACATAATTGGACACATGGACAGACAGTAGATACACAGTAAAAACTGGTGTGTGAGGCTAATTCAGTATGTTTGACTCTGTGTGTTAATTTACAATTTATTGTTGCAGTGGACAGACTGCATAGCCATGCCAATGAAATGCTCTTACTACGTGTTGCAGTAAATGTTCCTCAAAATCAATGTTTAATTCACGGTAATTGATTTTGTTATGAGTCAGTTATTGTAGATGGATTTTATTGGAACATTTCTTGTCTTTGACTATAATTGCCTGAGTTGCAAACATCCATTTCTGCCAACCAATAAACTTTGTTATGGGCGTTATGCAAGGGGTAAGGCTCCATCGTGCAAAAGAAACTCATTTTCTAATCCAAAGAAAAGCTCAGCCTTTATTCACAAAGCACACTCAGACTTTAAACTGTGAGAAACAAGAGGATCACTAATAATGTGGACAGTCTTCATTCAAGAGCTGGCAAACATAACTGAGCTAGCTGATGGGGAGAAGAATCCGATGCTGCTTGTTTGTTTGAAGGATGAGATTAGGGAGAGCGAGATTCAGTTTGTTAAATACCACTGAGACATTGCCACGTTTGTCAAGCCAGCGAGGCCCAATTGTAGGAGTAGTTGGAATAGTCTGCTTTATCCAAACATTTTCTTTTGGCCAAGTTTTAAAAGCATATAATCATGTCGTTAATGGTATCTCCTGCAAAAAAATTCAAATAATGCTAATTTGTTTCCATTGCTGTGATTAAGTAGTACTTTTTTTGTTTGTTTTTGTTGTTGTTATGTATTCCTATGTGACATGCCACGCATTGCAGTGAAAGGAACTTCATGAGCCATGATGAGTTCTTTAAAATCTAATCAAAAACTAACAAGTCCCTGGTTATTTGTTTCTGCCTCGATACTTGAGAGTTCCCAGATGTTGTGGAAGGTAGGGAGTCGATTGTTTATACAGCGGCGAATCTCTTCCAAACACACACATTCTATCAGCCTTCGTGGCTATCTATCAAGGGAGGCACAAGTTACAGTTTTTCTGGAGTCAGGCAGGCACAAAAGCCCTTCAGCAGCAAATTACAACTCCCACCCCACCTGCTGAAGCCAGCGTGCTGGCGGCGCAATGTTCAGACGGTAACCTGCCTCCGATCGATCGGTTGTTGTTGCAGCTGTGCTCTGGTTGATGGTTTATTTAAGCGGCTCCACATGCTTGTTGAGGGGAAGGCAGCTGAATACATAAAACAGCTCTCAGAACCACTTTGTGGTCCGGCTAAGAGTAAATGGAATAATAAAAACCAAATGGTTTCATTCCATGTTGTAGGCTCATAAATTCAGGAAGTTGCTTCTTATCTTTATGATCCAAGGCATGTAGCATGTAAAATTTTGTGGGATGAGTACTGGGATGACTTAAAGATGGTGGTAGATAATTGTCACAATTTAAATTTGTTTTCTTTTTTATTGCTTAAAATGAATCTTATGTATAGAAATTTGAATAAACAACTGTTGTGAATCCTGGTAATAGTTTGAACAGCAATCAATTTGACAAATATTGCAAGCCTCATTTCTATGAAAAATAAGGAAGAGTTATGATAAATATTTATAGATAATGGTGAATAACAAAATTAGAGTCAACAATGAACTGTAGCAACATCATGTTTTACCCTGCAGTAATTCTAGTCTTCTGTTTAGTCAGCTAGACTTCAAGGTCAAGCCTTGACTCTCTTCAGAGAGGTCAGTGACATCCCCTGTCCATTCACACTGTTTCCTTCCCTTCAGCCAGAGGGGAGGATGTATCCCTAACTTCCTGCAGCCGTACACACAGACAGGAAATTAGTAATTTGCTGTGCTGTGCCTGACATTTCAACTGTTCAACGTTACATACTGCAGGATTGTACTAGCCTCTACTTTCCCTCCTGATAGAGTATAATTCAACAACATTTTCTGATGTGTTGCTTTTATAAAATCTAAATGTTAACTTGCATCAATAGCTGTGACCAGTGACGACCTTTGAACTTGACAGTTTAAAAAGAAATAAAGTTTAGTGGATAGCAGAATTCCCTATATACTCACAAAGTTGTGATCCTGAAATAATACAATGCCAATTTATTGCTATCAGGAGGCACTGTGTTGATTCTGAATCCAAAGTGTACCCTGACTTTAAGATATGCAGGATTTTATATCTGTAACGTAACAGTGACATAGATGCTTGCCTTTGTTCCTCACTGGAGCAGAATCTTTGGTTCAGTGGTTTTTATCATCATAGGGGCCTTTGTTTTCCTATAAAAAATATAATACAGCACCACCATGTGCATTATATACAAGAAATGCCAAACTTATTGGATGACATTGGCTTCAAAATTAAATTTAAGTCAATATAACTGATTTAATTAACCAAATAAAATAACAGATGCTCAGGGAAAAAAATTGTATTAATATCAGCTATCAGTAAAATGAGTGGAATTTGGAAAGATATGGAAAAGACGGATACCAAATACTTTATGTGAAAGGCTCCTTACAACTTGCTAGCCACCAGTGCTGAAGGCACATTTAGTCAGGCTTCAACTGGAATCCTATCCTTGTATGTTTGGGCAACTTTTAGGTGTGACAGTGAGACAGTGAATAATGTCACCACTCAAAATATTTAGCTTGAATGCTGCTATATTGATTAATTGGAAACTATTTTAAGTTGAAAGAAGAGAAAATTACATTAAATACTTTATTCACTTTTGTGAATAAAATACATTTAAACACATTTTGTTTCACTCTTAAACCATAGCCACAAGTTTGATTTTACTAGTTGACTCCACTGGTATTGTTTTATTGACCAAGTAGTTTAATAATTTATTGTCCAAAATGTTTCCCAAACTCACCAAAGATCCATCCATCCATCCATCCATCCATTTTCTACCACTTTTCCCTGAACAGGGGTCGCGGGGGGCTGAAGCCAATCCCAGCTCACAACGGGCGAGAGGCACCCTGGACAGGCCGCCAGTCTATCACAGGGCCAACATGCATACAAACAACCATGTACACTCACTCCTATGGGCGATTTAGAGTCTCTAATCAGCCTATCCACAAGGTGCATGTTGTTGGACTGTGGGAGGAAGCCGAAGACCTGGAGAGAACCCACACTAACACAGGGAGAACATGCAAACTTGGTTTGGACCTCCCCCTGGCCGAGTCTCGAACCAGCAACCTTCTTGTTGTGAGGCCACAGTGCTAACCAACTGTGACACCGTACAGCCCTTGCCATTGTTGTTGACGGCTTGCTGTCAGCACATCAGGTTTATTTACATAACGTCACAAACATTACCCTGAAACCCTGGATGAGCTTAAATTAGTTTGCACAACTAGCTAAATGTTCTTTAGAAATTGATGTTTGTTGATCTTTGAAAGAGAGAACTTAACAATATTGAGACAATGTTTTATATCAGTTTAAAAGGTCTCAAAATGACATCAATCATTTTTTGCAATATTATCACTTATTGACACATTTTCTGAGACAATTAATCGCGTAGCCAAATTTGTCATTGTGACAGGCCTAATTATGCTTGATTTTAGCCTGTCAGCAAAGCAGAGTCTTCTTCTTGTGGGGTTGGTGTGTGTGATTGGTCGCACATTTTACGTGGGTGTGGTTTTAGTGGAGGAGTTTAAATCAGACCATTCTGGCTTTCACATTTTTGCTGATGCGAAGTTAAATAAATACTTTTAAACAACAACTGACTGAGGTGGTGGTAAGATATGAGAGTATATACAACACTTTAAAGACACAGACCCCATCATGTGCACAAACCCGCCCTGCTGCAGACCAGTTTCTCCTTTAAAATCAAATAACCAGGTCAGTTGTTTCTTATATATAAAAAACAGACAGCTTAAGACCTAACATATCCCATAGGTATGTGTGTAGGTATACTCTCAGGTCTCACTTCCATAGATGATGATCTTATGAACACAAAATTTATACTGTAGAACAGCTGAAAGTGTTCTCATCTCACAGGTTAACTTTCAAATGTTTCCAACATCCTTAATGATAAAACAGTGAGACAAACATTGTTTTACCAATTCCAAAACCCTGATAATATGAGAGTATTTGCAACCTTATCAGAAGTCAAATAGCGGCAGTTAACTTTTGGGACACTTAGAAACAAGGTGAGCATCAGACAACGGCTGCCACTGTAATATTGAGGGTATTTCTGTAAACTCCCAGGGGTTTAAGCTTGGCCTAGAAATGTTGTCTGAAATATGCTGTTGAAGCTTTTCTGTTTATGCAGAGCACAGGCTCGTCTTTAGGAGACTGACATGTTCAGAAAATGGTTTCCCTGTGAATGACCTGAAAAACAGTAACCTCGATTAGACTGTCCAATTACAGCAATTCAAGAAAACAAAGCCACTTATAATAATGGCTGCCGTTATATGCAAATGATGAATCACGCAAGACAAGGTGTGTGTTTATTTACTTATGAACTTAATAACAATGGACTTACTGTAAGAAACTGCTTTAGCTGTAATGTATGTTTTGTTAAATTGAAGTAACATTACTATGTGATTAGTTAAATGCTGGTACTTTTTTAAAAACATTTGCAAAACTGAGTGAAAAGATCAGCTCTAAAACAGCATGAGAAACATCTCAAAGTCACATAAATGTTGTATTTAAAAGAGGAAGTACGGACCCATTAGCTTTTAAAGGGGTCCAATATACTATAGGTAATCATTCTCGGCTGACCCCCTTTTATACTAAACTGAAATACATTTTAATGTATATTAATGACCTATTTTTATTATAATAATAATACTGCAACTATAACTATTATATTCTAAGGTTTTAAAGGCAACACTGAACCATTTGGACAATTAATCTTGATGCCAAATTGCTGAAATGTTTTTGTCCTGTTTGCTGTAAATCCACCTGATTTTTATATTCATGTTTCTTTTTCTGACTAGGTGACAATTACCGGTACATATCTGGCACTGGGTCAAGTAACACATCCAGCACTGGCATTCTTTCAACAGCCATTGGCCAGAAATTAGAGAGTTAAAGACAATCTAACTATCTAATTGGATCTTTGAGAAATTCTGATCAGGACCCTTGAGAAAACTTGAGCCATTAGTTATGGAAATATATATATTTTTACCTGAACACACCACAGTTTTCTGCTATGACGGTTCTCTAATTACCTTTGCTAATAATGTCGCACCAACCATCTGCTACTGATTCCTTCATGATTAAGAAGGCGATAAAATGTATTAAGGCACTGTTGTAAATTCACACTTTTCAAAATAATCAAAATAATAACACGCCTAACTTTGAGATGTTCTGTTAAAGCATCTTTGGTGTTTGAGCGAGAGATGCACAGATGCAATGAAAAATGCATAAAGCTGTTTACTGACGTATTCACTGATTCAAACTGCTTTACTAAAACTAAAAAGTATAATTATTATACTTTATCAACACCTTTACATTTGATTTATTGCAATGTATCCTGTTGTTTGCTAAATAGACATTCACACATATCTAGACATATTATATTAGAGTTTTCTCACATAGTTAATATAGAAAACCACTTAAACTTAAAGTGACAATATATGAACCACACAAAAGTTTGTTTCACAACATTTGAGGCAGATGTACCTTTTTATGTACCTAAAGGGAGAATAAGTAAGTCCCAAAACCATATTTTTTTATCTCTAACTTGTTTTTATATGTAAAGTCAACCGGATAGTAAGAAGTGTTTGGCAATGTATTTTCATATAACTAAGGAAAATAATGAAGTGATCCATTGATGTCACACTGGTAATGTACAAAAAAATGTATGCTAGCTTTAACCGGGATTTTTTTTTCTAACTCTTTACATCAGGAAGTGACAAAAGGCCCTCAGTAAAGCATGATGCTTTTTCTTTTTGAATAACATAATGAAAATACAAACAAACAATCAAGCAAAAAAAAAAGAAGTTAAAAAAAGGGTGTTTTTAGTCTTGAACATTAATCCCATGTCAAAAGCATAGCCCAGTTTTAGTCTATTGCAATATAAAAACACTGACACACAAAGACACACAAGAAAAAATACACTTATGAAAAATGTATAAGATTTTATCTTATTGTATTTTTTAACTAGCGCTCCAGTTTTAATTATTATGCTGGATTATTTTGCTAGACTGTGTTTGTCCTTCAGTAATCTGTGCAATGCAATGCTATGTTCTTTGATTGTTTATCTGTGTGTGTGTACAGTTATCCTGACCTTTGCATGTGTGTTGTGTAGCTGCCACTAATGCAGCTTGCACTTTCAATAATTCGTTTGCATGTCACACTAGGAAACTAATATCACAGCCATCTGACTGGATCCAAATCTGATCTGCTCAATTATCTTGACATGTTTAAGACCAAATATAAACAGGCCACAAATATCAGAAGAGGTCACACTGACACTACAGTAAGTACACTATTACTCAAATGGAAATTCCTTGAGACACTTAGAAAATAACGGGGAAGCAAGGTTGCCCATCAAAAACTGACATGAGCAGTCCTGCTGGTTCGTTTTATTCTCTGAGTATTGTCAGCTCTTCTAAAGTCAAGCAGCAATTTTAGATTAATCTAAAATGAAAAATGGTGGATTATTGTTTGGAAGTGTTGCTGGAGAAAACATCATTTTTAGTCTGGTCTCCCAGTGAGATTATTAGCCATAATTTCACTGTCCTCTCTGGGTGTTGTCAGGCATCACATTTGATTAAAATCCTGTGGTGTAAGTGACCAACAACATTGATTTGCAATCCTCATTGTTGCATTGAATTGGGAGGCCACAAGAGGCTTTTTGAAGGCTGCTGATCTCCAATATATATTTGTAACACATTTGTTTTAATTAAGTGTGCACACAGCATGGAAATTGGATACTTGACTAAATGACTGGAACCAATTGTAATACGACTAATTGCAGTTACTGTTCCACCCATTGTGCCTTCAGATCAATATTTAGAATAGCCAGGTATTGAATTCTTAAAAGTGGACGTAGTGATCAAGTAACAAGATGAAATGCTATGGCAGTGTTCCCTACAACCATACGTAAAGATGGCTTTGGGAACTTTTAAACCTGCAAATCAGTGTTTGTTTTGGTGACAACAGCAAAAACAATCTAAACAATCATTTTCAAATGTGTTTATTTTTTCATCAGACAGACAAAGCTGAAGTTTCCAATGTCTTGTAGAACAGATAAAGTGTATACACAGTCTAAAGCAGTATTTTAAAACGACAAACTAAATGAAGTAAAACACTCAAAGGATTAGAACAATTTAGAAAGCAGACCCCCTTCTCTTCCATTGTGCCTCTACCATGCTGTGGCTATTTCTCTATGCCCAGCATGGGCTCCACTTTGTGGCTTTTAATAACCTACCCCTTCAAGCTTCCACCCCCTGAGACACATTTTTCCCTACTTTATTTGTGCCGCTCTGTTTCTACCTACCAGCAGCTGCAACGAGGAGCAAACAGCGAAGGCTGCAGCAGCAAATTTCTTCCAGTTGCTCAACACGCTAATACTCCCCTTTTCTTTGCAGCTCAAGCATTATATTGCAGTTTCATTGACTGGGGGGTGTTGTGTTGCAGTGGAATCAATAGCTGAGGGGATCCCAGCCCAACGATTAGCTTGTCAGTCAGGCCTCTGTGGTTGAAAGGAGGGGAGGTAGCGTAAATCCCAGAATACCAGGGGCCACCAGCATGGAAAAGCTGGAATGCTGGGAGCCGCAGATCGTGCTGCACCACCTGTTGTAGGAGGCAACATGTGCTGAGTGTATTAACCTTTCTGCTACTGTGGTTTAACCGCTTTTTGCTACCTCTTGTCCCTCTGCACATTGCTGTGGATATTTACCACACCAGGGATGTTTCTGTTAACTAATCAAAATAGTTTAGGCTGGGTTTTTTTTTCATGCAAATGGTGGAAATAATTTGAATAAGACTTGGTTTGATTGGGATCAGATGTTTGGTCGGTCACTGACCCAGTCAGCACCTGAAGGCAAACAGTTTTTTGAGGTTTTAGATTTTCATCCAAGAGCAGAAGATAAATTATCAGTGAAATTAAAAATTTAAAAAAAATTTCTCACATGACGAAAACAGTTTGTGAGTACAAACTGTTTTCGTCTGATGCCCACAGATGTGCAAAAAATTCCAAGTGCATTGTCCCCATGTTACATCAACTCTGGCTGGCAGAAAGTGAGCATTCAGTTAAATAATGAAAAATCTTTACCATTTGCAAAACAAACGGACACCTGGTTTCTTTTATTTCCATGCTCTGCATCACAATAAGTCTTTTAATACACCCTTTTCTTTGCAAATTCCATAAACACTGCATTATTACTCTATAAGTAATGCTTCATTCTTCATTTATTGAAGCACTGAGACAAAAGGATTTTAGACCATTTGTTTATGAGTCAGATGAAAAAAACTAGACAATGTCAACCTTTGCCCTTTTTAGAATTAGCTGGCTCTGGTCCCAGGGTTGCCACACAGTTCAACAGCAATATGAAAGTGTGCAATATTAACAGAAGGCAACACACTGTTTTGTGATGTGCCATAGCTGTTATTGCCTGTAAGTTTTCTCCTGACCTTTTCTCACAGTTCACTGAGAAAATGGACACCATCATAATCTTTTTGCATTATTTTATCTAAAGCCTGGGCTTGATGATGAAACAGTCACTGCAACAAAATAAAGTGCAATATTTTAAAGTTAGTTCTACTGCCAACATTTTTCATGCTGGAAATTATTATTTTTATTATTTTTATTTTTAAACTCTTTGTCTTTGAGCAATATTATTATTAATTATCTGATTATTTAATAATAAAATGGTGGAATTGTAATATTTTCTTCTACAAGGGTTTTCCTCAGAAAGATTTGGATTTAAAACATGTTAACTTTATTAATGATCACACTGAGAGTATAAGAGCATTATAGCAAATGTTCAATAGTCCTGGATTATTTCCTTTCCACTCATTAGACCTGGTCGAGGTTTGAGTAAAGTTGTGTGTTTGGATGACTGTGTCATTCAATTGTACTTTTAGACCAAACAATTTTTTTTTATCTAAGTATAACATAAAGTTTCTACATTTTGATTACATTTTGTAGACAAGCAAAACAAAGGGACATTTCTTCCTGCAAGCAATGGAGGATAACTCACATGCTTCCTGCAAGAAGTGTGCTCTGGTAGCAAGACTGGTGATCAGCTGATGCCCCTGTCTTCATGTTGGGCTTAGCAAAAGGCATCTTAAGTTTGCTGCACAGAGAGAAACTGTCAACCAAGGGTCACTCCAAGAGAAAGCTGGGGCATCAGACTACAGCACGAGAGGAGGAGTCAAGGGCAGTCATGGACTGTTTGTTTTAAAAGAGGATGGGAAGGGGTGAGGGTCACTGCAGAAGGATTGAAACCCCATTAGCAGTGTTGCATTTACTTCCACTAGCTTAGCTTCTGGCTTAAAGGGCAATTTTCTGGTTGAAAATCTTAGTGACTTGAGCCTTTTGATTTTTAGGAAATTTATGCTAGTTTTTGTTGTAGTTTTATTCAGAAAGAAGAAGCCTGGAAAGTGAAGTACATTGGCAAGGAGTTAAGATAAGATATATTTTCCCCAAAGTATTTTTTTCTTGCTTTAATGAAAACAAAACATAATTTGCTGGAATAAAGTTGCATTCTGTCCCATTTTGTTATTTAAATGTTTTTTAGAAAAATAAAATGTAAAGAAAAAATAGAGTCAAGCAGAGGAAACCATGACTTTGCCTGCAGTGCAGAAGTACATTATCATCTCTTTCAGTAGTTTGGCATCATCTCTCTGTTCAGTGCTTCAGAAATCCCAAATATTCCCATCAGAATGATGTGATGTGTTTCCTACAGTAAGGCTAGTCCTTAAAGGTAAACAGAATGGTATAAACAAAACAAAGAAGCCAGTTGGAGATCAGTTTCACCTCCAGCCTGTGAGAATGGAGACAACACCATCCCTCCTTTTTAAACATAACTACATTTATAATAAAAGCAAATATAATAACTATGTTTTTCCTACTCAAACAGCAGCTACAGAATAGAAAATACATCAGATTTGACAACAGACCATAATTCTAGTCAGGAATGGATCCGGTGCTTGTTACATACTCCACTAGAAGTATTAACTTTTTTCTTGTTAATATGACCATGACAATAAAATTCCATTTTTTTCCTACAGACAATGTTGGAGACATCTTGTTGCTTGTTCTCAACACATCAGCCGAGCAGAAATTTCTTGTCACGAGGGTCTGAGAAGTATCTGTGATTGGTTGGTCATGTGAGGCTGACATGGTTGTCTGTATTTCTGCAGATACAAGGTGGAACAGATAGTTTTAAATAACAGCTCATCGAGGTGGTGAGACAGTATGACAGGGGCACTGCTGCATGCACAACTCTGCCCTGCATCAGACAAAGTGGAATATGAACTGATAAAACCAAAAGCAGCTTTTTTCTTGCTCTTGCTGCCTGAAGAACAAAAACCCAGTTCTGGTAAAGGCAGAGGTTATTCTATAGTCTCTTCAGTCCAAAATTTCATGAGGACTTCTATGACCAATGTTCATACCCCAGTATTGTACACTTAGAACAATAATGAAACTTAATTAAAATACTTCAATAGTGCTTAAATGGAAAACCCTGCTGTATAGGCTGTTTTAAAATTAAAAACAATAATGACTAATCAAATGAAGATAGTGTCTTGTCCCTGAAGCTGTTGGGGCTGGCTGGAATGATCACCAGAACTGCTCTGTTTTGATTTAGTCTCACACTGAACACACTGTTGTTTCTTCAGGATGTGAGGAATCATCACTTATCTTCAGCAGCTTATGCAGCATTCTTTCCTGCACAATCAGCTCTGGCAGCTCCAGGGTTATCCCCAACACAGAAACAGTTTTCTTGATTAGTTTGTCCAGTGTTTCTGACTCTGATGCTGCTGTCCCAACAGATGGCTGCAAAGCTGATTGAACTTCCCACAACAAACTTCTATGCAGTATTTTGGTGCAGATGTTAAATGGTCTCTGCTTCCTTAAGAAGTAGAATCTGCCCTGTTCATTCCTGTAGATGGCCTCTGTCGTGCATTTCCAGGGTAGGTAGTCTGTTATGGAACTCTGAGATAGGCAAGGCAAGTTTATTTGTATAGCACCTTTCATGTACTCAACTCAACTCAAAGTGCTTTACATTGAAACAGTAAAAGCATAAAAACAGCAGAAATCACAATAAAACCATAAATTAAATAAAAGTCATTAAAGATTAAAGATCATATACAGTAAAGTTGCCATGCTGATACTTGTATCTCCTCAACCTTTTCTCTCAGGTTGTAGACAATGTTTTGTTTACTCGTGTTCCTCCTAATGTTAACAACCAGCTCATTGGTTTTGTGGTTATTCAAGACCTAACAAGGGGAGCGCTATTGTCAAAAATCATATTTTCCTTAAAAGACTTGTTGTTATAGATTTAATTTAATCTCCTATATATCTTTCAGCTTTTATTAGGTATCTCCTTTGTTCCATTTTATTTGTTTCACATACTTAAAGAAGAATAATATGTTTTAACAGGGTTTCAAAATAGGAGGATAAACTAAATCCAAAAACCTGCATATGACTATTAGGATTACATCCATCATGATGCAGTACACGCATAAATAAATATAGTTACAAAAGCATATGTGAAAAAAACACCACCTGCACACAAAGCACAGTAACTCCCATCGGCACACCTTCATAGTACATAAATCAGATGGTTTTGCTTATAAAATCTATAACTCAGAATTCTTAACTTGTCTTTTTTTTAGCTGATTTGGAAATATCTTTTTATCTGATAATTTAGGAAAAATTAATTTCCAAAATATCCATTCTTTATTTTCAGCCTTGTGACTCAGGTATTCAGCAGAACGGCTGACTCAGCTAAATTTGCTTGTCTGTTATCTGCACTATTATTTACCATGTGATGTCATTTTTGTGCTTCCTGTAATTTTGTTTTCTATTGAAAATGCATTGAAATAAATATCCACAATTGTTTCTGCTCTGTTTTTGTGTGAGTAAATAAAGACACAAAATGATATGAAAATATATGCAACTCATTCAGCACACCATCAGGCTATTAATCGTTCATGATCATGTCTTGTTTTCTGTAGTGCACATGGAGCATGTTAATGTGTGTTTGTGAGAGAGCTATAGACAGAAAGAAAGAGAAAGTCTTTGTAAAGAATTTAGAAAGCTCAACAAAGTCCCTCAAGAGTCCTTATTAAAGGATCTGGAAGAATGTTCTAGGTTCCAAGGAGAAAGACCTCTCAAGAGTGAAAACACACTAGCGTTAAGTTATTAGCTCCACTTTGAGCTGCGTATGTGAAACAAGCTCTCACAAGAGCTGGTAAGAATCCCTTAACTCACATTACTCCTCCCCCTGGCTTTGTCTCTTTTGCAGAATCAGACTAGGAGGGTTATTCTCTCCATGTGGATAGGTCCTCGGGCCCAATTATCTGGCTACAATGCTCAATTAGCCATAATCCCTCTTTTGAAGTGATAATAGAGGCATTTAAGTTTTTACTAGAAAAATAACTACCTTTGGTGTGATGAAATGCAAAATACATTGTTCTTATCTTATATTAAAAGGGAATATTTCTGTAGTTTTCCTCATTTTGTTTGGATGCAAAAAACAGAGTACTTAGAACCATTTGTTTAAAACTAAGTGCTGCCAAGTGAATATAATTATATGTAGAAAGACAGAAAAATAATAAGCACAACCATTCTCATGCATTCTCATAGATATAAATATAGTTAAAGATATAGGAAGTTTATTTCTTATATTAGCTGATATGTAGTTAAATGGGATCATGAAAGGTCATATTCTGTCACTGTGTGCTCTATAAAAAGGGGCATTAACCTTGTTTACAAAATACAAGAGCAATACGGACTGGGGCAGTAAATTTATTGTCATTAAACAGTAGGAGGCCACTTTCTCCTGGCATGGCTTTCACTTGGCTGCTTGCCTATGAGCCACATGAACAAGGTTGGTAAGCACACACACATCTGGGGCACCCCTCTTCTGCAGCCAGCTAATGACAAGTGGTTTTGCTTTACTTTGGCTTGCATTTTAACAAATGACTTCAAGCATTCTTGAAGAGTAGATTTAGGAGCTTGAGGTGCCAGAAGTAAGGGAAAATGTCTGCCTCAGGTTTATGATGTGGTAACCAAAGGCATTGAATAAGGTGACTGCTAAATAAGCCCAGGCATTAATATAGGATAGAAAAAAAGGGAAAACTTGGCTCTGAAAATGTCATTGTGTTGTTCCTTATGAGGCTACCACTCAACGCCTCAACCTCTGTTTATTTATGTGCCAGAAAATACACATGATAAAAACCTCTATGTGGGATGAAGTAGAGCAGCACAACATTTTACAAGTTGCTTTAAAAGAGTTTTGGCACGGCTTGTGTAGGACTTTAGTTTTCCAAAGAGTAGACTTTAAATTCACATATGTGAAAGTAGACAGGCAATCAGCAAAAAAGGTGTTTTGCCAAACCTCCAGCACCCCTAAAACTGTAACATATAAAACCATTTGTAGAAGTTAGAACTCAGAAGGATCTGGATGCAGTGATGACTGGTTTTCCTGATAAATCCAACATGCATTGATTCACCTAATAGCCAAGGGAAGGAGCTTTCCTGATCCCTATCCCTGCTTTTCTGTAGCACAACCTGATTCTATTCCAAATTTGATACCAAATGTTGCTCCTCTAAGCTCTGTCACAGGTTCCTGCCAATCTAGGTATTACAACTGTCTCTGTTATTCTTGGAGGAGTGGCTGTCTGTTAACCTCAAATCAAGGGCTGTAATTTGTGGTTGATGGCACACTTTAAGATCTGTCTGATCTCTATGCCTCAGGCTTCGAAGCCCAGGACTTGATTAGAGACAGCTACATGTGGGAACTACTGCACTAACCGCAACTCTGAGCAAATGTCAGCCGTACGCATGTCACACGTCTTTTCCTGAGATATATTGAGGTGAGAGTTGTAGAAGAAAACTGCCGTATCTTTGTAGTTAAAGCCACAAAGGTAAAACTTTTTTCTTTTATTCTCTTTTAATATTTAACCTTTTCTTTTGCAGTTACAATTTTTTTTAATGGCATTTAATAATTATTTGCAAGTAAAGTAAAATTCAAATAATAAAAATAACAATAAAAACATTAAATTAGATTAATTAATTAACTATATTTGAGCTTCCCCATTTAACCAAAGGCATTACATTTGTATTTATTGTATATCCATTGAAAATTTTTATTCTGATATAACCTCTTACAAAACTGCACTTAAAAACACGTATTCAAGCAGCTTTATTTGGGGTCATGGCCATTGCTGCTCCTCACACCAGCCCCCAATCCTCACTTCACACTACACAGGAGTAGATGATGAAAGGGTGAAAAGAAAGAGAGGAACAATGAGAATAAAACACAGCCACACCTTTCAGCGCCTGTGCGCTTGTGGAATTCGAGGAGCGCCATAAGCAGTGAACAACTATTTACGCTGTTGCAGGGCCATGGCGTTTCCTATGGATTCATTAGCCTTTTTAATACCCCCCCTCCCTCCCTCACAATCTGGCCCCCAAGTCTCTCATTCTTTCTGTCTCTCTAACGCCCTCACTCTTTGCCTTTCTTTCTTTCTTTGCTGTCTATAAGAGGTTTTTAAGCCTAGCCAGTGTTTGTAATTAGCTCCCAATGCTGGAATGGAACATGTTGAGGTGGGTGTTAATGGGCTGGCCAGGCCCTCAGTTGCACAGCAGGCTGAGAGCAGAAACAGAAACCAGTCTTTGTTCCTTGGATTGGGAGAAGACAAAACGTGAGCGTTAAAAGTGTGTAGAAGGACCTCTGGAAAATATTAAGCGGCATTTTTATTTTAAGAGAACACTTGGTCTAAAGCACAAGGGTCTTATAATGACTGTCACCTCTCTAAATGTGCTCAGCTGGAAACTCTTTGGCAACTTAGATGTCAGAGTTTCAGAGTTTCAACATTATGATTATCTTTATTATCTTTATTAATATTATTATTATTAGTAGTAGTAGCAGTAGTAGTAGTAGTAGTAGTAGTAATAGTAGTAGTAGTAGTAGTAATAGTATCATCAATCTGTTTTTCTCTACTTTGAGTTATTTCCCTCTAAAAAGTAAAATAAACTATACACAATGAATAAAAAACATACAATATCAACTACTCAGCATCTGGACAACCCTGATAAGATAAATGGGACAGCTACACAATGCTATACTGTCACTTTCAAAGAAAAGGGAGCAAATATCATAGCTTTATGTGTTCAGTCTAACAGGTCAGAGTTCAAACGCACTGGGAAAGCAGTGGGCGTTATTCAGAAAACCTTTCAAGATCTTCCCTTCTCCCTTTTTTTTCTGGCATCTCCGCATAAAACTGTGTGGCTGCTGGAGCAATCCATTACTGTGTCAAAGTTCTTGTTCTGCTTTGGCCTGGAAGCATAGTGAAACAGCTTGTTTTCATTGCAGTAGAGGAAAGGCAGGACTGTTTCAAGTCCCCTGCCCCTCCAGATGTGCCTTGATCAAGGGAAGTTGACTATGTGCTTTGTATTCTTTAAGACACTAATGTGATTATGTCACATATTTTCAGTTGATTCCCATTGCTATTAGTCTTGGTGTGGGGTCTTCGTTTCAATAGACTCTATCAGGATGGGAGTAGGAGGGATTTTTCTTTCAGCAGTGTCTGATTCCTAGCCAACCAGAGAACACTGAGGACTGTGTGCACAGATCTCCCTGTCTGTTGAATAAAGTATATAGATTAAGCTTTTCCCTTGCAGTCTAAATATTTCACTTGTATTATTGTGTTACATACTCTATTCTTAAAACTACAATGTAATGTGTTCATAAGTCCTGTTATTTGTCTTAATTTGACATGACATCTTCTGTCTCATGAATAGAAAGTTGGACAGTTTCTGATTTTAAAAACAGAAGCGAATCTACTGGCCTAAATTCCTATCACAACATTTATCCATCAGATTTTTGCCTAAAAAGTAAAATAATATGAATTAAATAACATTAGTAAACTCTTCTTACATTAAAGCATGTAATGGGAAGTAAACAGAGATCTAAAGAACAAACAAACTACATGAAAATAGATTTGATTTCTATCTGCAGCTTGTCAAAGCTGTTTATGTATGGAAACACCTTTTAATGCTGGGTTTACACCACTCTCCACACTATGGCTCATCAGCTGCCAATCTGTCGAGCCACTGAAAGGATGTAAAAAGCCAAAAAGGCCGCAACAGATGGTACATGATGTCCATATACTCCTGCTTCTTTGAATCTGTCCTCAAATATCTCTGTAAAAATGTCACTTCATGGTGGGGACACCATATCTAACATAACATTTATCAAATTTTCTGTACATCAAATGTAAAGATTATATTAAGAGTGGTGGCATAGTTATGCATGCTTTCTCATCCACTGCTAGATTACAGGCCAGCTGGGAAGACAGCTCCATCATCTGTGAATCCAAATGGTGTACCCCACTTTTCTTTAAGCTGCCAGCCTGGGTAAAAACAGGATTAGGCCTCCTGCTCACATACTGGGCCTAGATTTGGTCCTTGTTGCTTGCCAAATATTTCTGTTACAGGCCTGTGTCAGCTGTAATATAATTTCACAAACCAATAATGAGGCCTTAAACTGTCAGTTTTACACAGGTTTATTATAATTATGGTATTTGGTAAAAGAATAAAAAGTCATCTCATTCACTTTGCTCATTCTAGTTACTAGAGTCACAAAGAGAAAATGAAAGCTGCTTCTTTGGGAATAGACTATCCAAGCAAGCAGTGTCGAACTGTTGGAGAGGGTAACTTTATGAAGGGTGTGGTTTGAAATGGCTACAGAAAATTTTGGCCTTGATTTTTCTCACACAAAGCTCCATGGACAGCATCATGCTCAAAACCAAGTCATTGCCATGGAGAATCATCTGTCACAACAAAGTTAGGGCAGGGATTGCACAATTGTGAGTATTCTCCTGATTGTTCCAGCATGTGCCACAGTCTTAGCAGCCATTCTTTGACAGCCGTGATTAACAGTTTGCGCTGTTGTTCTCGCTGGCTAATGAACTCACCCTGTCTTGGACTTACTGCAGCTACTGTTTGAAAAATAAACAATGATCCATCTCTACAAACATGGTTTTACAGTGCTTGTGCAATAGTTGGACTAATGTGATGGTGTCAGACGTTACAAAAGAGTAATACTTTAATGTTATTTTACAACTGTTCTTTTAGAACAACACTAGTGATAAGCTAGTGTTAGCTTGGGTCCCCAGTACATAACAAAACCATGGATTTTAAAATGGAGGGACTTGGCTTCACACAGAAAAAGACATTGGCCTCGGTTTATTTTTCCATTGCATGGCAATAGAAAATGTCACTTGCATCTCTTAACATTCAAATTCCTGCACACATTGTGATTCTTACTCTCAATTCATCACAAATTTATATAGTCAACAGCTCTTGGTTTTACCTTTTATATGATTCTGGACCCTTTTAAAAAACATACGCAATTTACCATCCTCTGCGTGGATAATTCCAACAATGTCCACACTGAGAGGTTAGGGGTAGTTCAGGTGCTTCCTCCAAAAGGCCAAAAACACATATGTTGTTTATAAATTTATAGGAATGCGTGAGAAAATGAGTTGGGTTTTCTCATGTGCTTTTGATTTTGGTTTTACGGTGAACTGGTAATTTGTTTTCGGTGTTACTTGCCACTTGCTTGAATGCAGCTGGCTACAACCGTACTTGTGACCCTGATTTAGAGAAAACCCACAGGATATTAGACCCAGAGGACTGTATTTGGACATAACTAATTGCTTTTTAGGTAAAAAAAAATGGTTAATTTTAAATACTACATTTGGAAATGTTGACAAAATGTTTCTTTTTATTATTATCATAGAGCGCTGCAAGAGTGACAAATAATCAGAAGACATCTTGCTAATGTGGAAATGGACATGGGCACAGCATATCAGTACAAAAGTTGAGATACTCCTATTAAAATGTTTGTATTATCATATCCAATATGTTCCAGAAAAGTTACATCCCCCATAATATTGGAAGGTGATAACAAGGGATCCTGACCAAGCATCAATATGGGATGAGTTTGGAATTAAAATGGGTGCAAAAAAAAAACGTCCAAGAACATAAATCTTTGAGCACAAGAAAGAACTTTGTTTAATTCTAACCAGCTAACTTCATGTGTTTAAACAGTTTTAACTACAGATTGTACATGGATATGTGTTTGTCAATGGTGCACCCTCCTCTCACCTGCTAATTGCTGAAATAGGCTTCAGCTTTTTCGCGACCCTGAATTGGAATAAGCAGTATAAAAATGAATAAATGAAATGGGGATATGTGCTATGCATGGTGAAATATATATAGTCCTTATATAGTTCATCTAATGTTACTGATTCACAGGCAGGTAAAGAATACATGGAATGCCATAGCCAAGAGACCAGCATAGTGTACAGAAACATCTATGTACCCTGGCTCACAATGGTAAAAACCTTCCAAAAGAGTAGGGAATGAGAGTGCTAAGATCATGTGGAACTTCAAATACAGACATACAATGAACAATTATACATAGTCAGTACAGCTTAAAAAAATAAAAGAAACACGTAAAAAAATACAAGTGTACATTTAAAGACACATTGTGGAATTTCTGTCGTTTACATTGCCACAAACTGGATAATCCTGCTGTCAACAGTTTGTTAACTGCAAGAGCCACTTTCTGGCTTCATCACTGTTTGGTGCAGATTAGTAGAGGGTAGTGGATCTCATATGGCCTGGTCAGAGGCCATCATTGAAGGGCTTAAGGGATTAATGTTGTCTTGTGCTTTCACTCTGTCTCTCCAATATTCAGTCAAACTCTACTGAGAGAAATTGTACAGCACAATGTGTACAAACATATCTTATCACTACAGTTTAATAATACAAATCTACTGGTTGAACTCTGTACAAGCCCATATAACCCATTTCACCAGATGGTTTGTTTAAGGATTCCCCTGCTCCTGCTTCAGACTCTGACATATAACAACATTGGGTTTTGCAGTCAAGTGTAAACCTATCTATTGCAACTGAGTCATGATGTAGTAGTGTCCATGGGTTTCAGGAGAATGGTTCAAAGGCTAAATCCCTGCTTAAAGACATCGTAGTGAACAGACAAGCCATTTCAGTATGTGTTGGATAAGATGTAATTTCCCATCTGCTTTATGGCTATTTCTGATCCCTGGGCTCTTGTCAGCAAACTCCTCAGGACAGATATCATCAGTAATATAAGGAGGACTCTAGCAATACTTAGGGCCCTAAAAGGCCCTTCACTTCCCTCAGTCATGTGGATGGCTTAAGGGGTTTGAGAGCGCAGGTCACAAGTAAATGTTTCACAAACACTATCAAATAGCTCAGATTTAAGTGGCTTAGGACAGCTTCTTCACAGAATGGTGCTGTGTGTATGAGCATGTGCGCTTGCATGTGTGTGTGTTGTTGGTTCGGGGTGACATGTCAAAATTTGAATGAACGTTTTCCTTTTATGAAAGAAATGACTACTGCACATTTGCTTTCTCATCCATGTAAACACATATGCATAGCTTTGGACAAACTTGGTTATGTATGTGTTTTTTTACTTTTTCACCTGGTTTCACTCTCAGCCATGACTACACAGTCCTGACCCATCACGAGTGTGTCTTTGCTCATTTCAGACTAGAAAAGGAAATGATTGTTCCACTAATTACAAATGAGTTTTCACATGTTCCTGATTGCTGTGGTAGGATAAAGTATCTTTTTTTATTGTTCACTTAATATAAACTCAACTTCATCAAACTGATGGTTTCAAACACAGTAAAGTGACAATAGAGCAAAAGGATTTCCTACAGGGTTTGGCATTAGATCACAATAGTACCTGATCAGTGTATACTGGTGTAAAATTAATCGCTGTTGATGAAAAGATTCAGTAAATCTTGTCATAGTTTTTAGTTTATGACATATTTCATTCAAATAGAGTTTGATTTATAAATATCTTCATGCACAAAGCAACACAGTAAAAACAATTATGCATATTCAAAAAGCTTCCGAGTGTGTAGCATCAATTTAGAAACACAAACTTCAGCCTCTATTTTTTTTTACCAGGAAGCTTGAAACATAACTTTTAGTAAAGCATTTGAATAATTATTTTTTCTGGGCCACATTTATTTTTAATCCTTATTTATTTTACATTTAGTTTTGTGTTTTTACTATATCTTTAATTTTTAGTAAACTTTTGTTATTCTCCTTTTTAATTTAATTTTAAGTTTATTTTATTGTTTTTAACCATATCTTTATGTTTATGTCATCTTGTCATTCCCAATTTTTTTTCTTATTCCAACATCTTTTACTTTTCCAATTTCTTAGATATTTTGATGCAGGTATTGGAAGTTCAGACAGAACTTCTTCCAACATATTATGTACATGTATGATGGTGTGTGGGGATGTTTGTGTGTGAGTTTTTATGCTGTGTGTATTTGTGAGTCCTTGAACCGGGGAATTGGATGAATTATGATGTTTTTTTAATGTTTATTTGTTGGTTTGTCTTTAATTTAAAGCACTTGGGCTACGTGATTTTATGGCATGAAAAGTGTTTTTTAAAAAGAGATGGATTGATTGATTGATTGATTAATTGATTAATTGATTGATTGATTTTAGCAACTGAACGCACCTGCAGTCACACACACAAGTATTCACAGACCATTTGACACAAACATGACCTCACCATTGTTACTGTCTCTACACTGAATATAGAGCATAAAAATATCAATAGACAAAAATCTGGCCTGTCGCTGCTGTGAGGAAACAATATCTTGCAGATCAATGCACACAAGAAGCAGCCCGCCTATGGCCACAGAGGATACCACCACAGGAACCGTCCAAGCAGGCCAGAGTCTATACTACAGTCATGGGGTTTCATTTACATGCAGCCCATTGTTCTTCCTTTGTTTTTGTTTGTTTTTGTTTCTTTTTTGGTTCTTTGTTTTATTTCGTTAACAAATGCGTGTCTATGTTGTACAGTGTATTATTGGGGATATCATGCAAGGGTGCATTTTATACAAAATCTTTGTGTTTTAAGCTTAATCAAGTTTTTTGCCTGAATCTAACAACATGTAGAAGGAATTCCAAAATGATGGTATCACTACAAACATACATTTCTTTGGCTGAGATCAAATAAGTAATAATAGAAGCTGTGTTACATAGATGGTGGACGTAAGTCCACTATCGTTCTATCTTCTTTGGATCTTGTAGGGTTTTAATACAGACACATTTGCTCTAACGCACAACAAACATTTTCCAAGGCTGTCATATTACATGATATTTTGCTTTCCTGGGTGTTTATGAAGAAAATGTCCTGCATGTGCTTTGATTTTTGCATTCATTTTCCATCCATCCATCCATTTTCTACCGCTTATTCCCTAAACGGGGTTGGACCTCCCCCAGCCGAGGCTCAAACCAGCAACCTCCGTCTTGTGAGGCAACAGTGCTAACCAACTGCACCACAGTGCAGATCTGCATTCATTTTTAAAAATATTATTTAATTTATTTTATTTTTATTGCTAATGTCTGAATGGCTACAATAATGTTTTAGCCGGTGTATCTTTTACATGTTCATTTATTTAAAGTTAAAGCTAAATTTAAGATTCCAAGTCTTTATCAATAACCACATAGAAACTCAATGTTAGTACCAATTTAAAAATTATCATAGTTATTTGACAAAAATTGACGTTTTTACTTAATAATAATACATAATAGTGTATGAAATAAACATCTTTGGAATGGACCCATGCTGATTACGAAGTGGCATAACATATTCCACTAACAACTTTAGTAAAGTTGGGAGTATATAAATATAATTTTCTAGGCAACAGAGTTGAATTAGTAGCGTGTATTCCGACAAGATGATTGTAAAATCTGCTCTGCTGACTTAGCATTAAAGAATATGGAGGAGGTAATCAGTTAATGGAGAGGTCACGAAAAAGAACGCTTCTCAAATCACACGTTTAAAGGCAACTGCAGCTTGGTCATAAATGATAGCGAGAAAAATGCTCATTAGAGTGAGATTTTAAAGAAGCGCTACTTCACTGTTCAAGTAAAGCTGTGCTGTAAAATGGAATTCCTTTTTTTCCTGCCTCATTATAGGAAAACAGAATGTTGGCATGAGAAATGAGTTATGAACACGCTCTTGAGAGGAATACAAAACAGCATGAGCTTTAGTCTGGCCAGGAGTGCTGTAGTTATAATATAAAACATTAATTTGGCTCCACTGCATCATCCCAACACATGTTAGTGTGGCTGCCAAGTGCCAAATTTTAGTTAAAATAATTGTCAAACAAGTTGATAACATATGCTTAAATCTCATGTAATTTAGAAGTATATGCTGGGGGAAAAGGTGATTTAATTTTCTCCAGACTAATTTATGTATTTCATATTACTCTCATAATATGTCTGAACTTACAGTGACCTGTTATCAGAGATGACATCTATCTCCTTAATCAGCTGCTCGTGTTTTTTTTTTATTTTCATTTTTTCATAAGCCAATTCATTACGTAGTTTACAAAAGACTCTCATCATTTATGTAACAGTATCCATTAGATAAGTTGGGTTCTTTTTCTTCGCTCATACATCTTCTTCATTTCATCCCTCATCTATCACTCCCGGACTTCCGGTTTATCTTCAACTCCTACCACAGCACCACAGAGATAAACCCAAGTGACCCAACGCCAACCACATTGCTTTAAAATCCAGCTTTTTCCACTCGCCAGTTTTTAACTCCTTTTATTCCTCCATCCACAAGTGTGTATTCCCCTCGCTTGGAGAAAACTATTGGTGGGTGGATAGCATTTAAGACAATGGATTGTTTTCTTTGAGTCACTCAATGCACAGGACCCATATCCAGCTGTGTTTCTTCAAGCACGATACACTTCACTTGTTAAACACGGTCATTAGTTAGTCAACACTTCTTGGGCTGCCTGGCAAGGAATTAGTGATGACAGTCTCTCCTTCATGCTCCCTCCCACACACCCAGAGCCTCCCACCATGAGTTTTTTTTTAGTTCTCGGCCTGATCTGTTCATGGGAAAGTCCCAGTGCTGGTGAAGTTATGACCAGGGTGAATGATTATGTAGAAACAGCATTTTCTTTTCAGTGTTTCACATAACTCAGAGGGAGGACTAAAACTACTTAAGTAAATGTGCAAGCATTAGTATATAATACACAACATATAATATAGTATATGTATATATACAAATATATATATATATGTTTTATAAAATATAAAACATATAAAAAGAAAAAGTTTTCACTCTCTCATACAATAGCTGCTTATAGAAAAAATACAATCAAAATATTAAACTATATTCAAATACCGTCTACCACATCAGAAAGTTTTCTCTTAAACTGTCTGTTTTGAGGATATAAAAATCAGATGTTCAGTGCTATGAACCTAGATAGGGAAACCCCTTCCTCTTGGCATTGAAACAATCCAGATCTCCATAGATCAAACGTTGCACATCTAAAATGAGCCATGTGTTGGTGACCCCCTTTCACAATTTATTTTAGCATGCACAGCTGAGGAATGCTTATTATCAAAATTACCTCCAATTTGCTTGAGTTGATAATTTCATTTAAAAGCAAAGCGTGATAATTGCTGATACCCACTAGGAGTTGTTGTCACTTTGTCACTGTCATTTGACTTCTTCAGATCTGCATAAAGGAAATGTAGCCTCCTCTGAATGTCACTTGATGAAGCAATGTGGTACACTCGACTGTAAAGCTCAAAGGAAAAAAAAATATCTCTTGTCTCGTTCTCTTCAGACCACACGACACATGTAGACACACTGTATACATTTTATTTAAAGTCACTGAAGCTCAGTGTTCTGCAGTGTTTCTCCTTGGAGTTTCATTTCAGGAATGCAAATGCCTTGGGCCCAGACACTCCGTGATTTATCTCCTCATTTATCTTTCCACACATCTGCCTGTGCCCTTGTGTCTGCCTGTTGCTCATTCCTCCTCTCTTTCAGCCAGTGTGTCTCCCGTGGGACCTAGGACTCCCCCACTTGCCCTGCTCTGCCCCTCACAGACATGCCCTCCTGCATACATATACACAAAGTACATGCACATGCATACAGAAGATGAGAAAATTCAGCTGCAGTCATTGTTGCAATGCTTGGTGCTGCCTTAGCCGTGCTACTTTCAGCTTGCTCGGGCTCAATAATCCAGTCTGTTCACGACCGAGCACAGAGGTCCCTGCACTTAGAACATCAACAATCTGCACGCTGCCTCTGCTGGATTCAGGGCACTGTAGTAGTGCATTACTGGAAGCCACAGAAAGTGACCTGATACCCACACTTGCTTTCTGTCAACAAAGATTACACTCAGACGAGCGCAACGGGAGTCCTGGGCAAACCAGCCTGCTGCTTTATGTCTCATACAGACAAATAGAGTATGTGCAAGACAGGTTGGAGCTTTGTTTTTCTTGTCAGAAATAGGTATGAGTAACAGCAGGGCCTGCCACAACACCCCTCCGAGTGAAGTTTCATATCTTCACAGTATTGCCATAAAGTAAACACAAGTAGTGCAATTGCACTATGTTACTTGACATGTATTGTTGCTCATTCAGACGTCCCCTGTCTTCTTGTGTTATGCCCTACACCCTTCTCCTAAAGTGCCCCACATTCTGCCTTGATTTCACATTTCCTAGTGCAGTTCTGTCTACAGGCCCTGCAGAGAAACCACCGCCTGGTGTGAGGTCAGGTGTTATTTATCACAGCCGTCTGTGCAGGGAGTTGACATTCGCACAGGCGTTCTGCTCTCCCATTGTAATTGACTCTCCTTGTCTTTTCGAGGACACCAACAGATATAACTATGTCAGGACACCTCTCAGCTATATATTACCCATCTCACAGAGAAAGACAACTGGTGAGTTATCATTCAGCATCAGCTAAACAAAAGATGGACAACACCGCTGGTAACAAGGAAGTGGCAGGGTTTCACAAAGCCAATATGATTCTCAGCCAAATTTCTCTCTTTCTTTCTTTCTTTCTTTCTTTCTTTCTTTCTTTCTTTCTTTCTTTCTTTCTTTCTTTCTTTCTTTCTTTC
>JBAMHV010000010.1:19372645-19395427 GCA_037177535.1 Pseudomugil gertrudae
CAAAAATCTAAAACATGCCATAAAAACATAACTTATGCAAAATCTAAAACATAACTTAAATCAGCCACCCTATGACATAACCATGCATTTACTTCCTTTGTTTAGTATTTAACGCAGGCCTATGAGAAGTTTCACATATTGTGCTGCCATATTTTAGGTTACGTGAATTTGTGAGCAAGCAAATTGTCAGTATTATAGCTCCCCAAAAATGTCATTAATCATGTTACTTGGGGGGGGGCATAATGTTTCATTAGCAGTGGCCTACAATTTCAAAGTAGCCTACAAATGTAGAGAAAAAAATTTGCAGCTCTTCTTGAATTAAATTCCATTTTTTATTTTTGTGAGATCACAAAATAAAATAAAATCCTTCTTAAAATTGTAATACAAAGACATTATTTATTATGAACAAAAAGAAACTTAAAAACATGAGACATGTACTAAATATAACAAATATCTTTGTCATTGATGTGGAGTGTTGTAAACTGGTTCATCATTGACATATTAAAGTAGAATGGATCATTGTTATATCATGGTAACAGGGTATAGCTTCACTGATCATGTGTTAATACTTTTATGCACAGACACACATAGAGACCATACTGCAAAGTATGTGTGTCTGTGTGACTGTTTTACATCCTACTCTGTTGGTATCAGAGGAAGAGATATTCAAAGTCTATATTGTGTGTCACTTTGGCTTTAGCACAGTCACTTTTCTCTCACCACAAATGCATGCCTATGCATGGTAATTGTGTGGAAAATGCATGCAGCCTCCACCTAGCATAACCACCCCTGCTGCACTCCCCTGTGGATAACAAATGGGCCTTTTCTCTGGGAATTGAGGCTAAACGATGGTTTCACTTAGAGAGCAAAGTGACTGTCCATCTTCATAACAGTGCTCTCCATCAAAGAGCAATGAATCCCATCCCGTCCTACTGGCTCTGATTAAACACAGGCAATGGATATCCCCTTTATGAAGGCCTGGAAAGCTGGCTCTCGTGTCAGCCTTGCACCTGCAACTATCAGCTTCTCCTTCTTCTTTCATATGAAAAGCATTGCACATCTGGTCAGGGGTGCAGTGCACAGCTCCAACAGGCCTATTCAGCCATGTCTGTGTGAATGTGACACACCTCCTCTTGATTCAAATTACCTAAGGCATTTCTTATTGGTGGGGTCACATGGAAAGCCCATAGGTCATACAGTTCACTGGTCAAGGGACTTTCTCCCTTAGTTTTACTTTCAACTCTCCCTCTGGTCTTTTCTCTTAATTTCAGAGCAATAATATCATATTGAAGCAGTTCCCTCTCTCATTTGTATAAGATTATTTACATACTAGCAGGATTATAAGAAAATACATGTAGCTTTTTTTTTTCCAAAACTTTGCTGTCAAACTTAGTCCTTTATTTGTCAGGTTTAACTATTCATGTTTTTTTTTTTGTTGGTTTTTTTTTTTTGCTGGAAAGAAAAAAAAAGGGGGGGGGGGGTGCATGGTATAAAGAATGAGTGACTGAATACTTTTATCCAACCAGGTGGTGGCAGAGAATTCAAAGCAATTGGTGGACGGAAGAACAAGTGTTTCTCTGTCTTTCAGTGAAAAATCAGAATGCACACAGGGGTATTCTTTTGTTCATACATTAGCTAATGCCATTATCTTGTCTGTGAAGTCAAAAGGGCTAATCTCATGTTATGGGATTTACAGCCACCTAGACTGATCTCATTGGGTAAAGGTTTGGCAGAGTGACAAAAGAAGTGGATGAACATCCAAGTTCAGTGAGTAGTATCGATAGACCAACAGCAACCTGACCCTGTGGCAGGTTGGAGTAGCATGAAAGCAGACAAGGTTGTGTTTAGATTTAACTTTACACTGGAGTTTGAACTTGAAAATCCAACTTTTTGTTGTTTTTTTTTGTACCTTTATTTTTGTTCAGACCTTTATAAAGTGTTTGATAAAACAATAAACAATTGATCTAAATTTAGTCCAAATGCAAAACTAGATTAAATGCTATTAAATGCTCTCAAACCATATCTCCCATTGTTAAACTTGAGTTTAGTAAGGTGTTATCACTGCTTGAGTATATATTGATCTTTTCCATTCTGACCTCTGTCATTTACAGCAGTGACCATGATCGATACTTCCAAAAGCCTGTGATGTGATTCTGTTGATTTAGAGTATTCCATTAATAAGTGAACAGAAGTCAAGTCCATTTTATTTATACAGTCCAATATTACAAATTTTTCTCAGTGGGCCTGAAAAGCTTTTCAGCCTCTAAAGCAAATATACCCTCTCTCCTGAGGGCTTTGACTCAGATGAGATAAAACTACATAAAGATTATGAAGGGAATAAATGAGACAGCTGTTGAGAAGGGATTTGTAAAGTTAGAGAATGATGTGAAATTGAAGACAGAAGAACAAGAATACACTGACATTACAAAAAAAGAATGCAAAAGCTGAAACAAAAATCATATAAACATAACTAAACATCCTGCAACTATTTAGGTTAAAGAGTAACAGACTGTAACATGATGAGGCATAAAAAGAACATCCTGGAGACGATGAGGTCGTGCAGTCTCATGACTGTGAGAAAATGAGTTACTTTATGTCATTTTCCAAAAGGAAAAAATAAAAATTCAATTTTATGTTTAGGGAAGATCTAATATATACATATATAAACATACATATAACACCATGATTCTGTTGTCTAAGATCTAAACTTCCCTGCAGAAGAAACACACTGTCTACCCAAAACGGGGTCATTTTGAATAAGCAATATAAAATAATGCAAAATGGCAGGTTAATGTCTCTGTTTTAACTCGTCTTTGGAAGAAGAAAAACACCATGAGTTGTATATACTGAGCACTGTTGCTTTAAACCTCTACAGAGTACGGGCACATTTTCACTTGTATTAACATTTTAAAGAATATGAGATTAAATCAGCTGCATGATGGTTTAAAACTCATAATCGGATGCAAAGAACGATTCCAAACACAAAGATAATACCAAAACTAAGCAGCTTACTCCTAAAGCTTTCAGACTGTCTTTGGAATGTTGAATTCTTCCACTTTTCCTATCACAATACTGTGGGAAAGCAACGCTACAAAGTTCAGCTAACTTCCTTAAAACTTGAGATGTGTATCTTTCTTAGCAGTCCTGAGATGGGCCAACTTTTATGTTGATCGTTCCCCAGAGTTCCCTCTGAATTCGTTAGTCCCATAATGCTCATTTGTCATATTTGTTAACATGCTGGGTCACCTGTCTCACAGCTGTCCATGCTGACTAGATCTGCCTTTTCATCGTTGAGAGCTACCTGCCATAATGACCCTATAATAAAGTGTCATTATCTATCCACCCAGTCTAGAGTAGCATACACAAAGCCACTGGAGGAATCCAGGCCCTGTCTAATTCATTTCTGCTGGGTATAAATGTCAGCATCCTTTTGTGAGGATTACAGACATTCTCACATTAGGGCTGGACCGATTGTTCTATATGGAATAGGGGGAGTTGAACAGAGCATTTGATTTCAGATAATGTAGTATGAGACAAATGTCACTGGACCGGATGTTGTCATTTTTTTTTTGTCTGAAGCTGGCAGCAGACTTGAATCTGACACTGTGACTGTGTCAGGAGAAGCTTGCAGACATGAGAATGACAGTGGTGTGGATTACATAGTCTGTTATTACAATTAGTCAGGTTTTATGATGGCAGTGACGTCTGGAGTTTATCCCTTCAACCTTTTATGTTCCACTACATTGTGACAACCAAAGCCATCTAAGATCCTAATTTTCCACTTTGTGTATCATTCACCACAGCTTTGTTAAGACACAAAACATCCAGACAGTATCACAAACTAACTGTTTAACCATAAATATTTTCTGTCTTCCATTTATTTTTACTGGCTTTTTCTCCATTTATCCATCATAATGTGTAACATGTTCATTTAGTTACATTGATGTGTCATATTGATCGTGAACAGAAGTACAAAATGTGTAAATTAACAACACGCCTGTCACCATGTACACAAAACTTCCCAAATCCACAAAATGTACAGTAGCCTAGATCAGTGCTTTGTGGAACATGTTTAATATCTTGTTCAGTAATTGGTGTATTGATTGCTAATGTCATCATGATTTAGTAGAGAAGCAGTCATGTGGCAGCTTCAACAATTCAAGGACCTCTTTGTCCATTCATCAGCACCCCTGATTGGGCCCATGTCATGGTTAGCTGCAAGTCCACCAGATAAAGATCAGTGGATGATTGGGCACACACATTCTTAACATGGCTGACCCGTGACATCTCAGGGGCAGGCAGGGAGCCTGTTATTATCAGTACAATGCACCGCTTTCTTCCCTCTTATCTTTGCTGATGACATTGGGAGTTTTTGCATTAACTCATTAATGAAAAGACTCATCATTAAAGGCATCATGGGGCAGGGTGCGGCAGCGGTGACACAGCTCCACCACCGCAAGCAGGAATGTGAACATGTCCAAGGCTCAGCAACAGCATGCTGACAGGATGACAGTTTCTCTGTGCTTTAAGGAAGATAAGAAACTATCATATCAGCAGGACAAGTTACTCCAGCTGTCTTGTGCTGTGGATTTGGATGATGTCCTTAACACGCTTTCCTTACCACTCTGTGATAAGACTTTAGATAGCAATAACGTAAGACTTTCTACGCCAGGGGTGCCCAAGTCCGGTCTTCGAGATCTACCATCCTGCAACTTTTTGACGCAACCTTTCTCCAACACACTGGAATCAAATAGCTGATTCCCTCTTCTGCATGTCATCCAGCGCTGCAGAGACCTGCTAACAAGCTGTTCATTGGATGCAGCTGTGTTGCATCTAAAAGGACTGGACTTGAGCGCCCCTGATCTACGCCGCCTTAGAAAGGTCTGCAGCATGCATTCCTCTGACTGTCTCATTTTTTTTTTATCTAGCTATGCTTAATCAGACTTAGTGCAGCTGTTTGATGTCTTACATACATTTATCCAAAGTCACAAATACAAATCTCACAACACCTTGTTTGTAGTGCAGGCTTTTGTTCCTGGACTTTATGACATCACCCTGAGACATATTTGCATAATGTCTGTATAAAGGCATGTATGGTACACTTCAAACAAAGTGTGAGCTACAATTCTTTGCAAGTGGCTGTACAAAGACCCACATATGAGCACAATATGAGCAATGACATCATATATACTTTTGATTTAATTCAGACAACTTTATTTATCCTTTAAAGGCAATTCAGTTTACCTCAGCACCTAGTGCACAGCAGACACAAGATTCAGCAACTGTTATAAGTGCCTCTCAAAATAAAAAAACAGACACAGCACAGGAATGATCAGATGGTCACAAGACACAATAAAAATCAGACATAATATAAGTAATAAAATAAATACAAGACAACATATTCAAAACGGATAAGCCACATACAGGATTATGATATGAGCATCTTAATTGTAGAAGTTATGAAGGAGAGATTGCACAATATGTGGACCCTCTGCTGTATGTGTTTGACCATTGTCACCATGTTTGCATCGAGCCTCAAGCTTAAGTCTAATACTGTACCAAAATATTTATAATTATCTACAATCTGCACCTCTTTGTTGTGTGACAGACTGACTTTACCTACAGAAGTGCTCTTTCTAAAACTAATATTAAAGTTATTGTCACATCACTGGTGAGAGCAGAACCCTGATCAGGCTCCATATCGTTAAGAAGCAATAGGAGTGATGTATCATCGGGGAACTGTATCCAATATATTCTCTCTCTTTTGTGGACTTGAAACTGTTTGTGTACAAAAAAGAACAGGACAAACCTCTAAGTAGAACTGGTGTTGGACACCAGACATGCAGTTTATTAAAAGCTGCTGTGATCTGTCAATGAAAACGTTTCAAATCAGTTAGGTTTAGGTAATCTGCATCTGTCACTGTGGAAACATGTAAGGAAATATTCCACCTTGCTGATCAGCACAATGGGGGGTGCACCTACAGGTCCTATCAGGGCCAGCTGCTTTGTTTATTTTATTGATTTTTAATGGATAAAGATTGTCCAACAGATTTAGAATAAAAGCTTTATGATAGCTGCTTCTAATATATTTGAAAAGTGTTCATAAATGCTCCATTTACTATTAATTATGTAATAGAGCATATCAGAAGTTATGCAAAATTATCATGCAGCAACTGAATCCAAGCACTACCCCCCCTCCCCACAAGATAGCTTAACTGACATCTTGCTCATTATTTTTATTCTGATTAGAGAAAATAATTAAGCTTTATCATGGGTTTTGTGTTTGTAAGAAGTTTTGATAACATTGAGTTTATTTGAGTTGTGTGTTACTATCTTCTTTCATGTTCGTTTATGTGTGTGCGCTCAACATGGTGGACTAGAGCGCTTATATACAGCTTGTGTGTTAATACTGTCATTTCCACAGATCAGTCACAGCAGCCTTTTCTCTGTTGTTTATGGTTATGTCATCACAATTACAAGAGAGAAGGGGCGCAGATATAAAGTGTCTGTGAAAGATTGATAGCTTTGGTCTTTAGTTCAATTGTAAATTAGAATTGCAAGTCCCTCTGGGATACAAGGGCTCTATTTATGATTAAGAAAGAGCCTCCGTAATAGAGTGCTAGTAGAAAAGTTTGCTCCCTCTCACAAACAGGCAATTAGCTTGATGAAATGGATATTACTTTTTTTCTGCAGCTTGGTTGTGTAAAACCATATTATTATGGGCAGCCTCATATTTTATGGTTTTATTTTCACCTTGAACTGCAAACAATATGGTGCTTTAAATAAACTCTGGCATTTTGTCTGCGTGCTGCAGTTTTATCACAACAGCAGAAATTAGGCAAAGCGAGTTCAGAAGTAATCAGAGGTGTTTATATCATGTAATGAAAGTGGCAAATATCACACTATAGTTTTTAGACTGGCTGAAAATCTGCAATGGGAGTGTAATCATTGTGTACACAAGTAATTTTTTGTTGATTGTTGATTTAAATAATTTTGGCATTCAATCCATCCAGCGCTTCAGTGCAGCATGCTGCAATGATATTAGCTTACTTCGTTATGTACACCATATGTATTTATTGTATCCACAAAGGCTTTTCAATAGAAAACAACTTGTTGTGATGCAGAGACACATTATAAGTGTCTTCATGGATTTTATAAATAATTTGAGCCAACTTATTTCCACTTTGCTTCAGAGTTCCTCTTATCTAATCCTTATGTTATGAGCTTGTTGCTGTGCTAGTTATTCAATCTGACTTTACAGATTTGTCCTCCACTGTAAGCTTCATGGAAAAGATCAGTCACACCCCTTTTGCTTGCTAAGATATACTTACATTTCATTCATACAGCAAAATCTGGTTCAGAAAAGTTGCCAGGAGTTAACATTAGATAACATTCTCTAGCAGTCGTGAAATTCTATAAATCCACTCATATAATAAGCTGCACAAAGATCATTACTAAATCTATCTTGGCTAATGGCATTATGGCTGAAAGGGGTAGAGGAAACAGTGTTTTTGAAGTTATTGAATCTCATAATGTTGTTTGATTTGCAATGATTCATTGTAACTAAATAAAGCAAAATTTTCTGAAATGGTAAGATTTTATTTTGCCTTTTGTTGGTGGGTGAGGTCCATGTAATGTCATGGCTAATCCCAACACATCCTCCATTTTTTATTTATTTTATATACTATATTATACAGTACATAAGGCAGATGCTTTTATCCAAAGTGACTTACATATGATAAGCAATCATTTTAACCATAGCTATTAACCTAACACGCATGTCTTGCGGAGAGAACCCACACATACATGGGGAGAACATGCAAACTCCACACAGAAAGGCCACTGAACAACCCTATGGGTGTGTGTCATGGAACGAGCCTCAGAACACAGTATTCAGTCGAGTATTCAGAGCAGCAAGTGGCCCTTTTGATGACACCTCCAAGGAATATAAAATGAAATTCACAATATTTGGTAAACTAGATAAAGTAAAGTAAGGTGAGTTGCAACTGTGATGCCTTCTAACTATTATTTATTTATTTATTAACTTACTGTTACAGAACTGACAGAGCCTTGCTAGTTAGGAAGAGATGCTGCACACGGAAATATGTGCTCCACTATGTGCTAAAGGTTAACTTGCATGTGTTAAAAGATATATGGAAAGCACACCAGCTGTTAAAATAGCATCTTTTAATTGTCCGATCTTTAACTTATGTGTGTAATATGCTCGTGCATTTATTATGTTCATCCTTGAAGCCATAATTCCTCAGCAGCATCTCAAAGTGAAAGTTTTTCTCCCTCTACCCTGTTGCAGCTTACAGCAGCATGACACTTTATGGCACAGCATCACACACCAGCAAGTGGACATCAACATGCTTGCTGCTTTGAACATGCACTTGGCTGGTTCATCAAAAACTTTATTGCTTATTTGATAATGTGCAACTGCCTACCTGCACCAGAGTTAGCTAACAGCTAATGTGCTTCTGTCGTCCCTGGACAGATACAAATAACAGTAAATACAACAGACATTACATAAAAAAGGGGAACCAATTAAAACAAAATACATATACAACAAGACAGTGTTAAATAGAGCTATACAATAAAACATTAACTATACAATATAAATAACACAAGAGGACATTGTTGAAGAAAGCATGAAAACAAAGCGAAGAAAAGAAGCAATCTATATAAAAATTATTCATGTTGAACTGACTTTACTGACTTGACAAAGTTCAGAGATACGATGTGTCTGATCAAACACGATTTTTTCTTATTTTACTATCTATGAAAAGCTGTTATTTAAAAATACCAAGGGTTTCCTTCTTTGTCCATCTCCCACCTAACTACAATAGCCCAGAATGAACCAATTAAACACTGCATGTCACATAAGTTATCGTAGGGAATATTGTTTGTTGCAATTTGCAGTTTGAACCACTAGATGTCACTACAAACTGCTCACTGGATCTTTAAGTAAGCTAATGTGAGTACATAAAAAAAACATATATATATTGACGTTTCAGTTTTTTAGCCACGCTGTAACTGTTAACTTTAGATGTGAAAACTTGCTTCTTCCTTTTGCTCATTGTGAGCCACACCATCAATTTACATCTCTGCCATAAACTTCACTCAATAAGTCGATAGGCACAAAATGAACATTCATCTTGTCGGCTACACATTTTTGTTTGTGATATTTTGTTTTCCTGCCTATGTTTTTCATTACGAAGCCAGACGAGGGATATAGGACGGTAAAAGGCATGTGGACCTATCGAATTAGCTGTTGCTATGGAAATCACACCAATTTCTACCAGTTGTTTGGTATAAATCTGTGGGAATCATACAGAAGGTGTAGTCTCTTTTGGTGTTTTTGATAATAAGTTTATTTTTGTTCCCCACTTGCTTTTTGTGCCTTCACATTTCTGTCAGCCAGACTTTACGACTACACAGACAAGCTCCTCAGTTGTTGTTCACAGCTCTGTTATATCTGTCCATTGATCCATAAACAGATAAATGCATTCCATCAAAGCTGATACAATCAGAAGTGTTTTCTCTGGACTCATCATATTTTTTGTAATCAATCATTTTTTCTTAAGTATGAAAATTGTACTTTGTTTTCTATTTTTTGCATAATTACTTAGACATGTGTTTCACATTAATTTATGTATTAGCTTACTGCATTACATATGTCAAAATGTAAACATACAAGAACAATTATGTCTTTAATGACTACAAAAAGTCTGTAGAAAGATTTATTGTTGTTGTACTGTGAATGGCTGAATATATATAAGGATGTTCTTACATTGTATGGATAAAATCTAAAATGTATATGTCAGTCAGTTATTTTACCTTAATGATATACCATTTATCATAATGCAGTTAGGTTGTTTAAATGCCTGTGCTGATAAACTGTCTTTGTAGTAATGAAATTCAAGTATCTGATTATTTAATACTTACCTTGTATAAAACAAGAGCTAACAATGTTCAAATAACTCAAATTGGCTTAGGTAACAACCACTACTGGATCTATCAAGTATCAGCATCGGGTGTTTTATTTTGTTCCACTCCTAGGTGCCAGTAAGCACTGACAGTTACACCTCCTCCTCATGTTCTTACAGTGTTACATCCTTGACTTCAGACCGTTCGGTAATGATGGAAACTAAAAACTCTTAACTGTGATGCCTTCATGGTTTTAAACAGACTCCTGTTCAAGATGGTTTCTCATGCAGTGTTCATTTAATCCGATCACACTAATGTATGAGCCCCCATCCTGTTACTGTACATGACAGAATATATTCATTTTACTTTTTGTAAAACACTGATGGCATATCAGACTGAATAACAGATCCGTAACTTTTACCTGAATCATTGTTGAAATTATTTGGCTATGTATTAGCATTTACTGTGTTTTATAAACATTCAATCATTGATCTACTCATATCTATTTTATTAAGGTTGTGGATGAGAGGTATGTTAAGGAAATATACATAAGTGTACACTGAGGTGTTAGCCAAAAAATGTACCGTACTGACAAACTGACTACAAGTTTACACAAAGTATTGGTGGTCAGGACTGAACTGTCTTAATTGGTTTTTATTTGTTTGTTTGTTTTCTTGCAAAAACTGGAGCTTTGTACAGAAATATGTTTTGTTAAATAAAATTTGAGAGCAATGTCTTATGTTTTTTTTTTAACTGTGGAAACGAACACATCCCCCATTAACTGGATGTCAATAGAGCATATCTCTTATTCATTATTGTCTCTTGTGTTCTAAAGTAAGGCGAAATAAGCTTCAGCATGTCCTTGTATGAGAACAAAATAACCAAGATCCTGTAAATAAGTGATTTTTGTTCAGTAATGGATTTTCCTCTTAAGCGCAGTTCACACTAAGAAAATTGTCTCCTCTTCATAAAGCCATAGCTGCTGTAGAGGACTTACCAAATTCCATTCACATTCCAGCTTTCTTTTATTCCCTCCATAGGCATACAAGGACCATTGATCAAAAAAGATTGAAAAATCTGAAATGGCAGTATTTATAATACAACATATTGTGTTCATGTTCATGTTGAATCAGTACTTGTGGAAGTGGAGATGTGGTTAACATTGTCATTATTAATGGACTGCTAGTTTTGGTCATAGTTATAAATTTAATGTCTGCAGCACGTTCTCATAGAAATGCATTCATGTGAAAATAACACTGTTTTGCGGGATGGAGTTTTCATCCCAAAATGAATTATGTTGTTATGGTTTGGGTTGAGTGTGACTGCACTTGAATCACTTTTGGATTTAAATTGACATATTTCTCATCTCACATTCTTCTCCTCAAACACGCTGCTCAAATTTTTGCATCTAAACTTGTGCTCAAACAATGATTGACTTATAATAGAGAATATTGCAAGTTGATTTTTTTGTCTGATTTCCACATTTTGTCCACATGTACAAACTAAATGTTGAATATATTAATATATCATCATATAATATCATGTTTATCATACAAGACTGAAACACATGCGTTCGCTAAACCACCACAGATATCCTACACAATTATGAAACTCTTAAAAACTAAAATAAAAATAATTTGAAACTAGCGAGCTATACGCTCATTGTTCACAAACCCTCATAGAGTGCTGTCTTCAAATTTTAAACCATGTTTCCAGAGAAAGCAAAACAGGTATAATTTATAATTTGCAGTAAATGTTGTTGTTAAAAACCATAAAAATCTAATCTTAATAGACAGATGTAAGCTACAGACAAAATAAAGAGCAACACACAGATCGTATCTCACAACTTTATTTGTGATCGACGTGGCAGGTGTAATACTGCATGCCACACAGAGTACTGTTTAATTGGCTCTTTCAGTAGTAATTCAGACAGCTAAGTGGTGTTCTCACAGTTATTTTCCACACCATCACATAAAAACACCGTTTTCCCAACCCTGTAAAAAAATAGAGAATAAATTTTAGTAAAGGTCTTATAATATACATTCATCCAATGGGAGATGACTGATGTATTTAGCTGACTTTCACTGCAAAGTAGCTGCCAGTAAAACAAATGAAAATTGATGTTAAAAAAATAAAAACCACAGTTTATTTCTGAATTGTTATGAAGGTGAAATGAAGCTGAAGTAAGCCCCTACATGCATAGGTACATATTCTCTACTGCTACTACATTACACCTTAAGTTACAGTAATTCAACACCCTGTCTGCTTCCTGTCAGGCCACATGTGAGCATGTCTGGCTTTGAACTGAATGCTGCAACAGCTTTCTCTCTTGTGTCTTCTCCCAAACGTGTTCACTTTAGGTGCATAGGGGGAAAAAATACTGTGAGGCGATTTGACTGTCTGCTCCTCACCTTTGAAAAGAAAAGAGAGGGCTCATGGAGATACATGTCCAGCTGTAGTTTTGAACTAATGGTAGATGTGCAGTTCTACTGGGGCAGATGGGATTTAAGCTGCTTTGCTGAAGGGTACTTCAGTAGTAGTTTCTGGGGGTTAGAGAGCACTTATCACACAATTCCCCCATCCAGACTTTCCCAGCGAGTCCTCAGAGTTAAACCATTGACCCTCTGACCACTACAGCTACATTGTTGTGGCCCAAAGTAATCGTCATGTCTGCTCCTTCTCTGCAGTCTTTAGCAGCCAAAACAACACCTCATTTGGACCACTCATCTTTTTCTCTGTAGTTTTGATCACTTCAAACTCAACAGCAATGATTTAAACAATAAGCTTTTGCTAATGCATTAAGAGCATGCTGGCAGCAAGCCTAAAGAGTGATCGTTGAGACAAATTTATCCCTATCTGTTTAAATTGGCAGTATAATCTGTCATTGACAAATTGAACATAGTTATCTGTGTGGGATCTATTGCCTTTTTAGATAGCTGCCTTTGGGGCATGCAGACACAGAAGCAGATGAAATACACGGCAGAATGAACTCTTTTAAACTTAGATCTCATCACACTTTTCATGATATACTTAATTTGTTCTCGCGCTGCATGCTTGTGCAGCTCAAACCAGCAAACCTTTAAATTGTTTGTAATCATAATACTCATCCTAAAGGTGAATAATTAGCATGAATTTATTTATTTAGTGGAATAAGAGATAAAGGGAAGGGAAAGTTTTAGTTTGTTACATCTACAATGCATTAAAGTAAAAAGTTAAAAAATACTATGTATTTATGTAAAATATAAATACACAAAAACTGTTATTACAACCATCACACAATAGTATTATAAAGAGGAACTGATAAAAACAGGAGATAATCTATTTATTGTAGTGTTAAAGGCTACTTGCAGATAACCATGACACATTGAGCTCTGCTAGGAATCATTTGATCTGTAACAAGAAGGAAGAAACCATTAGTGCATGCAAGAAAATGCTGAATGCTGACAGTGAGCTTGAAATAATTCACTTTGTACCTGTTGCCTTTTAGCATGCAATGATTTTGCTCCTTATAAAATATAAAAATATAACTCCTCTTTTATGCTCCTATAAATTGTGTCAGTTGTCAAAAGTGACCAAAATTTCTCCTCAGAGTGTTTTCAAAATGGGACAATTTAGTTTCTGTCCTGATTCCACAGTCATTTAATTCAATCAGACTCTTGAAGTTGATTAGCCTGGTTAACCTTTGCTCCTGCGCGGGTCTGGAAGGGTTAATCAGGCCGGGAACTTCGAGACCCCCAGGTCAGTATTCCTCTATCTGCATGAAGGACTTGGTGAAGGCAGAGAGATAAGATTAAAAGAGCCTTTTTTTCTTTTTGTTTCCTCTCCTTCCAAGTTTGAGAGACATGTCCGTCGGCAGGACAGCTCCATTTATTTATCTATTCAGTTATTTACAGGATTTTTTATAAAACCGCTTTGCAGCACAAACTAAAGGTCTGTGATACATGTAAATTTAGTTACTTTATTATCCGCGGATTTTCATTGAAAACTCACTTAACTGAAGCGCAAAAGCTGCTTTAACTTCGTACAAGAGTGACTTTTTTCTTCTTTGCATGCCCGTAAATCTCCATCAGCCTCAATATCGATTAATTTAACTGCAATCATCCCAATCAGCACATCCCCACACTTGTCTACCAGAGTGTGTGCTTTGTTTTACCAACAATAATAAAGTGATTTAGTCCTTTCTCCCAGTCGGAGCATGATAAATCGTTAAAGACCATGCTATTTGTATGTGATCAGTAAATATTTAGTGCAGGCGACATCCTCTGTCTGCTCTTAATCGATACTGATCCCGTTGGGCAGCACTATTGTTGTGTGAATGCAGACTTACTGAGGATAGTACATTTTTTCGGTGTCTGAGTGGGGGTCAGTTCACAACATCTATTATACCTAAAGCTAAAAAAATGAAAATAAAACAAAGAAAGAAACAGTGCTGGGGTGTCTTGATGTTAAAAACGTATAAAAATATGTGCGAATCTTTTTTTGCATGCTAAAAAATAACATTAGATAATTGTATATCTGATTTAATTTAATTAATATTTCATTAACAGACCCTAAAAACAGTACACAATATGTCAAATGGAATTTAAAAAAGAAAGTGATAGGGGATTTATTATTATTATTATTATTATTATTTGTGTTGTGTGGGCTTCCGTGATGCAAAGCCCGTGAAATTTTTAATAGAAAATATGCAGCATTTAAACTAAACTTTATTATTTTTAATGCAGCTCAATTAATTTCCCATCTTTCCCATATATCTCCCGACATGCAGAACGTGGTGCAGCTTTCTCGCCACACTCATAGACAGGTGTCTGTTCCTGCTGCAGCCCCCTCCCTCTCTCCCCCACAACCCACACAAAGCAGCCGCGTACAAGCGCGCGTTTGCCACATTAGGAGAGAAAAGGCGCACAGGATCTCTGCTGGCTGTAAAGCTTGGGCTTCTTGTCATTTTCAGAGGCTGTCAAATGATATCCTGCTCGGACGACACCTTATATTTGCAGTTTCTCGCTCAACACATGACGTGAATTCGATGTTTGTTTTGGCTCTGCAAAGTTTTTGCATGTTCATCAGATATTGCCATTTTCCAATAAACAGCGTGCTTTTTGTGTTTGTTCCCGTCTGTTGGAGAGGAAGCTGTGCCCGTTTTAATCTGAGCTCTGTGTCGAAAAAGAGAAGACTAAATATATTCTGAATAAGAGAGAAGATGCATCCCGCTACGGACGAATCAGCAGCATATGCATTTGGTAGGTTATTATAAGAATACAGCCTCCTGCCTCACTATCACTAACAAATTACTTTATGAGTGGATATTTGCAAAGTGGGCTAGTTGGGTTTGTTCTGGTCATCTGTGAAATTAATACTTGGGTAAAAAGCGAAAATAGCAGTCGCATTGGTGCGCGTGGAACAGACTGTGTTATGGGTCTAAAGGTTTGTTTGCAGCAGAAATTAGCGAGACGCTTTCCACGCATTAAAAACAATTCATTTAGAGTTTTAAAAATAAAGCCCAGCTATAGTAGAGCAAATTTATACTGATAATTAATTAAAATACTTACCATTTGTAGTAAAACTGTCCCGATAAGTCGGTGGCTTGCGGAATATTTATTTACAGACTTTCATGCTCACAGGATCTGTAAGTACAACCGACAAAATAGTAATGCAGAAAATATATAATCGGCTAATTTGTTTTAGAATGAAGACATAATTGATCTAAATACCACCGCTGGGACTGCCTGAACTGGGGAAAAAAGTAAATCCAACTTTGGCAACTCTCAAAGCTCTGCTGTCCAAGTCATGCAAAATAGAATTTAAACAAACAGTCATCAGTTTAAATGGTGCTCGTTAGTTTGCTCGATGAGAGAGACGAGACTGAAGCTGTTTCCGTCTCGGATGGCTCCTCTAAATTGAATCTTATTTCAAGAGAAGACTTCATACGCTAGGGGGCACCCATATACTGTAATACATCCTAAGACAATGCATTCTCCTGCTGCTCTGTCTAACACATTGACCGGACTGCAAGTTCATCTCTGAGACTGAAGTTTTACATTGAGTTCAGATTTGATGGCCTGCAGCAATAAAGGTGGTCACTGTGTTTACAAGGCTGAAAGTAATTATCCATCTCTGAACAAGCACTAACACCAAATTAAGTGCACACTATTCTTCACTTTATCATCATGAACTGCTACATTTATTTCTGAGTATCATTTTGCAAGCTATATTCAATATCATCGCCACAAATATTTTTTTTGTGTGTGTATTGTTTTCAGGATGGGACACTCTGCTTAAAGTGTCCTTTTTAAATGTATCCGTGACTTAAAGCTGTGGCTGTTTCATGTTTCTGACCACATGCAGACAAAGGTCTGACTTTTGAAAGATAGATTTGCCCCTCCTGACCTAATGGATTAGGGGCATTTATAGTCCTGGGATGTGCATAGATGATTTCCATATTGTACCATAACGTTTTATGATAAGTGTGATAAAAGATGCCTTGTAGTTTTATAAAGATGATAAAATATTATAACATATAACAAACACAGACAGAGGAGGTAAAGCAGCATTAAACGACCACTTTTACCAACAACAGCTGAATTGAACAGATATTTATTCACCTGGCGAGGAGCCCTGTGGTCTATTACCAAAGAATGGATGTGCTTTTTATTTATTTAATTTAACCTATATATGCGTGTATGCATTCGCTCAGACATGTATTTGGTCTTTATATCCACATAACTAAAGGATCAACATTGTAATGAATACAGTTCATGCCCCGAAGGAGTTACTGTGACTCAGAGACATCCTTGGATATTTCAGCCTGTTATATTGTTACCGGATAGCCTACTGTAGCGCGATATGGGGGAAATATTTTTTCCTCATATAATCGCTAAAGCTGTGGTGGGCTGCATGTGAGTATTATCGTCTGGGCAATTTGAGTGACTAGAAATTATTTCTCTTTTGGAAAAGCGTCTCCTTTTAGGACCAAGCGGCCCTCTCGACCTCCGTGCTGGCTCTGGCAAGGTACCAAGTAGCACAAGTGCCGACTAGCCAATGGGGTTCAGGGGGAGGTCCCTGAGCTCTGACCAGTCAAACACACTCTCCTTCCTTATATGGCAGCTGATCTCCATGGTAACGTGTGCTAAGTTGCAGCAGTCGTGTCAAAGTTCACTATATAGAGAGCTCAGTGAGCTGATCAGAGAGAAAGCATTCTGCCAGCCCGGCTCCTACCAATCGCAAATCACTTCCCAACCTCCGCCTTTTTAACATATTTGATCACTTTGATTCTCCACTCCTTTTCCTATTATTTTTTTCAGTGCACGGAGGAGGTTTGCAGGTTGTGATCTTTGTGTTTTTTTTTTGTTTGTCTTAGTGCTTTCGCTTTTTTTGGAGGAGAGTTGTCTTCATATTTCCAAGCTCACACAACATTGGCTTCAGCTGCGCTTGCTGGCGCTACCTCACAAGGAGAAAGGAAAGAACACGTTTTCTTTTTAATTTCCCTTTTTCTTTTTTTTTCCTACTTGGTGATTTTCTCCAAGAATTGTGCTGGAACTTGATAGTAGCTGCTACAGTGTGCTAACCAACTGTTTAATGCTGCTGCGGGAGCGGTGTAACCAGCCTGCTCCATCATTCACTGAACAGCCCATGCTACCTCGGTTTGTTCTTTTTTAATATTTAACCTACCTTTCCCACTGATGGGTGTACTGGATGGCTGACTGTAAGCGCCCCTGGAATTGGCCTTTAAGCGCAAGGCAGCGACTCAGCTCGCCATCGCATCAGTTTTGAAAACGTGCCTCGCAACGTCTCCAAGAGCAATAAATCGACAGTTTTCGGGAGATTCAGAGTGGATCCAACGTAGGCTAGGTTTGGCATTTGTGTGCCCGACTGTTAGTCACAGTTTGCTGCGTTTCCTTGAGACATTCTTCACCGCGACAGCAAAACGGCAGACAAAAAGTTTCTTTACGTTGACTGATAGATATGGCAATGGTAGTGTGGAGAGGCTCCCAGGACGATGTGGCTGACACCCAAGGCACCCTTTCCTCGCAAACACAAGGAGGACTATCTCTTCCCACCCCTCAACCAGGCCAGTTGAATCTGACAGCCTCTCAGGTCGCCCCTCCGACCCCTCAGACTCCGGTCCAAGGACCCCCGAACAACACACAGTCCACGCCGACGAACCAGACGACACAGCAGTCGGAGAAACAGCCGCAGCACATTGAATGTGTGGTGTGTGGGGATAAATCTAGTGGCAAACATTATGGCCAGTTTACCTGCGAGGGGTGCAAAAGCTTCTTCAAACGGAGCGTACGACGGAACCTCACTTACACATGCCGTGCCAACAGGAATTGTCCAATCGACCAACACCACCGCAATCAGTGTCAGTACTGCCGCCTCAAAAAATGCCTTAAAGTCGGCATGAGACGGGAAGGTATTGGGACTTTTTGGTTTTTATCAATGTGTGTGTGTGTGTGTGTGTTTCTAAGGCTTCCAGATGCAGAACCTTACGCTTTTATGTCGTCCCTATAGCCTGTTCTTTCTGCCGACTCTTCCCCTCACAGGGTGTGCGGCTGGAGCGCAATGGAGCCGCTCTCTGTTGTGGTCGCGACAGGGCTGCCCGGTCTTCCTTTTAGCGTTACATTACAGCACATATTGCTCTATTTCATCAATACGATCCGACCCATGGCCAAACCGAAGCCATAGAATTCATATTTAGATAAGACTGTGGGTGTATCTGTATTGAACAGATGATACAATATAGCCTCCTGTGCTATTATGGCGAGTCTCGAATTAAGAGATAGCTGCTCTGGCTACGCCGCTTATCCTGCTCATGTCTGGAGCTGGACATTAGCTTCAAGTGTGCATATAAAAACTGCTTATGAACCGGAGAAATAATTAGATTTTTTCCTGAAAACAGGCCTACGTGCATGGTAAAAGGAGATGAATTGCTAAGTAGGTTAAGGGTTAAACATGCAAGGTCTCTCTTGCCCTCTTTGTGTTCCTTCACAGCCAGCTCATGTTGCTGAATAACAGCATGTGCAAGGCTTGGGTTAAATATATGTGTTTGGGGAAAAAAAATGCATATCTCCTCTGTTTAGTGCATGATTTGTTACACTGCTGCCTCAGTATTATTATGGTGGCGTGTCAAACAAAACAAAATGAGTATGCAATAATGCGCGCGCGTGTGTGTGTAAGTGTATGTGTGTGTGTCTGCTAACGTGTGTGTTAGTTTTAAGGATTAAAATGCTGTTTTTAAATATACCTTGTTGTTTTACAGAAATGTTTCTAAATGAACATCCTCCATGTTCAGAATGGTTGTTTGTTGATTTTGTAGAATTCAGGCTTCAATATCTGTAGTTTCTCTTTTTACTGCAGCCGTGCAAAGGGGTCGGGTGCCACCCACACAGCCACACCACGGTCAGTTCGCCTTGACAAATGGAGACCCACTCCACTGCCATTCTTACTTATCCGGATATATCTCTCTTCTATTGAGAGCGGAGCCCTACCCGACGTCCCGGTATGGCAGTCAGTGCATGCAGCCCAACAACATCATGGGTATCGAGAACATTTGTGAACTAGCAGCCAGGATGCTCTTCAGTGCCGTGGAGTGGGCCAGGAATATTCCCTTCTTTCCAGACCTTCAGATCACCGACCAGGTGGCTCTGCTGAGGTTGACGTGGAGTGAGTTATTTGTGCTCAACGCTGCGCAGTGCTCTATGCCCCTGCATGTGGCTCCTCTCCTGGCAGCGGCTGGCCTTCACGCCTCTCCCATGTCTGCGGACAGAGTGGTGGCCTTTATGGACCACATTAGGATCTTCCAAGAACAAGTGGAAAAGCTCAAAGCTTTGCACGTTGACTCTGCTGAATATAGCTGCTTAAAGGCAATCGTGCTCTTCACCACAGGTAAGACAATAGATTGGCACACTCAAGTTTAGGGTGTGTGAATGTCACTAACCTGCACACTGACATCAAGACAACATTGACAAATATATCTCCTCTAGCTGGAGGCTGCTTGCATTAGGAGGATACATTTAAATGTGCTCAGCGAGTTTTATACATCCCAGGGTGCTAAAATATACATTTATAGATTAATCAACTTGTTTATCAGATACACACAGAAGGATACAGTAAAATTGTGGCATGACCACTATGATTATTTTTAATTAAACTGACGACACAGATAATCTCGGTGATAGAAAAAGAAGCTCGAGTTGAATAAAGCCAATGAAGTCACAATAATTGCCCTAAGCGTAATAAAATTAAGTCAGTATGATAGCTGTATCAAATAACCTGCAGATGAATTTCTGCATTTGGATTTTTTTTCCTCGAGACATTTATCACTGTGTGTATACCCCGTCTTGTTTGTAGGAAATGACAGATATAAATGACGCCAGACTCCGAGGGGGAGGGGTGCAGAAAAAGAAAGGCAAGCCTAAGTCCCATTTGCACACAGTAAAAGCAAAGCGCAGGTTTCAACGCTCTCTTGTCATTTAGGAGACAAGACATCATGAGACAAAAAGCGTGCAACACCCGCGCGCGCACTGCAATTGCCAATATGCCAGTGTCTAGCAACATTGTGTGTTATTGAGCATTGACATGGAAAAGCTTACATTTTTTTTTCTTTTTTAAATTTCTGAAATATGCTCCATGCCTTGTTGAACTTCAGGCGCCTCTGGATTTGCTCCATGGGTCATGGCCTAAAACTTCGCAGCTATTTTGTCACTAGTTGTATCATCTATAGGAAAATAAATCAAATAAAATAAACCACATTTTCAAAGAATCCGTAGAAGAGATTTCAGATATTTCAGCAATGATTTGATGCATGGTACCTGCGAGCCCACAGGAGCCTCTGCGCCTCATGTGGCCCCAGAGTACCTACTAATGTCCTCGTGGTTGCTTGTTAGCCCTTTCAAAAAAATCCCATTTCGGGTCATTGAATTTTATTATTCAGCTTTTATAGGGCCAAGAGACCTTAATTTGTCTTCTTCATACCTGAGTCTGGAAGGTTTGAATATGAGGTGTGTTGAATGACACGCCTTTACTACTTCTGTGCTTTGGCTGTTGTCATGCATAAACTTTACAAACTTAACCAAGACGCGTACAAGCGTTTTTTGGCACACTATCAGCTGCCGCCTACATGCAGCAGCATAGATACTGATTCTACGTCTCTGATGGTATAATATGACCGCTACTCCGTGGGCTATGGGCCCCCTTTTTTTTTCCTTTGCTAAATCTCAGCTCACTAAAGGTCAGTAGGTCTCTCTGTCTTTCCCTCTCTCACCCGCCCCCTTCTGTCCTACTCGCTCTGCCTCCAACTGAGAAAGACAGGCCCTTCTGAAACACAGTCCTCAGCTATGAATATGCTTAATTATTTAGTTCACTTTTAAATGGCTGCAGCGAGAGAAATAACCGACTTAGAGCACCGATGAAACGAGGGGCACAAGCAAAGCCATTTTGATCTGCTGCTTCACTATAACGAGCTGTTAAACTTTACATTTAACAGCAAAATTATATATATATATATATATATATATATATATATATATATATAAAAATAAGTTATTTTTACAGAGCACAAAATATTTTTTCAGCTTAATTATCATTTAAATATTAACATTACTTAAAATATTTCCGGAGAGAAATAAGCTACAGAAATAAGATCTATCTTTTCACACAGTGTCATAATTACAGTTGTAAATAATTGTTTTACTGTCATTATTAGTGTTAGGCTTTCAATTTTCGCTGTAGTTTATTACCACAGTGGGAAAAGGCTCCTAGAGAAACACTTTATTAATGTTTATTTGCTTTCCCCCCTCTCAGATGCTTGTGGCCTCTCAGATGTGGCCCATGTGGAAAGTTTGCAGGAGAAGTCCCAGTGCGCCCTGGAGGAATATGTCCGGAGCCAGTATCCCAACCAGCCAACGCGGTTTGGGAAGTTGTTACTCCGCTTGCCTTCCCTCCGCACAGTCTCTTCCTCGGTCATAGAACAGTTATTTTTCGTCCGATTGGTAGGTAAAACCCCAATTGAAACTCTCATCAGGGATATGTTGCTTTCGGGGAGCAGTTTTAACTGGCCTTACATGTCAATTCAGTAAACCAAGAAGGAGACGAACTAACAAAAGGTGGGGCTGGGGGGCTGCGAGACTACAATGATTATAGCTGCTTTTGTGGAAGGAATAAAAAAAAAACGGCTGTTACACGGGGCTGGTTTTCATGAAGAAAGACATTGACATAAATGACTGTGAATCCCCCCCACCCCCACCTCCACACACCCCACAACTCCGAAAAAAAATCAAGAAAAATTGAGACATCAACTGAACTTTCAAAATGGCAGAAACAAGCTCCCAGTGTTCATGCAGAACAACCTGCTTCGATCCATTTTTGTAATGAAAGAAAAAAAAAGACAAAAAGGGGAGAAGGGATTTTGTTGATCCTTATAAGGAAATTTAAGTATTACGTACATTTAAAATGGGAAAAATTTGGGTTAAAAAAAAAGAAAAAAACTGAGAAAGGGAAATAGAAACGTGAATTTTCTTTTCTCAAATGACTTGTCCTGTGTCCATGTATAGCTGTGTTTTGTACTTTCTTTGTTCCTCCTTTCTGGTTGCAAACCGGCCTATGTGATTTCTGTAGTACAGGTGGTGTTATTTTTAAGACAATGATTTTAAAATGATGAAACAATGTCAGAAAAAGTTCTAAAAAGAATTAAAACCACAGCAATAGGAGAATAGGCTTATAGGCTTGACGCTGCAAGCGCACTTATATTGTTAGGATGACCATTTCCATCTGAAAAAGGGAGGAAGGAAGGTGTTTTTGGAGTTCATACTCAACTCTATGACCCTGCGGAAACTTTTTTGTCTCTTTACTAAT
>JBAMHV010000010.1:19404581-19419586 GCA_037177535.1 Pseudomugil gertrudae
TTATATATGGCCTATGTGTATCACTGTAAAAGTTTTGCTTGTATGTGTTCATAGGTTTTGAGAGACTTTTAGGTTTTACTGTTGTGTAGTCTTTTCCAGGATGTTTATTAAAATACCGCAGACCTTGTGCCTTTGAGGTGTGCAGTATATGGGATTTTCTGTGTGTATGCACATAATAAACACTTGCGCTGCCTGACAGAGGTGCGAATCTGAGAGCTTTTCTACCAAATGAAGTGCCAGCAGAGAGAGAAATAAAGAGATCTGCAGCTGTCAGGGGTCAGTCAGGCAGAGATTGCTTCCAGAGATCTTTTGAAAAAAATCACACGTTTGAAGGCTTAGTGCTTTGCTGTCTTCGCATTTCAAGCTCAGATCAGTGGAATCAGAAAAAAAGGAGAACATGGGTTGGAGAATTGTGATGTTGGGATGGACACGGGAGGAGTGTTGTTTGGATTCAAGTCTTTTTTACATGATCCCTCAGAGGGAAAAGGAGAACCTGACTATTTTGTTCTAACAGCGAGACGCACATTGCACAGTCTGTGTTGGTGTGTAAGAGAAATTTAATGTACAAACCTGCTCTGCTATAGCCTCTAATTTGCAGTGAACATCGACAGAGACGGAAAACAACTCTGAACTCTCAAGTGTTTCATGACTCTCAGTTCGTTGCTGTAATAAAAGATAGTTTAAATGTGAAGCTCAGGATGACGTTGGCACGATTTAGGCACGAGAAGGCAAATAAAAAAATAAAGAAAAATGTTTTCTGTCTGGTTTATTCGTTGGTTTAAGGACAAAATTTGCATAATTTATTTTTGTTATAATTCAAAGTGTTGCTTCAGCGTCATAAGCAGGATGTCTTGCTGCAGTTAGGTTGGTATTTTCTGGTGATCACTTACTAATTTGTGAGTCTTGGTGAAGTGATCAAACATTACGTTTTTCCATGTAAGATCTCAGATGATTCCATTGGCATCCTGATTACAAATAAAACACGTTTTGATATGAGGAGCAGTTGCAAACAGGCTGCAGTGGAAAGGGTAAGTCTTTAAGAAGAGATGGAAAAAGATTAAAAGAAGAGAAAGACTAAACTGTTTTGGTAAGTTTTAATGCAAGAAGGAAATTAGGTAACAATGTCTAAATGAGTGAACACATTTTACACAGAAATAAATAAATAAAGCAGATGTTAAAGGTTCAGAGTTTCTGCTGCTAATGAAATAAAATAGTAAAATATGTGAAATTTTAATTAATTTGTGAATGAAACAAATATGAGGCTTGTAAACACAAGTTTTTGTCTTTTTCTCTCACACATGAACTTATGTGCAACAGGATAATCAGAAGAAAGTTTTAGTGAAGTGTTGAGTCAAGGCTCTTCTATCAAAAGCAAAGTTTGGTTTATTGTTTTATTTAATACTTCTACATAAAAAATAAGTTTGGGGTTTTTCACACCGTCTCAATAAAATGGCTCATAAAATATGTTGCTTTTGTGCCAAATATGAGCAAAGTCTCAATGAAGTTGATTCCAAATGATCTTTTAAAACGTTTTTTTTGGTTATTATTTCTTTTACTGTTTCATTAAAAATCACTTCTGTTGTTTAGAAATGTCATTCAAATAAAGATCTTTAGAAATCCTTTTGGGGTTTTCTGGCTGCTTTATTTTTGATCATACCAAAGAGGTGAACAAATCTGACCATTTTAAAAACAAAACAAACCATCCACAAAGCTCTCACAATCAGAAAGGAAACACTAAACTTTCATTATGACCAGTTAAGATTTTTTTGGGGGAAAATTTTATGTTTGTTAAAGCTGTCAGACAGTAACATGCATAATATGCTGCATTTTAAAAAAACACAAAGAAGCAAAGTTAAAATAAATAGATTATGGCTTAATATTTTATTGATAATCTTTCTGTTTCTGAGTCTTTCAGATACAAACTGTTTTTACAACTTCTGGAGAATCACGTCCATCTTAATGTGAACTCTTAACTTCTGACTATGTTTTGTAACCACTTCTTTTTCATATGCCATGCGATTTATTTTGCCTGCTCCTTGTAAGGGAGGCAAAATATGCAAATCCCACCAGATTTATAGCACTCAGCGTCCTTCAGTTGCTCATGCGCTTCTACTGTGGTGTATTATTATATTCAAGGGTTCTCAGCAGGACATAAAGAGATCATAAGTTATTCTTCCACCTGACAAAAATATTTTTCTCCCCGTAAAAGTGATAATGACGTGATTTATTATCATCAGAATGGATGATGGTGAGCTTATTGCTTTGGACGGAGCTTCGCATAATGCTGCATATGGAACTTAATATAAATTGACAGGCGATGCTTGCGTTGAGGTAAAAATTCTTTTATGTGACAGCATCATGGGCTCATTAAATCATCCACAAAACAGGTGATACAAATATTTTCATTCAAACAACCACAAAGGGAAACCACTGGCCTTCATTCATCTGAAGCTGGAAGTGAGAACTGAATCCTCTCTGACAGAAAAGCCCTTCCATGAACTCTGAAGTTTTTGTTTTGGAGCTAAAACTTTGTCCTTCTAATTAATTGCTTTTGTGGCTCATTTACAGCTCACTCTACCAGTCTCTTGTATAATTTTCTTGTTATATACCTTCTCAGAGTTTTCACTCCCTGAACACCTTATGTGTTAATATTTCCATCCCAGTTTTTTTTCTCCTTGAAAACTCTCCTACATTTTGAATCCAGTAGTTTCAACAGTGAGACCCCTCATTGGCCTGGTGTTAAAGAGCTCTGATCTGGGCCATGACAGCTAAGTCCAATCAGCCTGCTCAACATGCTGGTTTGACTGTCACTTTCAATTTTCACATGACCCCGTGGTCCTAGAATGGGGGATAAGTGGCAGAAAGTAGGACTGAAAGCTTATATTATTGGCCTGACAGCTTCACTCATCTGAAAGTAATGCAAAACGCAGTTCATATTTATGCTCTGACCTTATGCTCAAACAGGGAATCTACTGTATCTACATGTTAGGTGCTGAGACAAAGGCCAAGTTGGTGAATTCCTGCTGTGTAATTTGTCAGAAAGCATTTTATTTCCTGAGTAATCATTCTGCAGATGCAACAGAGAATAAGCAAGTGCTCCTTCAACAGATACTTTGCAATGAAGAGTTTCACTAATCCTTATTAAGGCAAAAAACAAATAAAAAGCTATGTCTTTTTATTTGGTGGATATTTTTTTTACCAATGACAATGAAAAACAAAAAGAAAAAAATATTTTCCTTCACTTGCAGAGATGGTAATATTCTCAATATCCTTACGGAAATGTTTTATCTGAGCTGTATTTATTCTCATGTAGGTCATAAAAGAAGAGTGCTATCAGTGCTGGTGGATGTGGTCATTATCAGACATGGTGCTAGACAGGAGGGAGGGGTTCATTGTTCACTGTGTGCTGCCTGCCCAGTGACTGAATAAGGTGTGTTCATTGTTCATTCTCTGTCTGTGCGATAGCCACAGGCTCCAGTGTTGTTACTGTGCTTTACTACCACACTGCAAATAATCTTCTGCCCACAATACAGCGTGATTTGTAAAAGGGAAGTAAATGAGAGAAGCTGAAATCACCTCCCACCATGAGACACTCACATATTTTGTCATCTACTGTGAAGGTGTGTTGCTTCCAAACATGTTCTCACATCAATCTGAAGCTACTAAACATAATTAATTTCTTCTAAGGAAATATTTCAGGAGCTCATGATGGCTTATTTTAGCTTTTTGCATGCCAGTGTCATCTCCTTCAGTATGAGCCTGCCACCAGTCTTCCCACATGTTTGTGATAACTCCAGCATGTAAACATACAGAGTTGGGTGGTAGAGCCGTAAAGGTTGTTGTCGTTTCTGTATAATCCTCACTTCTTGTCCCCTGCCTGCCCTCCTAATCCCTTGGCATGTGTTGGTGACATCACATGGCTACTGGCTCCAAATTCCCCCTGCAACTGTCATTAACTCTGTGAACAAATGAATAATGACTGGGAGACTCACTGGCTCCCACCACTGACCTTGGGTATTATTAGAGTGACCTCTCTTTGGCTTGACCAAAAAACCTTTTTGATATCATTGCTGGAAGTACACTAGGAATGATGGCCTGTCTGCTAGAGGGGGTTGGTGCAGTCAGCAACCACCACTGTCATGTAAACCTATACTTTCCACCCACTGCTGTTTCATGAATACTTAATTAGAGAACACAGGCTGAAATACTCAACTTGCAAGCTGCCTGACCTCTCTCTACCAACAATGCACAATATTTGGGTTTTGCTGGATGACATGGTCAGATGACATGTTTCACTGCAAAGGAGGTCTTTTGGGAATCTTGTGGCAGTTAGCTGTGTGATATCATCTGCAGACAGCGAAGAGTCAGTCAGGTGTGGCTGTGGGAGGAAGCATCTCCATATGTCAAAGAGCTGCTTCTCACAAGAACATGCTGGAAATCACACGCTGATAGCGATCACAGCCTGCAGAGAGATGAGTGAGATATATTGTCAGCTATGATGGGAAGTACTGGAGGATTTTTACTCAGTTATACACTTCAAGTATTCCAGATACATGCTGCTTTGTTTTTACCCATTTAACCCAGTGATTATAGTAACACATTAAACATTTCAAAAGATACTGTAGTTTCTTTTAAGCCAGCTAATAAAATATTGATTTAACAATATATCAAGTGATCCAGGGTCATTCTAAAGAGTGTGTTATTTCATGAACACATTGTTAATAACCGTTTAGCATCAACATTTTGGATGTTAACATTTTAATACAAATTTACAAAAATAGTTTGCTTAAAACTTTAATAACACTGGAAACTTGACCACTTGATTACAATTTAATTAAGATGTAGTCTACACAATTTTATTAGCATAGAAATAATAATAATAATTAATAATAATATTTAATAACTCAAAAGTAATACAAAACTTAATTAAAGGTGAATTTGGTAAACATAACTTTATTAGAAAAATGGCAATGAAATAAGTGAATGAATGTATGAATGAATGAATGAATAAAAAAAACTAACTTATCTCAGTAAGTTAAAGCAAACGTGTGATAAAATGTAAAGTGTGCGTTGACACAGATTGCCTGAAAGCAGGGAATCAATGAATAAATGGATGAAATGAAACTGTCAGATTGTTAATCTTACCGCCAGTAATAGAGAATCTGTTCCTATATGGACAATGACAAATACGTATGGAGGCCACAGCTATTTGGGTCTCGCACAGGACGAATAAATACCTGAGATGAAAGGTAGACACTGAGACTGGCTGATGTAATCAGTGCTGCCACATCGAGGGCTCTCCATCATTGCAATCTGTAGATTGCAATAAAAGTTCCCAGAATTGCTCTGAGCAACCCAATCTAAACCAATAGACAATCACAGCCCCTGATCTTAGTCCCAATTGAGACATATCCCAGCTGAATGTCCCAGAAATTAGACCTACTTGGCGTGTTCATGATCCTAAGATGGACAGATGTCCTACTGTCTCTCTCACAGACACACGTGTCAGCCACAGGTTTGTATTTTAGAACAGTAGGTATTATTTTACAGAGCCCTGAAGCCAGAAAAGCACAAAATGAGTGGCAATTATTGGGTGACAATTAGTCGTTTGTTTATGCAGAAGTCAGTAAAACCGTGCGACAGATCTGGACCTCTGTCTGCTGGAAACAGCGGAGTGGGATGTGAAGAGGAGCAGAGTCCCCCTCTTTCACCGGGGATGCTGATGTAGAATACAGAGGTTGGTCTCTGTGTCACAGACGGTCTAAATAGCAGAAGATAAACAATAACAAACCCTTTGTGATATTTACTATTTTTTATTTTTCGTTTCTGGGATACTGATGAAAGAATCAAAACACTCGAATAACTAAAAACACTTTGAGCCACACGAAGAGATAAAAACTCTGGAGAGTAAAGCCGTTTATCTGCAGTCTGGTGCTGTGAAGCGCAACAGAGAGTCATTTTCAAATAAAAAAATATGTTATGTTATGTTATGTAAAAAAAATCGAAATATAATACAATTTAACCATTTATGTCTTACTTATTTGAAGAAGTTCTTTCGTTTTTTAATTTTTAATCCAGAAATATTTTTATTGCCGAACAACAAAAAAGCAACAACCTGGAAAAAAAAGAATTAAACAGCCCAACAGTGGATAATAATAATAATAATAATAATAATAATAATAATAATAAAAATAATAATATTAACAATAATAATAACATTAACAATAATAATAATAATAATAATAATATGTCATTATTCTATAATATGAGCAAGACTCAGGGTTTGGGAGTATTGTGATGCAGCAGCGCTCGCGCTGAAATAGCTCCCAGCGCGAGGGCACGCTTCCACACGCGCGGACATCTTCAGAGCCAGATTCCGGCTGGAAATGAGTCGTGAAACAACGACGCGCTTGGAAACAGAAAACAGCAGGTTTAATGTCCGCCCAGCACCTGTCATGACTTGGATGCTGCTGATGAGCAGACTGATCACGATAATAATGATGGAATAAAGTGTTTTCCAAATATATTTATATAAAAAATAAATAAAAAAAGGACAAGAAAGGCGTGAAAGAGTGGGCAGTAGATGTGTATGGGTCTGACATGTCAAGGAAAGTTTAAATGGGCTGGGCAAAGACCGCATGTGACCAAGGTGGACTGGATGATAGAAATCATCATCAGAGGGGTAATTACAGTGTAGTTTATGGCTGGCTGCCTTTGCCAAAAAAAAAAAAAAAACACAGTAATTTGGAGTACATCTCCTCTTTTAACCAGAGTTTCGAGGATGGAGCCAGTTGTGAAAGCAATGATGGATACTATAGTCGAAAATTTGACCCTCTATTAACATCTCTTGGCAGCATCTGGATCCTGTCACCATGGAAGAGGACAAAAGTCATTTTCTCAACATACCAAATCCCCTCTTTTTAAATGCCGTCCTTACCAATCAGTGGGTGGGGGGCCTTCCTTTATCACTTTCCACCTCTCCATCCTCCCATTTATTTTGCAGGTGTCTCCAATTACCTGCTAATTTGCCTCTAATCTTGGCACCATTCTTCACAAACATGTTTATATCCCTCTGAAAAACCAAAGTTACTGAAGATCTGAGCAATGACATCCCTCTCAGTTGTGTCATTAAACAATGTGGTGATTTATGAAATTCAGTGTAAAGACTGCAGCCCAAGAGGGGAGTGAAGAGTGTCGGCTTTAGCGATAGAAGCAGCACGTCGGGTGGCATTTCATTATGAATTTTCCTGGTGAAAGATGAGTGCCAAGGAGCAGTCATTTCAAGACAGACACCACAAGAGAAAGAGTGTTGCTAAGAGACAGGGATGCTGCACAACTTCCATCAGGAGCTTGACTCTGACCCTTACATGCAAATTAGCTTGTGCCAAATCTTTTGTGCGAGTGCAACCATAGTACCACTAATACCTGGACTTAAAATGTTCTAATACAGAGACTCCTCTTAGATTGGTGAATGTGTTCTGAGAAGTAGAACAGATTGACAAATCTACACACAACACACAAGTTTAACAGAAATGGTCAAATAGAAGCAGAGAATAAAATATATTTACTAAAATGAATGACACTATCATCTCTCTCATCCATACAGTACATTAAATGTAATATATTTGGAGAATATTCTGCATCTTAAACAGTTTTAAATATCTGTTATTTACTCCCGATACAGCACGATAATGTCGTCTTGCAGGTGGTGTCGGGCAGCAGCATGGATTATTCACATGTGACACATGCAGTTTTCTTGACCTGTATGCCATTTAACATAAGAATGATAATGATGCCTGGAGGAGTGGTGGGGAGTGGGTCAGATGACTGGAGAGGGCAGAAGGGTTGTGACCTGTATCAGGTCCGAGCAGGTTATCTGAAGTGGACGCTGATAATGGCCTTTTAGACGTGCCAGGTTTGATCTTTCACCACGGAAGAGGAAGAAATAATCAATAGTTAGAGCAGACGGTGATGTGAGGTTACTGTATGAACAACTGGTATTAGCAGGCAAACAACATCTGCACATTACTTAATTGACAGGATATTTGACTGGGTCAACATAACAAAGAAACAAAGACACACTTATCAATATATAGAATGTTTTTGGGATCAAATCTTGGAATGCTGAAAATTAAATCAACTATGTATTGATTTCACATTATGTTATTGGATGTTATACAACAAAGAAATTAGAAGAGTGAAAATTTATAAATGATCAGAGAGAGCGAATCAAAGACTGACTGGTGGAAGAAACACAACTTCAAGGAAAATGCATAAAATAGCCATTTGAATCAAACGTAAGTGGAATATAGATCTGTTTCCTCCATGATTTTTTTTACATTAGGCAGAGAAAAGAAGAAAAAGAGGAAACCAAAGAGAGGGAGAGAGAGAGAGAGAGGAATACACTACTGTGTTCAAAGCCAACCTTGTCAATAGTACTCACAGTGGGCTAGGGGAGTGTAATAGCACTTCCCTGATTCTACATTGATATCATATAATCCAGTGTGCCCTGTTTCAGTATCATATTTATCTAACCTGCTGGGGGACAGGGTAAGGGGGACAGTGTCCCTGCTGCTAGGAGCAGACACATTACACACTGCTTCGTGTATCCTTATTGATTACTCCCACCCCACAGCCCAGGGACCATAATTTAACTCAGCAGGCACTACAGTTAATACTGGAATTCAAACATTCCATCTACACTTCAAGAGCCAAAAACAATTGACACTTTAAAAATGTGCAGGGCCTTTCTAAATGGGATCTGAAGGGAATGGATCTCCATTTTCTGCTCCATGCTCTTTTTTTCCCCCACTTTCTTCCTCCTCCTCTCCTCCTTCGGCCTCCTGCCTGTGCAGCCACTGTAATGTTTCAGACACAAACAGTGGATATCAAACTATAAAAGAATTCAGTGTCTGCTAATTAGGGAGCTCAAAAAGACGAGTACAATTTCTTCAACGCTTTAAAAATATGAACTGATTTAAATTAATCTGCCAATAATTGATGATAAATTTAATCTCTTTTACAACATTAATTTGTGTCACATACGGCAATATCCTCTGTCTCTAGAAGGTTAACAAATCACACTATAGAATAGTGTAATATGGCTTTAACTACGTCAGATGCCTTGCTCAAGAGTCCAGATGTATCCACAGTGGTCATAAAGAAAAAATATGTAACTTCTGCTTTAAACTAGAGAAAAATAATCAGGGAACTTTTGGATAATTGTAAGAAAAAAAATGAGCAGAAGAATTTAATAGGCTTAAACATTGATTATCTAGTACAAGCCACTAGAAATACATCTACAAAGCTCCTTCCAGATCCTCTCTGTGAAATGTTAATGTTGTTCTGGGAAATTATCACAGTACACACTGCCTGATGGGCTTAATATCAACTCGTTATTCTAACTTCATCAACTGCAGAAGATTGGATCTGTTAAAGCTGACATTCATAAATCCATATTAAGAGTGTGAACAGCAGGGGACATTGGAAGGAAAAGCCACGGAAGCTAAAGATATGGAAAAAACAAGCTTGGAAAACTGAATGAAAAATATTATGTTTTTTTTTAGCGTTCATTAAAAATACTGAAAAATTACTAAGTTTGTGTTTGTGTTTTAGAGTAGAGCACTTCAAGGTCAAAAGATCATAAACATGGTTTTGCATAAAATATTTTAAATATTTTATCCTTTATTCTTTAATGCAGCTGGATAATACATCATGCACAGTTGATGCCTCACTGAGAGTTTCATTAACTAATTTAGAGGTGGAAGACAAATGATCTTAAAAATGTTTAAACTGAGGTTTCATGTTCATTCAGGAAGTGATCAAACCTACATGTTCAGAAATGAGTGAATACAGACTCTGTCACACTTTTCTTAAAGCTAAAATGAGCATCAGTGGGGATTAATATGCATTAATTAGATTGACTCTGTTTTCTTTTAATGAGAGGGAGAGGATTTGATGTTAATGCAGTTCATCTCACCAAGGCTTCAATCCACCTAATTAACCAGAATTTCTGCAACACACTGAACTAATCAATAAAAAAATGATATTTCATGTCCGCTGTGTTTACTACATTCAGAAAGTCAACTGAAACATATAACATGGTGGCTCACCTTAGAAATGAGACAAACAGGCCTTTCTGTTTGGAGATGTGTCCTTTTTTATATGGAGTAATTAAAAGGCTTGTTTTATCTCAGCTTTTAGTCATATGTGGAAGCGCTTGCTGTTGCTTCTGCATGTTGTGCAGAGATAGAGCGTCTGTGGAGGGCCAGAGAGCAGACTCCAGAGATCCATCCATCTCAATCTGAGGCTACAGCTGACACCTTACAAAGAGGTACAATTAATAAGGGCATTATCCAGCAGTAGGCAACAATAGAGTCCTAACGCAGAGACACCAACCTCAGGAGGCCCGGGGAGGAGAGAAAGGAAGTGTGTGCGTTTATGGGTGGGGGAAGGGCAAGCCAAAGTGCTTCAAAATGGGGTGCATTACAACCACTGTCTGCAGAACATGAATTACAATCTATTATGTTTAAGGCTTATGATAGACGGTGCATGCTAATATAAGCGTGAAATGGCTCTCCTGCTGAAATCTTTCATTTCTGAAATTAAATCTTTTTTTTTTTATTTTTTAAAGATACTTAAGATTCAGTATTTGTATAACTTCTTTCCTTCAGCAGTAAAAGACGATGAAAAAAGGAGAGAAAAATGACCAGACTCATCGATGTCCGTGTGATGACAGATGTTCAGGTTAAAGAAACATTATGAGAAAAAATCTGAATTATCAAACACAGCATAACACATAATGGTGCTCTCGTGAAAGTGTCCTGTTAGTGCAGGTTGAGTGCTGTTCTGTGGTTCACAGGGGAGAGGGCGGAGACATGCTGCACTGACATTTACAGCAATCCAGCAGTTGTTTGTGGTCACTGGACTGGAGACAAATGCTGAACCCAAGGGTCAGGGGTTGGGGCTAAATTTCATCCACAGTGGAGGTCCCCCTGTTGGAGAAGACAAACAGAGAAAGCAGCCAAGGTATGGAGTGTTTCTGCTGTCTGGGAAATCAATCAATCATCATGTAAACACATCACATACCAAAGGATTACAGAGCTGTATAAATGTTGGTCCAAAAGTGTAAAAGAACAATAAACATAAGCAGATCAATACAAACTGAGCTGCCGAGTGAAACAATAGTCTGGGAGCAAATTCCTAAATAATGAAGTCTAAATCACTTGATAAGTCAGTTCCAGTTTTTATACAAAGTCAAGAGTCCCCCACAGTGATGGTTTTATATTCTCCTGCTCATTCAGTGGGGAGAGGATGAGCTTGGTTATGGATTAACGCTTTGATCAATAACAAGATAGGAGGCCGGCTCTCTAAGCTTAAGAAAATTAATTCGAAATGCAGTCAAACTCTTATCGACCCGCAGCCAGGGCTCGCTTTCATTGCAGGTAGTTGATAATCCACCAATATTGTGATGAGCAGCTAATCTCTCATTTTAAATATGACCTCCACTGCACATAATAGAAGCCACGAATGACCGTCCATCTGCAGTTCATATAGAATTAGAGGAAGTCTGATGACTTTTTTTGGTCAGCACTGAGATTCTGTGATCAGTTTCTGCATTTTGAGTTCTTGTTCACCTCATAGTTTGTGTTATTAAAAATCTTTAATGTCTTGGTTAGTGGCTGCATTGAATATTCCAGAAGCCTCTGAACTTTCACATGAAATATGAACAAAGATGTTAAGGGCAGGATAAAAACAAAAAAAAAAAACAATCTTTCTTTTTCACAGCTGATGAATGACTTATCACAATGTTTAAAACTACAGTATGATTAGAAAAAAGAAAACTATGCAATACATATAAGGCAGTTTCAAACATTATTTCCAAAGATCATAAAAGGAACTGTAATTATTGATAGCTTATAAACAATATTACATGCAATTCTTTTATTTTGTTAGAGTGGCACACAAACCATTTTAATAACCTATATTCAGATTTGGGTCAAGTATTTTCATGATTTTTCAAGATCTACTCTACACCGAGGATGTCTTCAATTCTTCATTTCCAACCAAACTAATTGAAAGTTGTGACTCTATGTCACTAAGGTAGGATCTATTAAATATCTTGTTCACCTCCTGTACAAACTTTAATCACTGAGGAACCAGAGAAGATTTGTTGTTATGCAGGTTTCAAATCAGAAGCAAAACAAAGCAGGTTAATTGATGATCAACATGTTCTGGCTTTAATGAGGCCACATTGCCCACAGCCAGGCCCAGTTCAGGATATAGCGGACTTTCTCATGCCTCCTTCACTTTCTTTGATCTTGTTTGCTTTTTCTAAAGCAGGGACTGCCATTGTTGGTTTTAATTACTTCACCACCAAATGGTGCAGATGAAAGATAGGTGTCTGTAATTAATAAAATTTCCATAAATTTGAATCACTAACCAGTCTCATTAGCCACATCCTTTTGTCTTGACTGAAGTTCTCGTGTCATTTTTTTCCCCCCAACTCTAACCATACAGAATAATATTACTTAGGCCAAGGAATCACTTGATATGCACCATATTTCCTGATAATCAAATTCACTGTAGGTAATTAAATGCAGCACATACTGTAGTTCTACTCCAATGATTGAGGTCAACCTGAACGAAATGGCAATTGTTGCATTAAACCAACCAAACGTTCGAAAGTCTTTTCAATTAGTTGTTTCAGAGGGACGCTGCAGCAGAAGGTGAGTCGATCTTATTCAAGCCCTAAATCATAATCAAATTGTTGAAGAACTCATCTTTGATCATGTGCAATCAGGATCAGGGCTGTGTGCTGCATCTCTGGGCCATAAACTAAATGAGTTGCAATGCTGCTGGCACTTAGCGGTTTGGATTGTAGTCAGCTTGGCAGTGACAGAGCTGCAGGGTATTCACGTGACAAAAAAAGGACAGTTTCTCAGAGGGGCATTTTTCAGAGGAAAACACCTGTTGTTTTGATGACTTCAAATATGTTTGCATTGGAATGCATGGCCATGAATTCTAATCCAATTTCAGCTTTGTGTTTGATGGAATTATCTCTATATTAAGGCAAAATACAAGAAGTGCAAAGATTTGAAAACAACCTTTTGAAAGTAAAAATGTGATCACATGCATATTTTAGGCTTGTTTCAGTTCCATCAAACAATAAATTTATCACAATTTTTATTATAACAAAATATAAATATCCAAATATTCCTCAGCAGTGTGCCTTTTCTGTTTACCTGCTAAGTAGAGATAAAACTATTTTCAATTATCACAGACCAGGTCAGACACAGTGAAGCAAAGTCTTTGTTGTTTTGTGATAACGCGCTATAATCTTGTGAAGAAAAGCCTGTCATTACCAGGCAGTGAGGTAATAGACTGACATGGATGCTATGGGGAGCAATTGATTCCACGCATCAATCAGTATGGAAATGCACCTTAACGATTGCAGAGAAGTGGCTTGTTTGTCCTCAACATCTCGATAAACACTAACATGGAAGCGGTGCACAATACCAGCAGCAGAGTGAAGGGCAGTTACTCATCATGAGAAATTCATTAGTTCACACCTACTTTACGCAGGTCTTCCTTTTGGTATTTTGTTCAATACCTAGAGATGTAAAGTGATTCTCAAGCTTAAATACTCAGAAGTCTTTATGATAATATGAAAACAATGAATCTTTCCTTAGAAATGTTTCATCAGTGGTGAAATTAATTTTATTTGATGTTTCTTAAAACAATTTTATGACAGAATTTTATATACATTTTAAATGTTTAATGATTCACAGTTTTTATTGATCTTTAATCATTTTCAGCAGCTTTTTGTTTTCACAGTAAAAAAAAAACAATCAGGATTCTCTGCCATCTCTATCTGTAAGCATCTGTTCAGGTTAGTATAAAAGACACAGCTGGATGGAGGAATATACAATCTTCCACTCTGAAAAAGAGGGTCCCACCTGATTAAGAAGGGCAGGGGAAAGACTTTGGCAGGCCAACGGGAGAGGTCAAGGATACACCAAGCAGCTTCACTCCCCCATCACATCATTTTTTGTATGACAGCAGCACCCTAAGGTTGAAGTTCACTGAGACTCTTCATGAACAGAGCGCTTAACGTCAAACACAAGATTAAAGCGGGGGTGTCGCATCTTGGCAAGACCAAATGAAAATATCAACCGCTAAGCCCCCCTCTGGAAAGCCAAGGGACAGGTATCTAATATTAGAGAGTAAGCCTAGTTAGCAAAGCGGCCTGCTGCTTTCCACATTCTCAGTGCTGGTCAAAAGGCCAGGCTGGCTTTGGAATTGCTTTATTGGGGAAATATATTACAGTAGAGGCCTGTAGAACTGCCTTATTAAGAAGGCAGAGAAGAGATGCCCTCATGACATGTTGTAGGAACTGAGGACATTTCAATATTACTGAATGAGATGCAATTTTAGATTCTATTTTATTTGCCATGCACCAAAAGTCAAGGCAAGTATAAAAAATGAAAAACTAAAGCTTTTTCTGTGCAATATAAATGTTTCCACATAATAAAGAAAAGAAAGAATTTATTTAACCACACTGAAATCAAAACAGGTGTCGAAAATGAAGCGCTGCATGAAAATCAAATAAACACACTGTGTTTTTTTTTTACATGTTTATATCATAAAACTGCAAAGTTCATTTTTTTTAAAAAAGCACACAAACAGATAGACTATATTAAAGCACTAAGCCATGTGTTTGGGATTAAAATGGACACATTTGAGAGAGAAGCAATTTTGTTTTACGCAAATGACTTGTTTTTTTTGCCTCGCATTGGAGCAACAGAAGCCGGTGCTTCAGCTGTTTAAGTGGCTTGGAAGCATGAAAGAGGCTTATCTAGCCCTCTCATTTCTTCAGCCACACAATCAGATGACCTGAGGAGAGCTATAAAAAACAAGTCAACACTTACTAATCTATCTATCTATCTATCTATCTATCTATCTATCTATCTATCTATCTATCTATCTATCTATCTATCTATCTA
>JBAMHV010000010.1:19419686-19438121 GCA_037177535.1 Pseudomugil gertrudae
CTATCTATCTATCTATCTATCTATCTATCTATCTATCTATCTATCTATCTATCTATCTATCTATCTATCTATCATTTGTAAATGATTCAATGGTGCTACAATGTGTATTTCACCTAAAAAAAGACAAATTATCATTAAAAAAATACAGTAGACAATAAATTTCTGTTTCTGCATTAAAAAAATTAAAATTTAGAGTGTGCGACCTGAATTTACATAACAACAAAAATAAACAGGAATAGATTCTTTCACATTTAGACATGTCTGTACTTTGCGATGTAAATTTGCATATTCTTGTTAGAAAGAGAAAAAACAGCATCTTTTTATTCTGCGTGAATTTAAAACAAAAAAGTACAGCAAATGAGTAAAACTTAGACACTGGATGATTAGTTTGGAGGGGAAGCAAAAATTTCTACAGGAAATTTAGCAAAACTTTCAAATGACCCAAATAACATTCCTTTGATTTAGTTTGACATTGTAGGTAAATAAATGGCTTAAACTTATTTTTTATATGATCCCTGCCAACGCCTATTTCTTGCTGTCACATAGCACTATTAATAATCAGAAACTCTAGTAAGACATGAAGCTGATCTCGAAGGCTTTTCTATAATCCCTCCCCTGGAAGTGGTCTTTACTGGAAGGCTAGTTTGTGATGGGCTCACCCAGAAGCACAATGTTGCATTGGGATACAGCATTCAGCTTAAGCCAACTTATCTACTACATTCAAAGCACATCCATTGAGCTGTGTGGGGAGACTTTTTGCCGATCTATTAAAAATACTCTTATCTGTATTTAGCATATGCTGTGTATGTCAGTGCTGGCCGCTTTAGACGGATTTACACTCAAAACACCTCAAGGTATTCTTGAGCTGAAACTACTGATAACATTCTAAAACTTGTGCAGACAAGCAGGTTTTACAAATAGATAAATTCATTCAACACTCTGTTATTTAATATATTTGCTTATTGTTAGTTTTTGGCGTACAGTGACTGTTCTTAAATATCATTATGGCCTTTTTTTGCAGGGTTTTTATTCTTTTCCTTGTATGATTTTTTTCCGTTTTGCGCCTGTATATAAATAAAAAATGATTTTAACATTTAGTTAGTACTTTGCAGCAGAGGTGAAACGTGATACTGACAGATCTGCCCCATCACACCTACGTAAAGCAAAATCTGACAATATTTACACAACATGGAAGTTACTTTTGGTCATTGTTTTCATGGAGAAGTGGCAGCTCTCATCTGTTTTTCTTTGTTGTGTTTTATAAAGTAATAATAGTTTCTTGTGGAAAAAAAAGACAGTGAGCAGGAAAGAGCTTTGGTTGCTAGTTAACAGGAACTTTTGGAATCCAGCAGCAAATAATGTGGAAATAATCCATGCATGAGGCTTTCTGTGCATTTCAGTGGGAAGTCCTTCAGAGGAAAAGCTGGTGCAGCAGAACGCCTTTTTCTTTTTACTATAACACAAATAAAACATACTTTTCAATCTGTTATAATTACTGCTAGATAGATGTATAAAAATGTATAAAAAATACACAAGTTGTCTTTAGGGTTTTCAGTTTTGTTTTAAAGAAGGATAAAATAATATTTGTCTTTATCTTTCAAACATGAGTGGAGAATTTAGTTTTTCCACAGAATGAAAACTTTGCTTCTGAACATTTTTGTTGCTTTGAAATGCATTTTAAATATTTAGCAGGGTTTTTTTTTTACCAATTGCAAGAAAACCTTTATTTAACTCTGCTCTCTGGGCTGTAGAGCTTTGGCCTTTGAAGCGATTGAGAAAGAGCACCGTTATTCATGCTGCATTCAGTGCTGAGAACTGAGCCTCCAAAAACAGCAGTATCCTCTCATACCTGTTGAGAACACTTTCATCCTTAATGGGCTCATTAGCCACATTGTTGATTGAGTGCTATTCAGGCCAACATCAAAGCTAATAATAATTGTTTACTTACTTGGTTGCTTTACCAAAATAGACCCAACTGAGGCAAAAGGTTGCTCTATTAGAAAGTATATGTTCATAAAAGGAAACAATTTTGAATAAAATGAGGCATAAAACAGAAAACAGCGTGGTAATTAAAAATATCCCTGCTCTTTTCATTATTTATGGATGCAAACAAAACTACAGAACTTCACCTAAAATAAAGAAAACTTGTCTAAGATAACAAAATAAGTTCATTTAAGATCATGTAGATCTTCAAATCTAAAACGAATAGTGTTACATTTGAAAAGATCAGAAAAAAAGTTTTATGGTGAAAAAGAAAATGAGCCATGCTAGAATATTGTAATAAAAAAATACATGTAATTTATATTATTTATAAATGATATGTAAATACACATATAGTAAAATGGCAGTTATTTATCCCATAATTATATTTTTACTACAACAACAATTTAATTATAACAATTTAAATAATAATGATAATAATAATAATAATAATAATAATAATAATAATAATATAGTAATAATAATAATAATGATGATATTAATAATAATAAATAATAATAATAGTTTATGTTGGTGTTTTTGTAAGTTTTCTCCTCTGACACACTGCTGTCATATTAGTGGATAATGGGATCCGAAAATTGAAGCTAACTCATTGGAATTAAATTTATCAGCATGTGCTCTGAGGTAATAAGCTGTCAGTTATAAAATGAAGATTTGTATTTAGATATATGATAGGAAGAAAAATGAATAGGCAAAATAAATGAAGCTGCTTTACAACTAAATTACTTATTTGGAGCCAACAGACCACGGAGAGAATCATGATGATGACAACGATTATTGGAGATAATATTTTCCCTATGGAGGTGAAAATAGTGAATATGAAATAATTACGCAAGGAAGATCCATAAAGCGTTAACAGTAGTGAATGCTTTCAGAAATGTTTTCATAGAAGGAACCGAACCTTGAGGCATTATCAAACATCACAATGTAGGAAATCTAATTAGCACTGAAGGGGGGAGGAGGAGGGGATGGGGAGGGGGGTTATAGTGACTGATGCATGAAACAATAAAGTTTACATACAAAACAGTAGAAGCTACAATCATCCCTAATTTTACACACATTTTGACAAACTTCTCCATACAGGGCTAATTACATACATTTGAGTAAACTATGTGTTTTGTTGACAATCATGTGCCTGAATCGCTCTCACTTTAAATGCAGTTGCAGCTCAGTGGGGAAGCTGAATATCCATTTCAAACTGAAATTTTCATCATAGCAGGATTTTCTATTTTTAAAAGACTGAGCTGATGAAAGCTGGTCGAACTTACACCTAGGCTCGGGGCTAAGGCAACAGCATTTCAATTGATTAGGTACCCATGCATGATGAAAGTTTTTAAAAGTGACACCATAGTCAAAACATTTCAAAGAAAATAATCCCTGCTGTATGCCAGGATACTGCAAATATGCCAGAATCCACACGAGAGAAAGAGATGAAAGGAAAATGAACACAAACTCAAGCACATTAAATGTAACAATATATGACAGAAACTGTCTTATTATGCTTTTTTACTGGTTCCCAAGTAACTAATTTGTACTTTGCATAATATGTCATTTTGTTATTTTAAATGAATTTATGACAGTGAGCTGTCTTTGCTTGTTTTATGTAAAAACTGAGACTTTTAGAGCATCGTTGAAGCTGATAAAATTAAACATTTATAATTTTTTCCATAAAAATAATTTAAGCTATAGAGACTCTAAAATATTTACTATTGTGACAACAGCAGATCCTTTGAGATGCTGTACAATTGATCTCATCTGAAAGCTGCTATAGTTTTTAATATCTTATGTATTGAGAGGCAAAGATTTGATAGATATGTTCTTTCATCTGAGCACCTGGTATAAACAAGCAAAAAAAATGTATTAAAATGCTGTATCTATAGGGCCCATGTTTGATGTCTGTCAAATCATTAAAAAGGGGAGACTCCCTTATCAAATGGCTGGGATCAGCAATAGTGGTGGCACATCACTGAGATGAGGTATGTCTTCCATGGGGGCAACTTGAGGGCCTTTTGTGAATTTATAGAGTACGATAAAATCAGCTTCATATTTCTCTGCGAAATCGGCTGATGAAAGGAGGCTGAGAGAGAATTACATGGCAAGAGTTTTGTCACCAGACCCATAGGCTTTAGAGGCTGAGAATTGAAAAGATAATGAGAAAAGCCATGCTGCAGGTTGGCTGTGTTTAATAAGTCATCATGCCTCTATCTATTGTTAGTTGCACAGAGCCCACCAAGATTGTGTTTTCACCATGCTTAATAATCTGCAGCTAGCAGGCATTTCAATGGATATATTATATCCAGCACAGCGGCACAGGCTAGCAGCTTATAGCACAGACACTATTACACAGAGTCGTGTGATAACAGTGAACAAAGAACAATGTCTAAAAAATGAGACTGTTCTCCAGTTGCCTTTCTTTTTGAAGAATATGTGATTGCAATTAAGATAGATGGCTTAAAAAAGGACAGGCTAATTCTGTGCAGAACTTACCAGTGTAATGTTCCTTTCCTACACAGGGCACACTGCTAGTTTGTGTCTGTGCAAACAGAATATTCAGGCCACAGTTGACAGCAAGATAAAAAGTGATGTAAACACTACAGCCCTCAGAATGCTGAGGATGATATTTGGCAGATGTATTTTTGCCTCCTTTTTAAAAATTTGTTCATCGCATATCTTATCAAACAAATACTCGCCATCCCAGTGATCTCTTTATTCTTCTCGCGGATTCTGTCTTTCACTAACGTCGGCACAGAGGGGGGAGAAAAAAAAAGCCTGAAGGAAAACAAATTTAAATGTGAGCTGATGATGAATGGCTGAACTGATTGTCTGGCAAGAATTAAAGCTTTGTAACGACACTTGACACATATTGGATAAAAGGGAAGGAAAAAAGCACTACTTTTTACAGTTTGTGTAATTACTGTATGACACATATAATAGCCCATATTTTACATTTTGACAGCACACTCCAGAGCCATCTTTTGTCTTTATGTCATTGCCTCTGGGCATGCATGAAAACAACTTATTACTACACTCAAACCTGGCCAGACTGTTTGTTGTACAGTTGTACACTTCCACCCACTTACACGAGCAGAGCTGTTTTAAAAGACAGGCTTGTCACATACTCTGATCAGCCAGAGTCAGTCGGAGGGATTTCTGAGGCGTGTGGAGTTTTTAACATGGAAATTGGCTTTGAACCCCATCTGTACAGGTCGGCCCATCTTTGGGCAAAGCTCTGCCTCTGCTGACAGGGAAAATGAACCATCAAGTCCTTATAATGTGGCCTGATTATTATCCTACTTACCCCCTGCAAATTTAAACTTCTACTGAATTTCTGCACCATGTAAAATCTGTGAACTCTGAGGAAAGAGAGGCCTAATGTCTATTTTATTTTTAAAAGACAAGCAGTTTGTTGATAATCCTATCATAAACTTCTTTTAGAGGAAGTTGTGACTGTGACACATTCATACAAATCCCACAGAAATAAATATATAAGAAGCTAAATCTACCTGAAATGGTTTCTAGTCTTGTGGTGCCATTGACCATTAAAGTGAGAAGCAAAATATATGTTAACAGGCAAGAAGACAATAGCGCTATGTTTCAATTATTAATTTGAATTCTTGCATAAAACTTTTGGCATCATGAAACAACAGGAAATATCCTACCTGTGTAGAAATGCTGCTTTCAGACCCCAAATCAAAAGAAAAAAAACATATATATAAAATAATCAAGAAAAATGTGAGATGGGACACTGACTGTGACACATGATACAAACCAAAGCAAAGTGTGTTCAGCAACATGGGGAAGGGATCTGTCAATGTCCCATCTGAGATGTCTTTATTTGACACGATTGGGTTTTGTTAGGCTTCTTGCGCCAGTCCAGCCCGCTGGTGTCCCTTTCACCCCTAAAAGCAGCTGGGGCCCTGACCCTTGCAGCACTGGTCCTCAAAGGCGAGCTCTTTTCAGCTTAGGCATATAGGGAACCTCCCTGTTCCCTCCCACCAGCAACATCCCATTCAGAAGCAGAGATAACTTTATTCATCTTGTGCATCATTGTATCCAGCTGAATGCGGGAACTATGCTGATACTTGAGTGTGAGTGAATTGAACTAGTGTGTGTGTGAATGTGTTAAGGACAGGAAAGACAGGGAAGTGTTATGTCTTAATTTTGTTTTTTCATTTTGACAGAACATTTATTGATGAGCTCACTTAAAAAAAGCCTTTTCATTTCACTGTGAGAACTTAAAGTTTGATGATGATTGTGTTATGATATCAGCACTTAGAATATGCAGTCACTGGAAAAATTATATATAAAAAAAAGAGTTATACTAGTTCCTGTGTTAATGGTGCTAATTTACATAAAAGCGCCAAACAGCCCTGTTTTTTTTTTAATCACCCCCCTCTTTTTTTCACAACTTTGGTAAACTCTGCTGATTTAACGATGGACAGCTGGCAGGGACAGTTGAGCTCATGTTCACCTGCCTAGAACCAAAACAGCACTAGGACCACCCTGCTCTTCTCTCATCATTCATATTCAAGCCAGGGCCTCTTGACAAGTCTGCTGATCTCACTCAATGTTTTGTGATTTGGACAATACATTTGCGCTGTGTGGGCAAAAATGCTGAGGCAATCACACTTATTGAAGCCAGTTTTGTGAGACTAAACTAAGGCAGGAGCTCCCAACTCTGCCTCCTTCAAGAGCTCCGCTCAGTGGATCGGCCTCATCTCTGACAAGTCTCATAATGCTGTCAGAGTTTGTGAGCAAAAAGCAAGTAGTTAGGAAATAATAGGTATTTTTTTACAAAGCTCACACTAAGATGTGACACCACCTAAGTTTTTGTTTTGCAATGTTAAAGTAGGATGTGCTTTAATGTAATGGGAGAATGTAAGATTTCTGCCAGTAAAATGATATCTTAAAAGTTTATTTTGGTAAGGCTGATCAAACTGATATTTTAATGCATGTAGATTTGTTAGTGTAATAAGAAGTGCTGATAAAAAAACATTGCTGAATGCTGCATCATGAGAAATAAAATAAAATCTGTTTTGATAACTATAAAATATGGCAAGTACTTGCTGATTTAACCAATAAACTCTTTAAAGTAGCATATCTAATGTAAAATTGTGTTTTTTTTATTTATTTTTTATGCAAACTTAAGTTTATTTGAATAACTTTTAAACTAGGATTTTCTTCTACATGAAGCAAAACTATCAAAAATATGATATTTTATAAAGTGTGTGAATATAACCAGAGCTAAAAATCCTTTTGGGGGTTTCGATATCCCAAGGAGAGAGGTTTATACATTAGCGCTGTAGTTGCAAAACACTGTTGATATTCAAATGATTATTGTGCAAAATCTGGGATAAGCTTCTGTGTGAGAGCTCTTCTAAGTGCCTACAACTATTGCTAATTCCCCTCACCATTGTGAGCTGAACAAAGGCCTTAATCCCATTTCACTTTTGCAGAAGGCTGGGGCTATTTTCCCTCTCATAAACCAACAACACTCCCCCAAGCCAGAGCTGAGAGGTTCTGAGAAAGGGGCCAGTGTGTGTATACTTCAAGGCTTTTTTGTCCAACTTGGCTAGAGCGCTGCATAAACTTTTAAGTGGTCCCAGTAGGCCTCAAACACCTTTTGGCAGAAAAATAAGCTACCACAAACTGTAAAAAGGAAGCCAAACACTCTCTTAACCTGGACAATACAAAAGAAAATATATGAAGTCTTTTATAAATTAGTCCAGGCTGCAAAGAGTTAACACATATTTTTCTCATGCACTCGTAAAGGAACTTTCATTCTTCTGAAAGCAGCTCTCTTTTTTCAGCAATGTAAATCCTTTAATACATTATTTATAGCATTGTGGTCCACTATCAAAGCGAGTCAAGTAGGACAGAATTAATTTCTTGTACTTTGTAGTATTGCAATTGCTAGCAGTGAAAATAAAACCACTTCTCTGACTTTGACATAATATTTCTCTTTGTCATTCAACCACCTTCAGCTCTAGCTTTCAAATTTAAGGTGTAATTAAAGCAAGTGACAGTTTCAATGATTTAATTAATTAGGTTATAATTTCATCACAGAAACTTAATTGCAACCGTGCATATGGTGAAGACAGAATTACTTGGATTTTTATACAATCCTGTCATTTAATGCTACATTAGTAGTTTATTTAATCTCTGATTATCATTAAATTTCACCTTAAAATGAAAAAGTATAACAAATTACATACATAAAAAGGGGTTCCAATGCTTAACTTTTATTAATATTTTTTGCCTATAACAATAGGAGCAGAATATGCACGGTACAAGTCTGTGAATGTATGTGGGATAAGCAAAGCTCCTTGGAACACAGTAAAGCGACTAACCCAGTCATTTAGTAAGTAAGTGATGGCTTTATTCAGCTTCTGTGTCATGCAGTGCCTGTGAACCAGCATGCAGGCCAGCATGTGGTCTGTGTTGGCTCATGTTAGGTGTGTAGTTCGAGGGTTTACTTGCACTTAAAAAGGAGGGGCACATACAAATACAAATGTGCCAGGAATTTTCTTAGACGGCCAGACAAACCATTCTCCTTTAATCTTAATCAATTAGACACCCATGAAGTGCAAACAAATCACAAACCTGTCAGTGTACACAATACAATGTAAAGAATCTGCAAATTGCATGCAGTGTGGACATGCTGTACCCCTCCTACAAAGCTGCTGTGCTGAGATCCTTTAGGAGCATCAGATAGCACAGATCATATTTGTGCCTTTGACTTGTAGTAATAAAGAGAATCTCTTTGCTAAGATGCCCACCGGAGCCCAAAACTGTTTGCTTAATATCCACTGGGATCCACTGAGGTGAGTATAGCCTTTCACATACAATACTCAGCCTTGGAAAGTGATACATCTTTGCTTGATGTTAATGGTTTATAACATCCCCAGATGGCTGAATTTATCTGTAGAAAACTTGGCCTAATGGTATTTCCCTTCCTTCAGTTGACAGAGAGATAATCCATGGTTAAAGTATTATTGAATTTTCACACCTGCACACATGGAGTCATGTATCAAATTCAACTTTTATTGGTACAGAAAGCCACTTAAGAATGTTTCCATGGTGCATGATGGGGTGTTGGACATGAAGAAACCTGTTGCACCTGTTGCTGGATGATAGGCAGCACATTCATTGTTTCAAACAAACAGAGACAACAATCTTCCCACATGTATGTTTTTTACAAACCCCCCCACAATCATAGAACATCAAAATACCAAAAGCACTACTTATTTCATATAATGATGAATGATTTCCATACAAGCTGTTTTCTTCAATACGCATTTCCATTAGCAATCCTACTGAAGTAGCTTGACTACTGTGTCATCTTTAAACTGTGTACCTCCTTTAAATTATGTGCTTTTTTGTTTTTAGCAGAAAAATGGAAAGAAAAGAAAGAAAAAGATCTAAATATTTTCAATGGGCCCCAAATTCTGTTCAACAACTTTAGTCCAACATTTTAGCCAACGGTAGCAAAATCAAACCAACTCTGAAAACGTGTTTGTTTAGCTTTAAATGTAAGGACCACAGAAGCCACGCAGACTGTGGTGTTATCTTATGTACACTAGCATTTTCATGTTTTCCATGTTTGCCCTGTGATTCACAAAAAGCCCAGTCTACTTGTAGATTATTTTCCAACAAAATTTCATCATTCATGTTACTTCAAAACATCACATTGAGAAGAACTCTTTGCATGTAATGGAATTCTATTGAATTTATAACTATGAACACTTAAAGAGGGTTGTCTTTTCTCTTTTTATTTTTAGCAATGTGTATGAGAGTGCATGCCTGTTAAAAGACAAAAAATATATTAATAAATACTATCAAATGTGAAGCAGTAGATAATGATTTAGTATTAGATAGATTTATATTAAAGCATAGCATAAGTAATTCTCAATGCTTGTTTAACTATACAATGTTTGTTTAATCTTATACACCATGCAGAAAAGCTTTGCTTTCTGTAATTACAGAAACTTGCATGAAGATGATGACAGGTTATGCGGAAACTACCAGCATGTAACTCTCAACCAAAACCACGTGATGCACTGTGGTACTTTTCATTGCTTTAACATTGTAACAGCAACAATACTCATCTGCTTTCTTCTGTGAACAAATTATATTTTCGTAATTATTCTAACATGCATTCAAAGTTTTAATGTTATTCTCTCATTCTACCTTCAGGGCACCCAAAAGTCGTAAAATATGCCTAAAACATGTATTTTCAACTGTTTATGTGATGAAACACTGTAAAATAAAGAGCATGTCTGCCTTCAGATTTACATTCTTGCTACAGTTACAGTTAAGCATAATTATCAGTGTGCAGTAGCAAAAGAACTGGATTCTGGTTGTAATAGATGCCTGTTCCAACAGGGCTTGATTGAAAAAATATTGTCTTATGAGATGGGTCTGACCATTAAATTGTGTAGAATAATGTTGCTGCAAAAACTAACTTGTATGTTTTTTTTGGTCTCTCTGTGTTGGCCCTGTGATGGACTGGCAACCTGTCCAGGGTGTACCCCACCTCTTGTCCAATCATTACTGGTAGAGGCTCCAGCGACCCGTACTTGGAATAAGCAGGACAGATAATAGATGGATAGATGGTTCCTCATACTGATACCATACTAAAGATACCATACTGTATGCTGCACTCTGTGGAATTTGTCATGTTGAATACAACCTTAATTTGGGAAACTTCCAAACTCCTCTTGTCCTGGGTCATATTATCCATTGAGTAATTTAAAAGTGTGCAGATTAAACAATGTCAAGTTATGTCGACGTTTTAGCATTCTTGAATCCGACTGATTCAATGAACTCCTCTCGTGCAACAACTTTAAGAACATAGAATACAAAATGGGCTGGCTAAAACAAAAGACCCCCTCTCTTCCCCAAATAAAAAATGGGATCATCGCAGTGAATTCTGTTGTTAATGTTAACTGAGTAATCTGAACCAAATTGCAAGCCATTGATGGTGTAGGTACAGTCAGAGCTTAGAAATGCCATGGTCTAGTTGAGCTCCACCTCATTATCGGAGTCACATGTTGCCACTGTGCCACCCATAGGATATCACTTAGCCTCAGTTTGCTATGCTAACCAAGTGCTTCGAAACGTGATATTCTAAGCCACAATACAATCTAAAAATGTTAAATAATTCACTTCTTGTAGTGCTTAAACTAATAAAATAAATAAATAAAGACAATAAATAGCATAAAAAGACAAAAATCAGATTGTAGATAACCGAACAAATGATTGTTATTGACTGTACTTGAACTAGAAAAACAGCCCTGGTTGGTATATCTATTATTTCAAATCATTTATGAATGACGGAAATAATCAGATATATGTATTTGTAGGAACATGTGAATAGACAGGTTTACTTAAACAGCATCTTACTCTTGATAAAATGGTGTTTTAAAATGCATATTAAGGTATGCACTCCAACAGATCAGCTATCCCACAAGTTGAGAGCAAATTAAATAAAAAAAAAATTATTTTCAAATTTTTGCAAAGGTAATTCAGAAAACACGTTTGTGAAAAAAAAACTTAAAAAAACAGAACAGCCCCCAAAGCACGCATCTTCACCAAGCAGCTCCTGTCCACCCATATTAAGATTTCCACCCAATGTTATAGTCCTACCATCATTTTATATGTATACACTACTAGATTCGTAGATTTTTCTAAAATAAATTTAGTGTCTTGGTTATACTGTTGTGTTTTTTGCATCTTTATACCTAATTTGTTTTCTTGTAAAAATGAAAATTCCAAAGAGCCCTATTTTTTTCATGCTCTGGATCCAGAATTTTTCTGGGATTCCGACCTATCTTAAATATCTTATTAATTCTATTGGGAACTTCTGTGTCTTTTGGCAAAATTTATTGTGTAGTTGTATGCATATAGGCATAAAACCATTATTCAATGATAAAAAAAATATTTTTCCTGCGTCCAGTTTGTGATCCAGATCACTCTCAAAATTTAATGGTATCTAAATCAGACCAAGACCTTTTCCACAAGGAAAAAAAAACATCCAGTAGTTTTTGCATTAAGTTCCTAACAAACAGATTAACAACAACAACAAAATGTGCTAATTCTGGCATCTCCTTGGTGCAGGTAATAAATTAATTAAGAAAACATATTTTCAAATGTTGATTCTTCTTTGATACTTATAAAAAAAGTGAGCTACTCAGTAGCATCTAGTCTGTCCAAAGGCTTCAGGATGTGTTTCTTCAAGTAGTTCATGGTGGATTTTAGGGTCTGCTTTGGGTCATTGTCCTGTTGTATCCTGTTGTAGAAGCTTGTCTCTTTATACTTGAATTTTCCTGACTGACTGATCTTTCTATTGCATTTCCCCACTCTGTCAACATCAATTAACATCAGTTTCAGATCCCCGGCCAGTTGTTGGACCTGCTTTGTAGACCATAACAACAAATTGGGATTTTAAAAAATATATTATATAAGTGGAAAGTAACAGTCTGGATTCGAACAGTTGCTGTTATTAGTTATGCTTTTTTATTTAGTTTGATCAAAAAGCAATTATATATAAAAAGTTATTTGCAACAGTGAGATAATCATTGTGTGTAAATATGTTTAAGTTATCAAATTTTGTATAGAAGTGTCAGTTACATTATTGAAAAAAATACAAGGCAATACCGTTTCAATCAAAGAGTCAAATATAAAAGTCTATGAGCCCATAAACAATTATTTTCCTGTGTCATACTCAGAAAGCTGAACCCATAAGAACCTGGCACAACATTTATGATACACTTGCTTCCTACGAAATTCTGCATCACTTTAATGTAAAAACTATCCTCTTAATTCTGTGGAACACAAACAAATTTTTGTCTTCTGCCCCTTAATGGACACCAGAAATCACACAATAAGAATTTTGACATATCACATGGTACCAAATGGTAAGGTAATGTTGTCTTTAATGGTTAAATTATTGTTGTATAGTGATTAGATCATAACGTTTATGCTTATAGCAGCAGCAAATAACTGGTTTTAGCAAGTATGCAAAGCTAAACCTAAATGTCAAGATATTCAAGCTATTTTAGAAAATGTATGGGATGAGTTACTTATGCAAAATGCCACCATGCATTTATCAACATGTTAGATTGCACTGGACTGTATGGTCACAGTTTGACAGTACCAGTTGTTGCACTAAAAAATAAGGGTAAAAATCTACAGTTAAATGGTTTCAGATATCATTACCCTTGCAGCATAATTGCCTTAGCCATATATTGGCACAAATTGTGATATCCGTCTAACTCTACTCTCTTAACCTGGCTGAGGCCTGCACCTCGTTGCCTATAAAACTTTAAAATATATTTACATCAATTATGCTATTAACATAACAAATTTCAATCTAATTTAATTGTATTTAGATTTCCTTTTAATCATAGAAAAAACTTCAAAACCCAACCAAAGTTGAGGGTCGTCAACAGTCACCATCACCAGCCAAAGTTCTCCCGAAGTTCTTTCAGAATAAAAGCATGTTTTAATCTGTGGGTGTTTTTCGACCAAGCTGGTTCCCGTGCTGGTTCGGTGCTTGAGCTAGAGCCAGAGCCTACCTGGTTCAACTCCAGTGCTTCCAAAGAACCAGTTTTGTTTTCGACCTAAAGAGCCTGGTCGGTCCGCATCATTACGTAATTAAAATCCTGTTTACGTGCGTAATATTAAATGTTACAGCCTCCCGTCACATATGAGTAACACTATTGTGTTAATTGTGAAACTATCATATCTTGACATTTGGAATTGGTCCAAGCGCAGACACCTTAAGGCTTTATTCTGCTCATGTACAACAGCTACAGACAGAAACAGACAAAAACCGAGACAAGCAACTTGGGCTCGATTGAGGTGTTTCACTAATGACCGTTTTGTTCATAACAAACTACTGCACAACACAAGACGCCTTGAATAGACAAGCTCTCTTGCAGCTCTTGTGATGTGTCTTAGAAGGTGCTCCATTGTTGGGACACTTACAGGCATGTCAGTGCCACTGGTAAGAAGCTAAATGGAAAAGGAAGTGTTCTTCTTCTCTGGCCTTTAGGAGACAGTGAGAAAGCTGACCACAGTCTGAAGTTACCTTTAATTTTCCTGAATAAAGTCCCAAGAAAATAAAGCACCTTGTGGACTGAAATGGACCAGCTGCACTGTTCCTCATACCATATCGGCTACAAGATGGAGTCATGCTAAAACTATTTGTGAAGTGCAACATGCAGAGGGAACACTTCAGTGTGTGGTACATTGACAGTGTAAGTAAGACAGCAGGATTGAGAATTAAACGTGGGCCCTTTAGGCCAGCAGATTTTATGTGATTATAGAGGAGATTTTCCATAAGAGAAACAACATGTACCGAATGCAATCATCTTAGACAGAAATATTGTTTGAAATAAAGGTGAAGGCTGCTAACTTAAAAAAAAAAAACTAGCTTATTTTTCTTTTTACTTTTGTGTTGCCGATCATAAATTATTTGTGATATTGACCTTTATATCTAAAGACTTGGCTTCTAGGCTTTTCATTTTGACATGGTAAAGTAAAGATATGAGGCATATTCAATATTTTGAACATATTACAACCATCTTCATAAACACCATACACTGCAATTTTGAATTACTTTACTATTTCATATAAAATATGTAATATAAAATAATCAAGAATGACCTAAAAACAATTCTCTGGAATGGAAATTAGTAATGCATTTAATTGCATTTGGTTTTATGCAGGGATTAAGTAAGATGCAAAATAATTAAATACAGTAAATCTTTCTTCCTATTATTAATATTGTGTAAAAATGAATATTTATCAGAAACTGTGGAACATAAAAGAAGCACTTAGCCCCAGTTACTTATTGGTTCTATTAAAGGTCTTAACTGGTGTGATAAGTTGTAACATCCAGGTGATCATTAAATAAATCTCTTATCAGGTGTTCACTCATGGAGGAATTAAGCTGTACTTTGGTAAAGAACATTTTCACCTCAGAGTTTAATTAATATTAAAGAAGTGGCAAAACAATAGCCCCTTTGCATTTGAAATCTTAACCCCAGGTGCCCTCATTTGGAGTGCCTTGCATATCTCCATGCTGCACCAGTCTAATCTATGGCACGTCAGTGTGACCAGGTGAAAAGTGGCGTTAATTCTATATTGGAGTTGGGCATGTGTTGAGAGCAGCAGAGACAGGTAGAGCATGCCATGGGAGTCAGAGTGTGACCTGACAAGGATTGGCAGGCAGGGTGTTAATTGAGTAGGTGCACCAGTCCACTTGTGTTGGCCATCCCATTGCAGAGAAGACATTGTACCTAGATTCTGATTCCCAGGACACGCTGCTTCTCTCTTATAGATGCTCTGAATATAGCCAATGAAATAATTTGTTTCTCATTTGCCACGTGATTTCCCCCAGACACAAAGACGGGGGGATGGGAAAGACCATGCATCCTATGTTAAAGCCTCTCAGGGCATAAAATGAGGTTATCTCGATTGCTAAGTATTCAGCATGTGTGTGCAAAAACTTTTACACTCAATCGTGAAGAAAACAGTTTAAAAATTAAGTTACAGGAACTAGAAACAAGTTTCTTTATTAATTAGAAATTTATGTCAAAACTTTTTGTCAGGTGATCATTTGTGATGAGTTGGCTAATAATGTAAAGTAATTAATGTGTCAGTATTATAGCACTGGAGATGAAGTTCATCACTATAATGAAAAGATACTTTATAGAGATTTTTATGTCCTTTAGCTTTCTTAAAAGTCTGCTTTTTAGAAGCTTTAAACAAGAGCCTGGCCTGCTTGTAATCTGAATAACACTGTACTTTTGTGGCGTATTAACCAAATTGTTTCCTTAATATAAAAAAATGTGCAGTTAAGCTCATTTAGATAGACAATTGCATCAGTTAAAACTAGTCTTTCATTGAATGGATGTTATTTCTGTGTCCTTAGTTTCATAACTAAGCATTTGTAAACCTTGATCAGATGTAAATATGTCTGAATCTGAATATTTATCATAATTTATGGATGTGTATGTGTCCATTTATGGATATAATAGTATGTCAATGAATCAGCTGAGAAAAGCAACCAGGAGAATGCCAGTATCACAACTAAAACAAGACATAAAAGCTATGAGCGGAATCCTCTTTTCGTCATTCCTGAACAGCTTCTGGACAACTGGTTGTTAAATAAAATATCAGGAGCTGAATTTGCAATATGTGATCACGTGTTAAATAATCTATTTGTTATTTGCTGTAATGAATGAGTTGAATGTATCGATTAATCTTGTGGTACACTGACATGTGTTGCTTTGTAACAAGGTTGGATGCAAAACAAAGTTCACAACTGAATCTATGTAAAAATGGAAACACATTGTTTTTACCCCAAAAGCTGTGTAATTATGGTTCTCCTTTAATATTTCAATCATCATAAAATAAAATAATACAAGAGACTCATTTTCATTACCACTTTTTAGCCATGAACTTTAGAAAAACCTCCCCTGTCTCAATTCTTTGTAAATAAATCATCTTTTACACTAGCAGACAACAAACACAGCAAGAGAAAAGAAGAGCATGTTTACTTAACATGAAACTAGCAAACATTAATGAAATAAAAAAAAACCCCTGATATGAGGTCAAAGAAAACATTGACACATAAGAGCAGCATCAGGCATATCAGAGCGGCGACCAGCAGGAACTTTAGCTTTAGCTGCAGATCAACATGTTCTTCGCAGAATACAGCCATCAGAGGTGTCAACAAGTCCATTTTGGTAAGTTCAAGGAAAGTCTCAAGTCTGAGTTAAATTGCAAGTAACTTTTAGTATGAATGAGTAATTGCCCATGTGACATTCACTGTTCAGTCTGCTTATAAGAATACATTATAATATCCATGGAATTTGACATCCATACTGGTCCTCCATCTACCAACATTTTGTAACAGCTCCTAACTGCCAAATGCCCTCTCCCTCCCCTCTTGGATTAGGAAAACCTGTATGTGAATGAATTCAGATGACAAAACATTCTCTTATTATAACTTATTCAAAAAGTTACAATGTCTAAAATAATCACTTGGAACCCACAGAGAAACTTTTAAAACAAATATAACAGTTTACAACATTTCTCACTTGAATAAGGAGATCAAATCTGCTACATTTTATTGTACACTTCTTCACCAACTGTCCTGCACATTTTAGATGTATCCCTGCTGCAACACACCTAATTCAAATTAGAGTTTATTAGCAAGTTCTGCACAAAGACCATAATGACCTATAATAATATGACTCAGATGTATTGCAGCGAATAAACATGAAAATTCTGCAGGACAGTAGCTTTAGAGGTCCACAGATGGTTATTCCTGCACTCAGGATATAGCGGGACAAGCACACCTGTTTTTTTTTTAAGTATCAGGTGATTTGGTTCTGATATAAACACATACAGTAGAATTAAAAATACAGACACAAACAGCTCTCAAATATCTCTATAGATAAAGTTTCACTTATAAAAGTTTAGTACCACTAAAAAAATTATTGAAACATTATTAGTTAAAATTCTATTAAATATGTGAATAAAAATAAAAAAGCTGGAAAGTAAGGCCTGAATTGTGAATATGTGGGTATTGCCCACTGGGCTTTCCTGAACGGTCATTCTGTACTAGTCAGAATAAATCTTAACTGCTATTTCTTTTTTTTTTAAGGTTTGGAATAACTGTGTAAGATGAGTAAAGTAACATTTTGTTTCACTTTTTAAAAGTGAAAAATGACAATAAAAAACCTTCAATTGCTTAATAGAATTTGATCCAATTCGACAATATTCCGTAGGTTCCTAAATTGGCAACAGCTGTACTTTCCCAAGAAACAGACCCAGCAAAACCATGTTGTTTACAGTGAGTCAGTAACTTTGTCATTTTTTCCCAAACACATTCAAAGAGAGCCAATCCTATAAAGTCAATAATATTTTCATACAAAAGTAGTAAGAAGCTAACTTTTACACTGCTCTGGTGCCAAAATGGTTGCTAACATAAGGCGCTTTTCCATCAGTACCTGCACGACGTGACTCTACCGGCCCGGGCAGTACGATATTGTACTGGACTTCTTTTCCATTACAAGTCGCGATCCTCTAATGTGGGAGGGGTCCCCCACACAGTGCAAGTTTCTAGACGCTTTGCGCGGAGTCTGCAGAAAACCACAGAAGAAGACAAATATCATAAAAGAAGACTAAGAAGATAGAAGACTTCCTGGTAACTTTTTACCTGGAGCTCGGATTATGGTTATTAGTGGGGAATGGACTCATGGAACAGATCAAGAGACGTTGTCGGAGGTCAAGACGAAACACCCTGGATCATATCAGACCAATCAATGGACGCCAGCCGGTGGACGTCACGCTACCCGCACGGCCCGACACGCTTAGAACCACAACGAAGTAGGTACGGAAAATGTAACCGCACGG
>JBAMHV010000010.1:19438221-19459967 GCA_037177535.1 Pseudomugil gertrudae
ATGTAACCGCACGGCACGACAAATCCTAATGGAAACGCTCTGTTTCTGGGTATAATCGTGTGAGGCCGGGTGGAGTACTAGTGGAAAAGCGGCAATAACAGGGACTAACCACTGCAGGTGTGTTTTACAGTTCATGGAGGTGGATGTTTTAGATCCAGTGTCCTGAAGTCTATTACCACAGACGCTGTAGTTTGCTGCTCAGATATTTATCTCTTTTAGTAGATTTATGATACTTAAAAGTTAAGTTGCTGTAGCAACAATCGTGTTCGGCAATGTTCCAGCTGTGTGCAGATGTGACTGTTTTATCTGTGATGTTACGTCTGTGTTGCGTCTGGAGAAATTACAGACATGAGACACAGACAGGAGATCAAAGTGTGAGAGGATGATGATGATAAAAAACAAAAAAAACAAAAAAAAAAAACAAACAAACATTAACAACAAAAAACTAAAGACTTTTAATGAGTTTCAAGTTGCGAGTCCAACCTGCCAACTTGAAATGCGACTTGAGTTCTTCTTGGGCCCAACTTCCAGGATCAAGTCTCTAACTCTGACAGCTATACATATCAGACTGGATGAGACAGATGTACACATTTAGCATCCCATGTTGGCTGTTTTCTTAAGCAGCCTTCAGACAGCTAGAACAAGTTACAAGCAAATCATGAGCCAAAAAATGTCTAAAAACATGTTATTTATTAAAACAATATTAGCAAGGCCTTCCGCAGCCAGAACACACAGCTGTGATCTGTGGCTGCTGTTGTGTTTTTTTTTTTTTTTTACTTCCAACCTTAATTAAAAGAGATTATATTTTAAAGCTCTTTTAATTGGCCAAATCAGACAAAAGAAAAAAAAAACACTGAGCAAGTTCTTCAGAATTGCTTTATGTTATGTAATATTATGTCATGTTATGTCTCAATTAATAGTTAAAAACACATTATATCTGTAGAAATACCAGTTTTATGAACAGCTTTTTCTATGTATGCACCATTATGTATCTGGCTCCAGATGATAAAAAAAACAGCATTCCTCTACAGCCTTTTATCAGTCGTGCTGGACAAATAATATTATACATAATTTTCAAATCTGTTTACTGTTTGTCTTACCTGAAAACTGATTAAAAATAATAAATAAATCTGTAATAGGAGATTTTTATATCCTCTTCAAACAGGATGTTAGTTGTTGCTATTAATATAAAAGAATTTGTTGAGTGTCTTTAACATTAACTTGATTTCCTGTATATGACACGAAAAACAACTGTTGGTTATTTGTTTATGTCAGCACATCATTTCAAAATGGTTAGCGTGTTTTCTATATTTGTAGAGCAATCAAAGTTCTCCACATGTGAAAAATAACCTTCAAAAGCTTCCAAAAATAAGTGTTGTGATATATTGATGATAAAGCAGGAGTTCAAAAGCAGATTCTGGATTTTGACAGCTTTGCAAATTCCTGATTCCTAATAATGTCATTCCATGCATCAAACTAATACTTCTGAATATGATTATGAATTTTGATTAAGTTTGTGTGTTCCATAATTAATAATAAGTCATGTTTAAACAAATATTGTAAGCTAAATAAAGAAATACAAGTATGATTCAATTATTCCTTCTTTAGTGATCTGTTTATGGCTGTGATTTAGAGATATCCTGATTTAGAGATAGAGAGAGAGAGAGAGAGAGAGAGAGAGCTCAGATTAGAAATACTTTAAATTTAAACATGAGACCAAAAATATCCGAAACTTACTTATTGCTGTGTTCAGCTTTGTGTGTCCAAATTTACAATTTCACACTGCTATGCAGTATGAACTAGTCGTGCCTACTTTTATTTGAATGTGAATGCTTCTGAAACAGCAAAGGGTATACACAACCTTCAATTTAACCTTAACCATTGTGCTCAGTGCAGGCTGGCCTTTCTATTGTTAAAAATGCGGCATCTTATTTTTTAATAAGCAAAAAGGATTAAATTAAATCTCATGCAATCCAAATGAATTGAGGATTTTTGGATGCATTCATGCAAAATGTGTCTGGAAAAGATAATTCCACTTAATGGAAGGAATTTAAAGAAGTTGGCTGGTGCCTCTACTCCAACTTGGATTACAGCTTCTTTTTTTAATTTTTTTTCTATTCCCACACTTTCTTTCTTTCTTTGTGGTGTAATAATAAAAATGTGCAAAAACTCAACATTTAGATAAATGGTTAATATGATAATCTAATTATGACTCAGTAAATAGGGAGATTTTCCTCATCTTATTATAATATTAATAACAAAAAAGGCTTATTATGTTATTTCTCTTATTTTTTATAGTATTACAGAGCAGACACATTTTTTAGGTTTATCCTTTTTTTATTTAACATTTCCAGCTCTTCTGCCTGTCCATTTAGTCTTCCTACATAGATTCCCTTCACTCCAAGTTAGGAGCTGGTGTGAGCTGTCTGATTTGTGGGTGATATCTCAATTAAGCAAAAAAGGAAAATCTATTGTTTATGGGGGTGTGAGAGGCTATTTCCAAGCCGCAGGCTTTAAAATGAGAACAAGAATGTGTTCGGTCAGCTTGAACAGCGCAAGAGGATTTTGGGGAGGACTCGTCCTTTGTGACACATGCAGCATAGACATAATGAATTATATTATAATTACAAAGCGCAGTCTGTAGAAGTGAACAATATAGATATTTGGCCAGGGGGTGGAGTGTGCTGCTCCACAGAGACTGAGCCACTCCAGACTGCATTTCTATTCAGATCACTTTAACTTAGACAAATCTCAATATCAATGAATGGGCTTTGTTCAGGAAATAAAAACATTTGAACAAGGACGCCTCATCTTCTCATACGTCCGGGGCATGTACGCAATCCCAACCACCTCAGAAGGAGACACTGAACTGCTGAGACTTTGTTTTTGACTTTGTTGAAACGAAAAACTCACAATGGATTTATTAGTAACTAATCAAACATGAGACTGAAATACAAACACACAAAACTCCATGGATAAATAAATGTAGGCAAGAGCGTGTTTATCTGAGGAGAAGGGTTCATGTGTGATGCTAGAGGAGCTGCAGTTTGTTGAGGAAATGGGCAAAGCAGAGCGAGCAGAGATGCAGAGGGGAGGGAAGCTGGCAGTGACTGAGAAGATGAGGATTTGACGGCAAGGTGACAAAGAGTTCAAACAAAATGAGGCTTGTAGATTAGCAGCACTCCCCTCAGTGACAGGTGTCATCTCTTGGGGCAGTCTGTCACTCTGCCTGCTGCCACTCTTTATATAATGTGAGGAGAGAGAGGAGGAGGAAGAGAAGGAGAGGCAGAAGCACTTGCACCTCACGAGGTACCGTCTTCACTGCTGTACCTGCCACTAACCAAGATTAAAGTCTGAGTGGCAGGAGCACAGTGGAGTGGACAAAAGTTAGGCAAATGCTTATTTACCTCCTCACCAATTAGGTTTAACACATTAAGACAAGATAAAACATGTATATATATTCTCTTTGAAAATTAACTGATTGTAATTTAGCAGACATTTTTTAAAAGACACCAGAAGCCTCCATCGGTCTATCATTTATAAGAATTAAAAAATTTCCATAAACCTATAATAAATAGGCATAAACGTCCAAACAACTCTTTGACAAAGCAACGGGACATCTTTTTAGATATTAAATCTGTTATATTTATATAAAATTATATAAGAAATAGGCTACTCTATGCAATTTCTCAAATCAGCTAATAAGAGTAGGTATTTGATTGTAAGGTTTTCATACATTATATTTTTTGTCAGAATGCAAACGTTTTCGTTTTTTTTTTACTAAAATAAAAGATAAAAAATACACCCTTTGTTTTCATTTATTCTTTTTCATTTAATACATCATTACATAATCCCATATTTATATGTCAACATATAAATAGAGGTTAAGGGAGATATTTAGCAGTGAATATTACCACACCCAGAGCACGCAGAATCAGGAAAAAGATCTAAATGTAGACATAGTGTATTGTTTTAAATAGTTGAATTTTACCCAGACCCTTAACAAGTCTGTGATACAGGAAGGTATTAACTAAAGCTCAGAGGGAGCCAGCTCCCGTCATCCTGGTGACATGCAGACTGAGACCTGCTGCTCTCTGCCCAGAACTCCAACCATCTGCTCCACAGATTGCACTGAAACATACACAGCAAGTGCTGCTGCCTCCCCTCTGGGTGAGAGAGTCACCAGAGGGTCAGCTACTTTTTCCAGGACTTTCTCATTTATACTTTAGACTGTTTTCACATTGATTATACCCACCAAGCAGCTCCACCGGCAATGCCAAAATCTGCACAGATTGACAAACTAGGAATCTTGAGCAGGTCTAACAGGCAGAAAGAGAGAGATAGCCTACACAAAAAAAGAGAGAGAGAGAGAGAGAGAGAGGGGGGGGGGTGCACTGGAGACATATTCTGATGTTTGTTTTTGACAGATGAGGGATGCCCCCTATTGACTTTGTAAGGGAAGAAAGAAACAGGGGTAGAGAGAGTAAAACCAAAGAGCAGCAGCGACTACAAGATGTGAAGCGAAATAACCTGCGTGTCAGCGTTCTAGCAGTGGGAAAAAGGTTCCTAAGATTATATGGACAAAAGAAAGACTCAGACAGCCAATATACATTAAGGTTTTAAAATATTCATTGCATAGGTTGGAAGGGAAATAAGGTTATGAGAGAATTTGGCACCTTCTCAAATGGAAAATTCTTCCTGAATAGCAAGCAGGTCGTAATGAAAACGAAGATGAGCGCTTGCTGGTTTCATGATCAGAGGACTATTGTTTTGTAACCTTGGAAAGACTCAATTAAAAATTTACAATACCAATGACTAAAAGTTAGAGGAAAGCATTAAGCACAAAAATGGTTAATCCCAAGCTTAGATTTTTTTAAACTCTTCTTTATTTCTAGCTTAAACGAATTTGCTAATAAACAGAATTTCACACACTTTCAGCATGACGGCATCTGTGCCCTGTGCATTGAAAATAAAGTCATATGTCTCACAGTGCCTCTCTGGTCTGTGAACCAGCCTCTGTTGGGGGAAATCGACCACCCTGGGCACAGTTGTGCTGGAGTGAGTAATGAGGCAAGCTTTCCACGATGGCTGATAGAGGCTCCCATTAACAGCGATGCTTCAGGGTATTCTCTGTCTGTGTTGTGGAATGGAAATGAGATCTGATAGAACCGTGTATAATTTGTTGTCACATCAAAGTGACACTTATTAGCTTTATTTCTTTATCAGTGTTACATCTACAGTACCTCTGGGTAAATATTTCACAAGTACAGACTGCTGCTGGGCTGCTTTTGTTAGGCAGCAGCAACTTACTTTCATTGAGTTCCACTGCTTTTTAACTGGTTGTACGGATATATTCCTTCTTTGTTGTATTTTTAATTTGGTTACAATAAAAAAAGCTCTTTACAGTAGAAAAAAGATGTTATAAAAGCTCATATTCAATGCTTCAGTTGGTTCTTGAGAGAAAAAAAAAGTTTGTGCATCTTCTTTCTTTTCAACACCAAGGTTGATAATCTCATTACTAATAACATTCCTCAGCATATAAAGCTTTTCTTTATGCACAGTTTTTTTTATATCTTTTATTCACATGCTATCATTTTCACACTGTTACAAATACACACTATCACTGATGTTTTCCATTAATCTCAAAGCTATTCTGAAGTGGATTATTTTGAATACATCCAACATGCCCCTTCATATCTTTGTGACTTTGAATTGGGATGTTGCTGTAAAGACCACTACCAGAGCCGAATTATTTCCACAAGTCCAGGTAAGAACTGAGCATTGAAGGGCTATATTTTACCATTGCATCTATAGATGTGCAGCATTATAACTCATGAGTGGCACCTCATTTCACACAGTCTAATGGCTTGACACTGAGAGCACACAGGGGAGCCAGGCAACGGAGCTTCCCTCATTTTTTTGGTCCAAGTTTTATGAGATATAAGGATTATGGCTGATTGAAAGTCAGACTGAGCTTTAACACAGCACTACTGTTCTATAACATTTTTTCCTGTTGTTGATTTAATTTTATTAATGATGCACAAGAAGTATTAGCTATCTCACCATTTTTTGACTTTTTTTTTTTTTTACTGATTCTGCAAGCTCCGTTTGTTTTGCTAACTACATGCCTGACAAGTCAATGATAAGTTCAGACATGGCTCTTCTTACTTTCACCGAAAAAAATCACCAGTCTGCAGCAGCCCTGTGATATTTAACTGATTAAGATAGAGGAAGGCAGACGCTGAGGCACAGTCGACTCTTTATTGAACTTATCTCACCCGCCTGGATGTGACAGACAGCATAGCCCTCCAGCTTAGTTGTCATACACCAGCGACCAGTCATAGCTCGTCAGGTTGCATGATTGTATAATTGTGTTGTGACACCTTGAACCCACCGGTGGTGTATAACCATGTTAATTTTCTGATAGCACACCGTGGGCCGTTGGAATCAGAGTTATGATGGGTGTAATTTGTGCCTCCGATGGCAGACTGAAAGGAGCGGGTCATCGGCAGGATAAATACAAATTAAAATTGATGCAGGTCTCATTTCTGCTTGACCAGTTTGTGTTGGGAGGCTGCATAGAGCTAGCAATGGTGCACTTGCCATTTATGCCATTTAGTCTTCCATTTCATTTCAGGGCCTGAAGGCACTAAATAAAATGTACCTGCCGAAAGATGTGCTGCAGTATCACAGGGCTCATGATAAAACTCAGAAAGCTGGAAATATGTTTTAGATTTTAAACTTAAGTTTTGTACAATGAAAACATTTTATCCATGAAGTATGTAGGGACAAATTTTATGCAAAGGTTTATGGATAGAGGCAAAAAAACAGAAATAATGGGATAATTTTTCATGTAGCTCAGATATGAAGAATTTTGTTGCTGTCTCTGTGTGCCTGTGCATGAGTGTGTGTGCAGGTGTATGTGTGTGTCAAATGTCCAGTACAGGCAAAGAGACATCCTCCTGAACTCCTGTCACAGCTTCTCTGACAGGGAGTTCAAGAGCTCTTCATTACAGCCTCTGCGCATCTGAGAGAAAAGAGAAACAATGCTTAGAGCCCACTGCACATAACCTTTCCATTCAATCAACAGTTCAAACTGTCTCCCACTAGTGCAAATCATTCTCTTTCTAGCTAGTCAAGTGCAACACAGTCAGAAAGCCTCCTATCAGAAACAGATAAAAATATATTTTACTGAACTGACCAGCAAGTAGGAATCCACTACCGACATCACAAATGCAACTGCTACTGTTGCATGATGAAAGAGACATGTAGAAATCCTGATTAAAAATGATAATCACAACATTTTAACCCATTCCTATGCATCACTCATCAATGTCTAAAATGTGTATATTAATGAGAATATGTGGTAACAGCCTGACAGTTCAATGCCGGCGTCTAACAAAGACTTGTCACTAATGTTTCATACAAATCCACTGATATAATAATTATACTATCCCCAGTCCTTAGTGGAGGTTGATTGTTCTTGCTGTGAGCTAACACACTTAATTGTAGTATGCAAATGAGAGCAATTACAAAGCTTTTAGGTGAAGAGATGACAGCTGAGGTTGGTTTTATTGGGGGCCTCACCCAAACAGTTGTCATGGAAACCACATAGAATAACAACTGTCGAGCGAATATAATCTCATGATATGTCAAGAAATGGCCTCCTCCTCTACATTGTGTTTATAAACCGATGCACACAAAAGAGAGATTCTTTGATTGCTGAACAAATTGTCAATTTGTGCTGCGCTGAAGAAAAGAGAGCGCATTTGAGGGAAAAGAAATCTTGGAACGGATTTAATTTCCTATCCAAGGTTTGAAAAAATTTAAAGTATGCCTAAATGCTGAGATGATTTATGTAGTATGTGTAATTAGTCAAATTTATCAAAAAGAAATTCCTCATAAATATTTTCACAAGTATTCATTTAGCTCACTGTGAAGTCTGTGTCTTCAGCAAACAGTTCTACACTTAACATCTGCTCCAAGCTCACGATAGTCTATATGACACTGATTTGTAGCAATATTATTTACCGTAGAACAAAGAGGCTTTTCCACAGTATGTACTCAATTAAAACTACACAAGCTGAATTTTAGGTGAGTGTTTATTAAGATTCGAAGCTTGTGCAGTCACCTTTCGGTGCAGATAATCACATGGCAGTCCTAATAGTGGCATTGATGAGCATTATTGTCTAAAAAATGACACAGGACATCAGTATCTCAATTAAAATTAAGGTTGCTATTTTTTATATTGTACAATGTAAAAAAGAAGAACAAAAAGAAATTAAAATATACACATATCACAGTCAGGTGAAGTTAGAGAATATTCTTTATTTGTGCTGAATTAGGCATTCACTGTTTTATCTTTGCACGTTCCAAATGACACCATCACAGCTGCAATCATGTAAAATGAAAAAACATTTCAAAAGTGGCGAAATTTTCAAAAACAAACTATATAACAATTACTCCCGCGGAGGCTTTCATGAATTAAAAATGAGTTGTGTCTGAGAATGAGATGTTATTGAGGTAAATGACAAGAGGCAGCCCATAATTGAGGTGGTGGCAACATGGGCCTACTGAACTAATCCCTGACTCGGTCATGTGACTGGCTGCTCACCAATTGCAGGAGCTCTTTTCACCACAAAGCCAAGGCAGCTGGGAAAATTGATTTCTCATCTGAGCTGTATTTGATAGCTTCAGAAATAAAAAAAAAAATGAAATTAACTAACTCACGCCCTGTCATAAAAGAGCAAATTAAAGTGGGCAATGACGGTCCTTCCAAGCCCCAAAAGCCAGTGTAGGACACGAATTCAAAGACGCAAGCTCTTCTCCGCCCTTGACTTTGTTTTGTGTCTCTCTCCAGTAAAGCTTGACATGCACAAACACAAAGACACATACAAAATGTTTTCATTTGGGTTTTGTAAGCCAATTCAGAGAGATGATCTAATTTTCAAAACAATTTCCAACATAATTAACAAACAAAATAGCATAATTTGAATAAAATAATTCAAAATTGAAAAACAATCAAAAAATATGTTTGTAGTTTGATTTGTAGAAATAATGTCATTATAATTCTATTGTCTTCAAGAATAATTTCTACATTTATAATAATAAATGTATAATATAAACAGAGGATAAAATTGCACTTTAAACATTTGAATTATTTAATTACACATTTAATTTAAATATATATATAAATATATATAAATATGTATTTTAATAAATATATATAAATATATATCAATACTAATTTTTTTTGCAAAAATAAAATTGGAGAATAATTAACTGCTTAATATAAAAGCGATGCAAACATATATTCAACAAGCATTTGGGAGTAATTCTGCTTTGTGTGAAAGAATGAGTGAAAATGGACAGGATGTGAAGCGAAACAAAGTAGCTAACTGTGCTGACAAACGACATGCCAAAACAGATGTTCCTGCAGGTGGATGTGAAGATCAATAGGCGTTGGAGAGCAGCAAGATAGTTACCTGAGCTGCTGGAAGTCGTAGCAGATGTTAAACAGACTGATGCCCTGGAAGGCTGATCAATGGACAGGAGGCAGATGGAAGAGAACATGGAGGAGTGCTGGGAGGCGCTGTTAGCGGAGACAAACATAAAATAATGGGCGTCACATTTGATATGCAGATGGGCGCCTGTCCACAACATTAACCCAGCAAAACAAAAATAATAAGCCAGAACTTTGGGGAAACTTAAGCTTCATTCAAAACTCCGCTCCTTTCTTTGACGTCTGTGTCATACTAATTACTGTTGAATTTACCTCTTCAAAGTCAGGATGCTGTCGAGGTGATAATTTGTCCCATATCATAATTCTAACCAGGTAGGTTAGGGCAGCTAGATGACCCACATCCGGAGTGAGAAATGAAATTCAGCAGTTTTACAGGGCTAAAAACTTGCCTAATTAGATGTGGTAAGAGGTAGTGTCAGGCTGCGATCTAACAGACTATCACCTTTACCTCCCATTAGTGAAATAAATGCACACTGAAAATCCCAAAATATCCCTTAGCCATTGCAAATATCTCATCTATATTATGTTTCTGATTCATTCTTTTTGGCAACATTTCAGTAGAAAATATTGTTTTGTTTGGACCTTATTTTTGTTGGTATTTTAAAAATCCAATTAACAATCAGTTTTAATTCCATGATTCTTTCAAAAGCAATGACTTTTTCCTTGAAGCAATGTAAAAGGCCAAATTGAGTCTAGCTATGCAACAGCAACAATAAAAAAAAAAAATCCTGCACTCTTTTTTTTATGTTTAACATCCTGCACACCTGAATAACCATAGAAAAGCAGGATTATGATATACATGCACACACACACACACACACAAGCTCAGGCACACACAGATCTCCTGACATCCAGTGTCCCAGTGGCCTCGCTGTCCGAGAAGCAACTTGAACTAGGCGATAACCTGATAGACTTTATCTTGTCTTTCCTGGGTCTCAGTGAAGCCTGAAGAAGACACTTCGACTGCAAAGCATCCCCCCAGAGTCCTAACCTTCCCCTCATCTCTCCTCGCCAGCATCGGTGCCTGAGAGCTGTCAGCGGCCTGTTGCTTATTGATGCTTCTGCATGTTTTATGTCTTTTCTGGAGATATGACGGCCCTGACACAGTGCTGATTTCAATCAGCTCGCCACATCCCATAGAGAGTGACAGCTGGGGAAAGTAAGAAGGACAAAAAAAAAAAGAAAAAAGAATTGGTGGGTATGTCATTGGCTAAGATCAGCTCTGGCCTTGTCTCTGACCAGGGATTCTCCTCACTTCTAATGAAAATGTTTCATTCAGAGCTCACATCTCATGCCTCCCTTGCTGATGAGTTCAATAAAAGGAAAAAAGGAGAAACGAATAGTGAGGAAAAGAAATTCAGCTTTTGTCAGATTGAGGAGGCAAGAAGAGAGGATGACCCCAGAGCCAAAGGTTTTGACACTGCATCAATCCCTTTAGGGGTGAGGCCTGCTGGACTAGCTCTGGTTGAAGATTACTTCAGCACATCTGAGGGATGGCTGCTCTATCTATTTCACACATTCTATGCAAGAGGAGAGCCTTGTATGCTTTGGATCCTGAGCTGCCCAGTAAATTAGGTCTGAGATCATTCCATGGAATGAGGGGAGCTATCCAAGGCAATTCAACTCCAAACCATTGACAGAGAGCTTACCGAATCCCTGAAAAAAAGAGACACACATCTACTCCCTCTTTCTCTTTATGATACCAAACAGAATGTACCATGGGTAATCCCAATAAGGCTCTTTACTTGCAAATTCAAGTATATGCACACATGTACCGATAAGACGCTCCCACACAGCTTTCTCACATACATGGGATTGAAAAGCATGCCTCTCTTTTCAACTCTCGCTTGCTTTTGTGCCAAAAGTGAATATATTTGACGTATTTGCTGTATCAGTGGTGAAATATGATGTCTTGTAAAATCTCATTAAGATTTTTAACTGCATGTGTTTTGCCAAGAGTATATAACCTATACAAATTATATTATTTTGTACTGCAAATATTGGGAAAAATATACAGATAATATGTGATGAATTTAAAAATCTTTATAAAATTCATTACTATTAATAACAGGTTTTTAAATGAGCATTTAATAGTGATATCCTTTATATGCTGTTGTTGCTTTATTTTAAATGATAACTCTGTTGGTAATTCATACTAGGCTTAAAAATATATATCTCCAAGATCTCAGCGTCTCTTCAAACTTGCGTTTGTCTGAATCATATAAAGCAGAATTTGTCTCATTTTGTTTTCATTTGGATATAAAATTAATAGCTCAGGTTTGGGTTCTTTACTTTGAGTACACTGCCATAATTCACACTTAGTTTTTCTTTTCTTTTTTTTTGTAGAACATAATTACTGCAGGCATAATGAGATTCAAAACAAAGACCAAATTAGCTGTCATTAAATTATTTCAATTTCCTTACCCTAATAGAAGATTGTGACAGGTGTCATAGTTGCCATTATGTTTGGCATTGCAACATGCTATAATGGATAATTGATCCATCAAAAAACATCAAGCCAAGGCAATAACTAGCTTGAGAATGGCATACTGAACATGCAGAAAATCGAATTTAACCCGATGTTGACTGAGACACTCCCTTGCTCTGTCGATCAAGCATGTCTCTCCTTGACAGCTCTGTTCGCATGTTGTTAAATAATCTAAAGGGAGAAAAGAAACATGAAAGAAAAAGAAGTCTCAGAGGAGCTGTCACAGAGAAAGGAAAATGCCATGGGGGGTGAGGAATGCCTTCAGTCGTGCAGCTTTTCACATTTTAATTTCAGTCTGCGGGACTGACTCATGGTAGCGCCTGAGTGAGTGGGTCCTGGGAGTCAGGGCTCATGCTGACCCCTGAGCATAGACTAGCCCAGAGAGATGTCAGCTGAGAGCTCCTGAGGTTCACCAGGCTGCCAAGCGCTTTGAAAGCTGCTGCCAATTCGGCCTAAGTTTCAGCTGAATAGTTGCTACAGAGAAGAGGAGCGACAGCAATAAAAACAGGTTGCAAAAGGAAGAGAATTTGCTTTCAAAATGTATTTGACCTTTGACCTTGCATCCAACCCTATGGCCTGTGTCTTTGAAGCTGAGCATATTTTTTGAGAGATGCTGAAAGAGAGGAGGGTTTTAGGGGTGGACTTGGAGCCTGTCAGTATAAATATATTAATAATCTGACAGCTTCATCTGCTTTTGAGAGCTAGACTTGACAGCTCCACAATGGCCTGCGCTGTAGTCCTTCTCGTACATGTCTCGCTTTCCTGTCTGAACAACACAGTGAGTTTATTAAGACATCACACTCCTGTGAAGTATTGATTTTACACCAGTCTCTGTCACTTACTGTATTAGCCCAAGCAGGAGCTCCAAAATACACTATGACAGCTGCATGTAACCTACTGAATATTTTGAAAGAACTGCTTATTTAATATGAAGTCGCTTTTTTCCCTTTGTAGAGCTTTAATCTAACATCCCCTGGTAAAGTTCTGTGATCAAACTTATACACAGAAAAGAAAAAAGCTCTGATTACTATATTTTTATTTGAAAAAATATTATTATTGATAGATAAATAGAGGACTGCAAAAATATTTTTAAAAAGACTGTTGCAAATAAGTTTCTATATTTTGGGAAAAGGAGCAAACGCTACTTGAACAAAGGAGGGGGATGTGCATCTGACTGTGGAAGCGCACCCCGCCTCTCAGACAGCGGGTCCATCCGTAGAGAGACAGAGTGAGAGAGGGGTCACAGAGAGCACAGGTAATTGAGGTGTCCCCTCCCCTCCCTTTTTTCCAGGGTTTCTCACCCCATCCTTTTACCCCGCCCCCCCTTCCACCCATATCCACACAGCGGGCACAATTACGCTCCCCATCACCCCACCAGCTGGCCCCCATGATCCCACACTTCTTACTAAACGCGACTCCGCCGGCCCTTTCCCTCTTAACCTCTCAGCACCCGCTCCAGGGGAATGGTAAAGCTGCACACAAAACTGGGAGAGAACTCCACCACTTCACCACAAAAAAAATACAGAGAAGTTGAGTTAAATGCAGATACTGCACTGAAATTTAACCTGGGTTTATGGTAACTGTAGCAAGGTTGCAATCTCACAAAATCGGTATGTCTGTCGTGAAAAAAAAAATTGAAGCATCTATATAGTATAAAAGCAAGATGCCAGTTTTATAACTCTGAACTATCTGAGTGTGTGTCCACCTTCCAATGAGGAAGATCCCATTCAACACAGAGTATCCTAACAATTTAAATCAAACCATAATAGCTATCAACATCTTTGTTAATTGAATGGCTTTAAATAGATTCTCAGCACCCGTGAGTCAGTCTGATCATATTTCTTGAACACGCTCTGAGTGTCTCTTGATAGACAGTGTTTTCACTCCATCCCTTCACATTAATGAGTGGGAAGGCTCTCCTGTGCGTTATTACCTGAAATAATACCATATGGTAAAATGTAAACAACATCTGCATATTCATGTCATAACTTCATCTGTTTAATTAGTTCCAGCAAAGCAGTTTACCCTCTGAGGCCCTCCCTGTCAGAGCAGTGATGGTACAGCCGTGCCCTGCTGTCGGTCCTGACAGTCCTCCATTGTTCAGTTGATGCTCCTGCCCTGTCTGTTTAATGCCAGGTGCATCTTTACAGACCTCAGATCAGGTAAAGCAAGTTAGAGAGCTATTACCGTTTGTTTTTTCGTTTTCACTTGATTGGCAAACCTGACACATCGATGTGTATCAAAGAGGGGGTTCTTTTCTAACAGCTTCTGTTAAAAGCTAAACTTTCACTAACAGACACCATCTCGGACATGCATCACCCACTGTGAGCATATTAATAATCCATACTTGCAGCTTACTGCATCTGTTTTCAGTTTACGCATCCATATTGTCAGACAGAACTGTGACATGCACAGCTCTGCTCATTAACATGTGCAAAATAACGCCATATATTTCATTTGCACTCAAGCAGATGAGATTCATAGTCACTTGCCTGAAATATAAACACTTCTAACATATATCTCATAGCATCGTTTTACAGTGTTTGTAGTTAGATTTCACTTGACATTCATCACTTTTATGTTATGACAACAATCCCAGTGCCAGAAAATTGTAAATTTGCTCGGATAAATTTCCCACAATCAAAAAAAAAAAAGTTAGACTGAACATCGTGGTATGAAAAGCTTAAGTGGGTATTCTCTAATTAAATTCTCCTTCATCAGCCACTCGTTTGTGCACAAGCATTAATACTTCTGACCCCATGTAGCCTGAACACTAACATGCCAGAGAAAAGAAAAAGAGGAGGGAAATGAAAGAGAAAAACATGAGGGAATATCTTATTAGGGAAGTCAGGCATGTTTTGGCCCTCGTTTCTTGATGGCTGCTCTTGGTGTCGCGACCTACTGGCGTCTAGCTAATACGACAGTGTACGCCATGCCATTGTTCTCAATCAATAACTAATTATCAAAGTACTGGCTCCGACTGGTATTGTCCCCCTTGCTCTGAGCCCCTTGTTGTGAACTGAAAGACAGAAAGGGGAAGAAAGGGGAAAGGAGGGTGGCTTTTGGCTGCATGGTGATGCTGCCGCCAACAACCTCGCAAGCCTTTCAAGATGCACTGTGCCGTCAGTTTGAATTACCATTCCCTACTAATTGATATGAATTAAAACAGAAGAATTATTGTTGCTACTGAATGTCATAACGATATCCTCAAAGTAATCATAGGGGACAAAAAGAGAACAGCACACAACACACAGACAGACCAAATAAGAAAAGACAAATTAAGCAGACTCCTGTGAGGGACTTTGCAAACGAGGCTTTAGACAATGAGAGAAGAAAATTAGACTGCTACCAATCTGAGTGCTTCATTATTTCAATCTTGTTTGCAAGTATGAACTACAATTTTAACTAAACTGAACAGGTTCCTTTTTCTGAAGGACAGCATGAAGTTGTGCTTTATTTCAGAGCCATATCTTAACCATCAACAGGTTCAAACGCAACACTCTAATCACTGATACAATGTCCTTTTTATCACCTTGTCATTGTTGGTTGGATTTTACAAATGAGCTGATAGAAAGAGAGGAACCCAGTAATTCATGGTTGGCAACACAGGGCGGATTGTGTGCTGGTGCCTGCCTGTCTCTGTGCTTCCTAATAGAGAGGCAAGTCCTGTCATCCCACGTGGCAGCACAGTTCACTTCTCTGCAGTCCTGTTCGTGCGACCGGCACCAGGACTGGGGGCTGAAGCCCCCGGAACCCAGGGGGAAGCTGGTGGCCCACTGGCAGACAAGGGTCAGCCTAGTAAAAGCGCTGCCCTCAGGACAGTGATTCTAATCCCACAGCAAGGCAGCTGGAGCAGGCCATCCGTTCAGCCTGTGTAATGATATCACTTGCAGTGGATCTGATGTCTGACCTCATTACCAGAGATTAATTGTGTTGCTAACATAGTTTCAGTTCTTCTTTTCGCTGGACTGTTTTTGTTTTGAACCCCCCACCCCCCAAACAACTTCTATGCAAATTAATTAATTATTTTCTATATGAATAAATGTAAAGTTATATAAAATATTATAAACATATACAGAGAAAATTTATATCAAATAGACAAATGTGAATACTTCCATCCATCCATCCATTAAGAGCAAAAGATGGGTTGAAATACAGAAGTGGAAATGTAAAGAGGATACACAAACATATTTACCACTATTTGCTGGTGGATAGGGAAACAGGCTAGGTATGCTTAATTGTGTCAAAAATAAATAAAATAAAAAATTGGTAAGACCATCACACAACACTTTGACTCAAAGAATGTCCAAACGCTGTAAATAAAATAGACACTGAACTGATCATTCAAAAACCTCTAAACTTAATGTAAACACACTTTACCAATTAATCTTTAATATTAAAGATAGTATATCAGGCAGTAATTAAAAAAAACATTGAACCAGCAGTTCATTAACACCTTTTGAAAATAACTAGTCCTTATCACTTTGTGTTTATTGCAGATGCTTCACTACATATGTGAATGACAGTAGTGGTGTTCACACTTTTAATTAGGGGAGTATATATTCTTGTCCATTGTAGAACTATAGGTAATGATTTTACCAATATTGTCGCCTTAAGATTTTTATTTATTTATTTAAAATGTTACTTATTGATTTTAACTCAGTGCATGTGGTATATAACTACAAACAACCACTTTATGTCTCCATTGAAATATTTTTTTTATTTGTTTAATCTATTTCAGTGCTGAAATTCAGAAAACCCATCACCACCTAGACTTCTTAGGAGTGGTGCGACCCAAGAGTCAACCATAACCAGCCCTCTACCATGAAGGAAATAACTCTCTTTCTTTGCCTTGATATTACATGAAATATGAATAATGAAAACAGACAGAGTTGTGGTGTAAATAGGAAGCGTGACTAGGGCTTTGAACTAAAGATAGCAGGCTTGCTATCACCAGCATCTTCCTCCCACACAGCTCAAGAGGTAGTGTCATCTTAGTTTCTGCCTCTGTCTAAGTCACTGCCTTCTATAACCTGCACAACACTATGAAGCTAACACTAGGTCATGGGTAACGGGCCACCACCGTTAATGGGGTTGCTCTTTGAAAACATTGCTACACAAGTAAACAGGACACTCCAATGTGTATTAAGTGTAGTGAAAGTTTGAGTAAAAGTATCACAGTGGGTAAAGGTTAGAGCCAGAAGGTCTCTATGTGCATACAGCAGCCTGTATACAGGTGCGAAGAAAAAAGATGCTGTACCCTATTGAAAATGCCTCATTACTACCCTTCACGTTTTCTGTCTTGAATAGTGTAGCTATGTGCCCTTGGAAAACAGACCCCAATTAATTTTTTGCATTGTGCATATGTATAGATTTTCCAATATTCTCATGATGAAAGAGCAATTATAGTTCCATGATTCATATGCACACTCCATTTGAAGCAGCTAGCCTCGCCCATTGTCAGTTGTCAGAGAAGAGGATAAACTATGAAAAGGCCTAATCCTGCTATGGGCAGCAGGCTTTAATGAGCAGCCTGTCTCAGACAGAGCCATGTGATGCCCTGGCTAGGGCCAGACCAAGGCAACGTGGAAGGTCAGCTCTTAATGGAGGGCTCTGTGGCTTCCCCTCTGGAGAAGGGTGGAACCCACTTGCGTTGACCTGTTAAGTCAAGTTGCTCTCCTCTGACCCTCCAAAAGATGCCTGGATGTGGGAGATTGTCAAAAAAGCTACAGCACAAACAGCCATGCCGCCTGCAGGCAATGAGGCTCCTAAGAATGAAAAGAGGTAAAAGAAAATGCCAGCTAAGAACAGGAGACTGGGGCCTGTGAAAGATGTAAATTCAAAGCAAAAGCAGTAGAACTTTAACCTATGGGCTATTATGCAGCAAGTGAAACAGAGCTGCCGCTTGGAATTAAGGAACAATAGGGAGTTCAGGCCAGGGGCATTTAACCAATGGACATCCAGTGTATCAGATCCCAATCTTAATGACATCAGTGGCCGAAGCTTTGCAGAAACTCTGATCTCTGGTGGCATAAAGAAAGGGTCATGGCTAGAGGGGATTACAGATATATATGGAAAAAACTTTAAAAAAAATTAAAATAAAATATTAAAAAGAAAGGATAATGAAAAGAGGTTCTAAGAAAGCAGGGGGAATATTACGAAGACTTCAGCAAAATGCAGAGGGGAGGGAAAAGCTGTGCAAATAGTCATGGGATTGCAAAGTCAATAATATGTGCAATCTTCACAGACAGAAAGCTATAATCAACAAGAATCCATATTGAGGGTGAATGCCAGAGTTTTTCAAAATGTCACTGGTGTGTGTTAGGAGAAGGGCAGGAATGACAGATGAAGAGCCGGGAGGTGAATGGCAGGGACACAGGGACAGGCAGACTCTGTGCTGATGAGGTCCTGGACACAGAGACCAGGCAAAGTGCAACACCGGGCCAGGAGTGCAACCTGCCTCAGCCTGCTCCCTACAGAAAAGCCAAGAGGAGTCAGCAGTACTGCTGCTATCTAATGGGAGCCATCCACTTAAAATTCATAGGTTAACAAGACAGCAGGCAGCCTGGACTGCTAACTGTACGGAGTGATTTGTGAAGACACTTTCGATTGACAGTTTTAGCAATGATAAAATTACTTTTCTCGTTTTAATGCAGTCCTAGAAAACACAATACAAGGAAGAACACAGCAACAAAAAACTGGTGATTGAAGAGGAAGTGTTTTTTTATGTGAATACAAGCACTTAAAGTTGTGTCACTTTAGGGCTACAGATATTTTTCATTTTCAACTCTGACAAAAATGTGCTGAAATAGAGGGGCCATTTTTTTCCTTTTCGATTTCTGTCTCGTAAATCCTTTTCAAATGCAATTCCCATTCTTCTTTTGAGGTCTTTTAAGTCATTATAAATGTTTTCTCTCTCCCTCTTCTGTCTGCCTGTGTCTCTCCCAGTCCCTAGCTTTAGTCTTCTCGAATAAAATAAGTGCAGATTTGCTGGAAATCAGTGGCTTTTGTGTGTGGCTGCAGGAGCATGGTGAAATGTTTGGACACTAATACCCATTCATTTCGGTAGCTCCATAAATAAAAGCTGCCAGCTATGCGGCTGCCGTGAAGTGGTATTCTTTGGTGCCCAGCGGGATGTCCTGTTCACATTAGCACAGCAGGGAAAACTGGCCGGAACAGCCAGACAACTAAATCAAGACATTGTCAACTTCTAACAAAATTGCTATGGGGGAGAGCTGGTTGTAAGGGGGTTTGGGCATGTCTGGTTGTATGCATGTTGCAGTGTATGTGTGTGCATTTTCAAAACACAGACAAAATAAGAGGAAGCACAAAGTAAGGAAAGGAAACAGAAGGTGAGGATGATATATTCTTACAAATAATTCTTACCTCAGTAACATCATGAAGTTGCCATGAATGAAAACAAGTTGCTGGAGTGATGACAAGTCAAGAAATAAAATCTTAATCGCAACAAACATTTCAACCCCCCCCACTGTAGGTTTAGTGCTCATCACACTATAATCATCACCAGCAAATGTTTAACAAGCTATATGTTTAAGTGTTCCCATTGTAATATGGTAGAAAACACAACCAGAAAAGTCCATGAATTGTCAGTTTTTCTTTGATAACCTTGGGTCAAATAACAGGATGTATCTTTATTTCTTTCTTCATTTAATTTGTATCCAACTATAATTAAATCCTGCATACATATAAATATAAACTTTAACAATCCCTTTTAACCCAAGGGATAGGTAAAAAGAAAAAAAGGAGGGAGTTGCACACATATGTCATAAAATCATACTCCGTTTACTCCTAAACCCAGTCCCAGCCCAGGGTTACATTTGCAGGTGCTCGGCTGCCTGGCCTTTTCAGAGGTTAACTCTTAGGGACTACGAAAAGTGGCAGTTTTGAAAAGGAGTCCTATCATCAGTGGAGGCCTTAATGCCAACAAGACCCAGACAATGACAACTTTGACCTTAGTTAAGTACACAGCACAGCAAGATCTCTTGGATACGCTGCCCAGAACAATACGCAGGGAAAACAGTAATGCTGCGCCAGGGCCGCAGCTGGGCCATGCCATGCCTGTGGGCTTGCCATTTTGATTAGGGGTAAGTAAGCCTTTTAACAGAGTTTGATTGAAAAGGAAAAAAATAGATGGGTGGAGTTTCTATTCATTTTTTTTCCTTATAAAGCCTACTTGACCACGTAGTGGTTCAACACCTTTCAACAATAGGGAAATGAACCGTTACAGTGCATGTCATAGTCCTAATGTGTACTCCACATTATATATGAGGTTTGGCAGTGCCACCATGAGGTAGAGGCTGGATTTTGTGTATCTCAAGGCATCCGGGAGCCTGTCCACACTGCCCCTCTTTTGGAGTCCTGTGAACTGGAGATGAGAGGAGTGTTTCTGCAGGGTCTAACTTAGTCTTTGCTGTGGGGTTCAGTGGACCTTGAGAATACACCAGTGAATCCGTCACCAGCATCTCTCTTGGGATAAAGCTGGCTGGCCACTTCTGAAGCTCCAATGACCCAAGGCTTGAACCCTGCTGCTCTCCATTCCCTGCCTTACGCAGCCACTGGGAATCTATGACCTCAAGTTCACTGGGAATCACACACTTGCGTAGCAGCTTCAAAAACAATGGCTGGCTCTCTCATGTTTTTAAACCGTGTTGCGCCCTTCACTGGTTCTGTTCAAACGAACAAATCAAAACAGATGAGCACACTTTATTTGTTTAGCATTTACTTTTTGTCAAGGAGGCATAGATATATAATGGAATCTTTTAAATGGTGTGCCTTATTTTTAAACACTGAGAAGTTTCCATGGTATTGTTACGGTATTGTTTTTGATTTCTCACTGCAACTGAGCCCAGATGGCTCTTAATTGGTTGGCAAAGGAAGCAAGGTTTTTGGGGTTTTTTTTAAGCATTAGTGTGTGATTGTTGCTGCTGAAATGTTGTAGTGAATGGCTGCTTGCGTGATGTGGAGATGGAACAGTGGTAGCACAGGTCATACAAAGGAGCCACCAGCTCTGCTTGCTGAGCAGGGTGGTGGTGAGGGGACAGGGGGGGTTTGGATGTGCACTGTGTCTGTGTTTCTTGTCTGTGCATGTTTGTGTGTGTGTGTGTGTGTGTGTGGTTGGGGGGGGGGGTTAGAGCAAAATATGGGTTGAAATACAGAAGTGGAAATGTAAAGAGGATACACAAACATATTTATGAACTATTTGAAAAAGAAGAATATTTACCACTATTTGCTGATGGATAAGGAAACAGGCTAGGTATGCTTAACTGTGTCAAAAATAAATAAAAGAAAAAACAGCTAAGACCATCACAAAACACTTTGACTCATAAAGACTTGAATCAATCAATGTCTTGCCACTGGTTTTTCTACAATGTAAAGGTCTAATGATGCATTATAAATCTGACCATCACAGCCAATTATATTTATGCATGTATATATATATATATATATATATATACTGTATATATGGAGCTGGAGATCGACAGGCAGATTGGTGCTGCGTCTGCAGTGATGTGGACGCTGCACCGGTCTGTCGTGGTGAAGAGGGAGCTGAGCCAGAAGGCGTAGGTCTCAATATGTTCCCACCCTCACCTATGGTCACGAGCTGTGGGTCGTGACCAAAAGAATGAGATCCTGGATACTGGCGGCCGAAATGAGCTTCCTCCGCAGGGTGGCCGGTGTCTCCCTTAGAGATAGGGTGAGAAGCTCGGCCATCCG
>JBAMHV010000010.1:19467237-19480801 GCA_037177535.1 Pseudomugil gertrudae
ATATCTCTTTAACTCACTTGCAAACTCAAGTTGTTCTTATAAGGTGGTCATACCTTATTATACAAGGCAAGGCAAGTTTATTTTTATAGCACCTTTCATGTACAGGGCAGCTCAAAGTGTTATTATTAGGGAGTATTCGGTCATTGACACATTGACACACTGCATGTACTGACTAAGAAGAAGAGGTGTGCCTCGTTTCATAAACACCAGAAAGCTAAAGTATGTGGTCAAACTACAAAAAGTTTGAAAATTTTTTAGAATATTGACAATTTTTTTGTGTTATTTTGTGTCACCGCTTAAACAAACCCAATTACAGGGAGTACACCGATATCTGACACAGATGATCGGACATGAGACTCTCTTTATCGGTGTTCCTATAGAATTAATGGGAAAGTAAACTCACTGTTTTTGTTATCTTTTCTCTAAACTTGTAAATGATCAATTACTATTGCTCATGGGTTGGTGAGTTAAACCAAGATATCAAGGCAATTATTCTGTACAGTCATTTAAATACCATTAATTATGGTGAATTAATGAGTTTATTTAGTTGATTGCCAGTATTTATCAATATCTTGAAGACAATAACGCTATAGTGCACAAATTCATTATGTTACCAACAGATCACCTTACAATGTAAATGTCAAATACATGTAGAGCTGCTGGCACTGGCTTCATTATTTCTTACTGATGATCTGTCATTGTTGTGGCCTTCTTCATTATAGTAGTTGTTTTAATGAGATCTTTTCAAATAAAAGCTGATGACAGCAAGTATATTTTCATGATTAGCATCATTTATGCCATTGGCTGTTGTCAAATATGTGATAAGCCAAACTTGGTGGAGAGGCAGCATAACAGCAATAAGGAAGCATAGCGAATAACTAATACCATGGACAGAGAGACCGAGGCAGAAAGATGAAGACTGAACAGGGGATTGAGAAAAGAAAGAGTGCAATGACTCCACAAAGGTCACTCCTTTTTTGTAGTCCACAATTGACATTTAAACACACGTTTCAAACGTCACCGATAAAATTACGCGAGATAATGGCGAGCGAGCTGCTTACACCGGCATGCAATTATAACCATAATGAAATGCAAAAATGCTAATTTCTTTGTGCACGCTCCACTCTCCTTTTGTGGGGTGCTGCGGCGTCTGTGGTGGATGATAGATGCCACGCTGGTGGTGGTAGACAGAATGGTGACAAGTGGGAGTGGGAGCAAGCAGAGAACAGAAGTGGGGCAAATATGCCACACACCCTCACAAAAGTAAATCCCATCACTGCCCTTGCTAATGCTTCCCTGAATGTTCTCCAAATCTATACAGTTAATTAATTGTTGCTGACATTTTTCAATTAATGGGGAAAAAATGTTTTGCAGGCCATTTGTGGATGTTTTGAAACAGAACAGGGTGATGACAATGCTGGATCAGACGTATGAGGAACAATTTGTCCCACTGTCTCCCACATGTATTTATCTAGACCTGGGAGCAATTCTATCCAAACATATGACTAACCAACTAAAATTCCTCTCTTAAGGACATATTCTTTTAAATTGTAAATGTCTGCATATTTTGCAGAGTATTTTGCTTCTTAAATATAAAGAAATAAAATATTATCCTTAGCCCAGCCCATGTGCTGAAACCTTTGCATAAGAACAGCTAGGTGCCTAAATAAAAGCAAAACTAATAAGCAACTTGTTAGTACATATTCCTTTAGACTGCCTCCCTCATTTGCAGGTTCACCATTTCCAGACCTGTCGCCCACCCCTCTACCTCTGGTGGCTGATAAGAATGGGACACAAAACATGCTAGCAGTCATGCTGTTTGTTAGAAGCAATTAATTTCTCCAAGGCCTTCATTCCATTCAGGGTAAGCTTTTGTGCTCTAAATCCCACTATTCTGAGCTCCTCTTTTGCCACGTAGGAGGGTATGAGAGAGTGGAGGATCGAAAAAGAGAGAGAGCCCGAGACAGAAGCTTTGGATGACAGATTATCTTGGACCAGTTAAGCATGTAATTGCTCAAATGAGTTAAAATCCCTTCAAATATCTGTCTCTGCACCTCATCACACCACTTCATACGCTCAAATATTTGAGTATTCACACAGATAAACCTAAAAGGACTCTTCAATAGCAAACGGCCAAGACTTTTTTTTTGTTTTTAAAAAAGCTGAAGGCTAAGTATTCAGTGCATTTCTATACTTTTCGAAAAAAGACAAAGACTCTTACGCAGGCCCAAAAATCTTCAATTACTGTCTTAAAACTTTGCCTCTTTGAGGTGATAAACTGTGGGAGATCATTTCACAATTTGCTGTGATGCTAAGAGCAGCATGGAGCAGTGCTATCAATGGTTCTACCACATATCTGGACAGTAATGGTTAAGATCAAGTAGGAGATTGTATATTGCAATTGTTTCACACAATAAAAGAGGTTCAAATGTGAAGTATGTTTCATCAAAAAGGATGCAAGAATTATTTTTATTTAATTTTTTTAACAACCACAATTACTTGCTCAGACTGATACGTTTTTATTTATGTGTGTCATAAATGTGTGTCAATGTTAACTTTTGACATTCACATCTAACATGTTTGATTGTACTTTTACTAAGATTTTCTCACTGACTCCCATCAAAGAGTCAACATCTATTGTTTCGTCTATTGTGTTTAAATTTTGACAACAGCTAAATTAAACTGATGTTGCTATAAGAACAAATAACTAAATGCACTCTCACTATCATATCATAATATCCCAGATGATTTGTTTGAACAAAAAAAGTTTTTGATTATGATGGAAAACTAAATTTGCTGAAAATGATGGGCTAGGAAATTATGGAGCTTTTTTTGCCAGGTGTATTTGGCCCTTGCCAAATGCCACCCTCAGAGCAGAGAGGGTGTCCTGCATTGCTTCCCTGAATGAATGCTAATGAGGGCGTGTGTGTATGTCTGAATGTTATTCACACCACATCAAACTGGGCCTGCAAAGAGGTGCAAAACTGGGGCTGGCAGCCTCCCAAACCAAAACAACCTGGAAGAATGTCAGACATTACATGTGCCTGTGACAGCGTACATGCATGAATTATTGTAGGGAAGACACTATAAAGACTTTATTAACACAGTCTCAGTTGCCTCATTGAAAACTGTTAATGTTTATTCCCAGACAGTAGATTTAATTTTTTAATTACTTTATTAAAAAAAACATACAGTTTTTAACAGAATTATATAAATATGTCGCAACATTCAAATATTAACATTTTTTTTTCCTTCCTGCAATAGAAAATATTTCTTAAGAGATGTTATCCTTTGAAAGGAAACCCCATTGTGATAGATTTACAGACTTTAAGACAGAATTCTGGGTAACATTCCCTTAAACGGGCAAAATTAATGATCAAGTTTTAAAAGGATTTACTGGATAAGTCATAACTTGGATTGCAAAAATAAAATAAGACAACTTTAAAAGCACATTTAACTTAAAGAGTTTAAATTAAACTTGCATTAGTTTTACTATGCACCACACAGTGCTGCACAAGATAGATTCAGAAACCAATTACAATCATTTAGGATGGTCTCGTTTACTAAGGTGAGACATTCTCTGGATTGGCTTCACATTTGCTGAGAGCTGATGGGCAGACAAGGTCACTGGATGTACAAGCTCTCATTTAAATCATAGACATGAGAGCAGAACTGGGGTTAGTTGGGTCTATCAGAGCTGTCAATCAATTAATGACAATTATTGAGCAAGGACACCAGTGGGAGGTGAGAGAGGGAATGAGAATGACCATGGGGGAGCAACACTGGGAATGGGACGAATTATGGAGATTGGAAAATAATGACCAAAACTGAATGATATTACCAGCCCACACATGCAGATCGCATACTTCTCCAACATGTGAAAAGTGAGTCAATTGAGCACCATGACAGAGATTTGTACCTTGTTCTACTAATCAAAGTACCAAAGCGAAAGGTATTTGATAACTTATCAGAGTTTAGTTTAGAAAATTAAATAAAAAGTAATACATTTTATGATCCAAACTAAATTGTGTCCAGCTACAGAAAATCCATGTATTATTTCATTAGGCAAAATCTGAAATAATAAAGGTAGGTGTTTTCACCACATATATAGAACGTTAGTGAAACACTACATGAAATGAAAGAAAGAGGTGAGACCACACAGTGTCCCATGCCATGAAGGTGCTGGTGCCACTGCTGTGCTTGCACAAATGAATACAGGACAGTCATGCTCAGTCTAAACTGGAAGAGAGAAGGGAGGAAAAAGCGTTTTGAATTTCTCCAGCTGGCAGGCTTTAATTTTCCACCATTCTAATTAAAATGCAAATTAAATTTATAATTAGCAACCACAGTATCCGAGAAAACCACCTTGTGTGTAGCCTAAACATATGGGGCAACCAGCGGTGGGCAGCACCGTCTCTAAGAGACCGCAGAGGTGGGTGGCAGGAGTGAGAAGCGTTTGTTGAGAATGAAGCTGCTGATCATAAGATGGGTTGGTGACATGAGAGCAGCACTGTGTGTTAACCTGCTCCTCTCAGCTGGGAGCCTTCTAAGCTCTCCAAGTGCAGTGAAGCCAGGAGAGCACAGCCCAGTTTACTCTGCTGTCACTTCCCTTGTCACAAGTCATCACATGCTTCACCTTAGCTATGCACAAATGTTGTCAACAGCCCAGACACGTTTAGATCGAAAGGTTTCTGACAAAAATTAACCTTTGCTGACTCTCAGATAATTAATGTTTCATTGATGGCCATTCATTGTAAACACAATATTTTTCTAACCCAATGCCATTCAGTTGCACTAATCATACATACATGCTATAGCTTCTATACCGTAAGTTCATCCAAGTGTCTAAGCAGTTGAGGGGCATCAAACACGATTAACATATGACTGTATAACTGCCACTTTTTCTGTAGTTTCTCTTATGTTTGATGATACTGATGTATACTTTTTGGGATTATGCATGCAAAAGGTGCATTTCATCTTTGTCTTTGGCTAAAACAAGTTAAGAGATAGGTCACAATGGGTCAGAAGAATGCTTTCTCAGGGATGCCCGGCTTGTCTACTGACACTGTTGAAACAGAACCATCACTCATCCATCAGTTGTCAAACCCCGAAGCTGAGGTCAGAACAAATCCATGTCAAAAGAAAAGGCCACATCTTACCATGCGCTTTCGCTCAGCTGGACAGTCTTCTGGTGACACAGTGTCAAGAGACTGCTTTCCCACTCAATAGTCCTTCTCTGTGACTGACTTAGTCAATGAGAAGGTCTCATATGACCTCTTAAACACCCTCATCCCCTTGACACCTGAGTTAGACCACTAGCTTCCATTAGGCAGTAGAGTGTCTTGGCTACAAGACAGACTTATCTAGGAAGCTGTCAGGTAAGTTAACTTGAAAAGCTATGGCTAGACAATTGAATGTGTCCCTGTGTCACAAATGACACTGCTCTCTCTAACATGCTGCTCTGTAGGTGACACTCTTTGCTATGTAGAGTCAAATAGTAGCAGATTGTAATCTGTAATCTTGACATGTTATTAAAAGGCATCAATAGTAAAAAAGTAGAGATTATTATGTTTTATTTATATCTCCATATTAACAAAAAAAACTCAAATGACTGCAGCGATTTCTTCAGATAGATTTTCAAGCTTCCGCTCTCTAGACTTTCCATGCTAACTGCAGAATTGAATTTTTGCCCTTGGTAACTGTGAATTCATCAACCAACCACAGGATGAGCTTTTTATTTTAACACATTGTGGGGATGTGACATGTCCCTATATGTTGTGACTGGACTGACAAGTTAGACACAAAAGAAACCTTTCTGTGAAAATATCCAAACTGCAGAGGTAGACAAAAAAGTCAAAATGATATATGGCTTTACCAAACTGACAGTCACTGTTGGACAAAACATGGTTTCTAAATATAATCCTCTATTGTTTCCCATTCGCTAAGAAATTATCTTGCTAGCTGTTTGGTTTGTGCCACCTGTTGCCTTGTTAATCATGCTTAGAAGATACTCATAAATCATAACATTCTTCAATTAATCAAGCTGTCAGCTTCTAGGTGAGGGGTCATGCATGGAAGAGACAGAGGTCATCGGTGTGGTGTGAAAGGGTCATGGTTGTGTGGCATCTGTTATTCTTAGGAAGTGTCAGTAGAGGAGCCAAAGGAACAAAGAAGAAATCAAAGTCCAAGGGACACGAGAAAGGGTGGGGGGGCTCGGGGAGGTGACAGGGGAAGCCACACCGCAGCCAGAGAAAAGGAACCACGATGCAAAGTATAAAGGCAGTCAAATTGACCTGTCATTACATCAAGAGAGCCATGCCAAGCCGCTACATTATCACACTTGCCATACCCTTTTAGATGACAGAGTTCCCGCAACTTACTAGGTTCCTGCAGCACATCATTTGCATAATTAACAAGTCATTCATGTGCCATTCATGTGACTTCTATTCATTTGTAGGAGCCTTCAAATTAAATAGTGAGCACTGCATACCATAATTGTGTCACAGTATGCAGGGCAGCATCACGTAATTATTACGCTACAATCGCACATTGGTCAAATAAATGAGTCACTGATGCATCTTTCCTTTTCAAGATGGAACATTAAGAAATGCTACATGAATTATGTGTTCATTTTGATGTGAACCAAGCAAAATAGTGCATTAAAAACATATTGCAAAAATAGGTGCATACAAAAAAATTCCAAGCTCTGATTCTGAGAACTAGTAGAAGGGTTACCGTTTCAGTAGGCGGGAAGGTCAAAGTATTTTTACCACCTTTATTCATTTCTCCATCCATCCTTTCATTCAATATCTAAGCAGTAACACTACAGAAATTTTGTCATATCTAAATTCCTGATTTATTCATTTGAGCCATGTCATTCTTAAAGTAAAGGTTATAAAGACTGATATAGATATTTTTACTTGTTATATGTTGCAGTATTTTCAAAATATGTGAAACATATTACAAAGCTGGGATGTTTGAAATGTGTAAAATAAGTGAATTAGTCAATCACAGAATGTTTGAAAACTCTTGGCATAGATTTGCAGACATGCAGGCTACTTTGTGTAGGATAGTAATAAACAGAGCAGTATTTGTAAATGTATTTTATAATTTACACAATTTTACAACTTAATCAATTTTGGTGTATCCTGAACAGAGTGCTTGTTTAGGTTTATTTCAAAATAGAAGACAAGAAAGGGACCTTGTAGACTAAAGACTATACCAGATTTGAGCAATGCATTAACCAGGCTGACCCCAGATGTCCCACATTGGTGGGCAGTGCTTCTGCAATAAAAGCATCAAATACACTCCCTAACATTACTTGTGAGGCTAAAAGCAATTTCTGACAACCAATGCAGACTGATGTGGTGAACAATGCATCTTCACCTCTAATATCAGAACATTTATCAGATCTTGGAACAGGGATGAGATCCCCTCAAACTTTAGAGCACAGATTAAATACAAGAGAAGCAGGGCAAATCTGAACCCTCACCTTGTCATGATAAATTCATAGCACCACATGACATTACCCAAATGAGTTCTTTCGAGTCAAAAACATGCAGGAATGTTTCCTCAGAGCAACAGATCTTAATTCTTCTGTAATATGGTCCAGTAGGATTTGATCAGGATTCTTTTGGACTTGGTCTGATAGCTACCCTGGGATAAACAGGCAAATATATTATAAGGTGGTCTTTTGCTGTGTGTTGAAATGAAGAAACCATTAAAGTAGACATACCATGCAAAATCCACTTATACATGTTTTTGTGCACTTTTAAGTGTTTAGGAATGTAAATTTATTCCTTCCTGATGCGGCACATATCGTTTTATTCTTTTTGGTCATATTTTTCAGTCAGTTTAATTTTCTCCATTTTCTATTTATTTTTTTTTTGTCTATTATGCCACAGTATTTGCTGTGGGTCTGCCAAATAAGCTCGTGGACTTCCAGATAATCAAATTTGTGTATCTGATACGTTAATATTTATAGTAAACTTACCAACAAAATGTTTTGCTGCCGCGAGATTAGCGTATTGCTGCTATCAAGCTAAAAACATGGCGACACAGGGTAGTGTTGAACTTTCTGTGACCTGGAGGGGGGCGGGGCATGACAGGCCTGTTCACATTTAAAGAGACGGCACCAAACGAGTCGCTCTGAAGACACACCTCAGAACAGGGATATAAGGTGTGTGTGAAGCGAGAATAAGCAGGAATTCAGACCAAAACATTGCAGTTCTGCTTTATACAGAAAATAAATTAATTATTTACATGGTAAAAGGAAGGATTTAAAAGACTGATATATCTCCTTTAAATTAACAAGGAAGTTCATCTGCTTGTCACTTCATTTCTTTTGGATGCAACATACTGTTTAGTTGATATGAAGGTAAAATACATTGCGACACTATTTGTATCTTATGCAAATGCCATGTACACACTATGGCTCTGCCATGACATTTAGTCAAATGATAATTTATTTAAATAAAAATTTCTGGTTAACTGTAAAAATGTATGTATTTATTCAGTCAATAGACACTGTTATGTCAGACTGAAAAAAAAGTATGTTTATTCTTAGTTATTGCTCTGAATGATTTTCACATAACTAGATGAAATTTAACTGCACTTCAGTTTTAGGCTTATTATGGTACAATTTTACATCAATCTAATTAAAAAGGTCTGAATTTAAAAAGCTCTGATATTAACACTAACTAATGAGCACATTACTTAACCTCTATATGCAATTTCAACACAACCAGAAGTCCATTTTCCTTTGGTGTATAAAGATGCATATTAAGTCTTATATGTGAAAGAAATATATGTTGTTATTGTTCAAGGCACCTGGAAATGAAAGTTTATGCCTGGCCTTTTTTTCCAAAAACATCTGTTTGACCATTTATTTTTAAGAAGGAAATAAATCAAAGATAAAGCTCTACCTTTCACCTTTCAGACATTTGACTTTGCATTTTATTTGCTTCAATAATGGCTCAAATAAGAATGTAAAGTTACGTTTTCCAAAAAGCTAAATGCAAAATAACACAGATAAACAGAGCACTGATGTATTAGTGATACTGTAAATTAATTTGTATGTGAATGATGATTTTCAAGCATGTAGGTAATTAGAGGAACAATTGCAGCCGCTTCCCACACTACAGCACATAAAGGTGAATGAAAAACTTAAATTCACTTAGACTGGAAATTATTCACAGCATAACTGTGTCACAATTTTCCCCATTTCATTTTAATAAAAGCATGCCATTTGGAGATGCCAAATCAGATGCCAATCTTTTCATGTGCTACACACCTTAAAAGCAAAGTACAAGTACTCTAACCCTGCACCATTTAGCACATGAGGTCACTCATCGCTGATAATTACAACATCTGTAATTTCCTGTCTCCTTGTGCTATACATCAAGCCTGAACTTTACAGAGCTCCAAGTGTCAATCTGCTCTATGTATTTCCCTTTGCATTAGTGAATTTGAATGACATTTAAGTCTCACAAATGTTGTTACCAGCCTGCCACTGCCCACTCATCCACCACCTTAAGAATCTGCAAAGGATTTTAACCATTGATTATTAAGTGTAAGTCTCATGCAAGTGTATTCAGGCATATTTAAAATGGTCTTTAATGAGTTCACTTAGTCAATCACTGCTCTTTTGTTAAAAAAAAGGGTAAAAATTGAGCACAAAATGGTCTACAAATCACGGCAGGACTATTATGGAACATATAATAGTATCGTTAAAAAAAACACACACACCAAAATTAAATACTGAGATTTTGAAAGAAAAAAAACAATTGTTAATAAAAACTATGCTAATGTCTTATTCTTAGTGTAGACATTTATGTACTATTGCCAACGGTGCTTTTTTAACAGTTTGATTAAATGGCTTAATCAATCAACATCCCAGCCTGTGTATTAATCACTTCATCAAGCAGTTGATGCATTAGGTTTTTAATGGACTCCATTTATTTTGATTTCTTCTCTCTTCATCTTATCGAAAGGACTCTCCCAATCTGGACAGATAAAAAGTGGGAAGCTGGAATGGGTGCCTGTAGTGGTGAGAGCATAGGCAAGCCTGAGCCTTAACTTCATTACAATCACGCTGTTCAGACTTAACCAATTTATTAGTGGCAATATGGTGACTTGAGCAATGGCTAGGTAAACCACATAGCTTAGCTCAGATAAACAGGGGCCCATTCATTTGTCTCCTCACCTGACATCGTGGTGATGTATGACCTTAATAAGATTAATATCCCCTGAATTTATTTCCTCTTAGTGCTCACAGACATCCTTTAATGTTCCTCCTCAATGGTCTTAGATGGTTTCACAACCTCTATGTTATGAGGATTAAGACTACCAGTAAAGCAGGATGTGAATAACACATTTAGAAAAAAAAAACCCATGAACACTGGATCTACCATTTACTTCACAGAGACTAAGTACTTTTATGCTTTAACTGTGAATGAGCATTCTTTCCTCATGTGAAGAGGCTAAAAACTCTGTGCTAAAAAGACATCTTCTCTAACAATGATTATTTAAGTTTTGTGCTATATTCAATAAGGCATTAAAGTAGTCATTGAACCATTGTGTTCTGGTCAGAAATGACCACAATTAGCAAACAATCCATCTCCTTTTAGCCCCCTCCCAGCCAACCCCACCATCACCCAACCACTGTAGCGTCTAGTTTGGATTCACACATAGACTTTCTGTCTCATCCATATTTCCCCCCCCCGTCTGCCCTCCAGGTTCTCCTCTTCTCTTCATTGTGCGCTAAAAAGCTATTGTCTGCATCATCTGTAACTCTGTTCACTGTTACGAGGCAGCGGTGAAAAACATGAGAGTGCACAGGCTTGGAACGCTGAATAGAAAATTGTACTTAAGTGGTCTTCTCTTGCCCATCACCTCTCGCCTCTACCCTCCTCCACATGAGAAGGGCTGCTGGGGTGGGCTAGAAGGGGAAGCCAGCAGGGCAATAGCAAACTTGAAAGCAGCCAACATTTGCAGCACTCTTGAAAAACAAGCATTTCACACCTGAAGCCTTTCATGCAGGGCCTCGAGGCATCCCCTTCAAGGCATTTAATTGGCTATTGCTTCAGAGCTCGTTCAGCGTGCCCATTATGGTGAGGCGACAAGCAGCCAAGTATGTCGAATGAAAAGGGTCCTTCTCCCAGATGGGCCTTGTCGTATTAAAAACTGCCCGATCACTTCTTGTTGACTAGCAGCGGTAAATCAGATGTATGCTCATCTACAAATACTTTAATGAAAAGAGTGAACTGGATAAGATGGACAACAAAGACTGGACGTCACAATTTCTGTACAGTTCTCTTTCATAAAGACTTAAGAGATTGTGTTCTGATACCAAAAGTATACATACTGTTGGCAGACCACATAGCTGTTAAAATAAATGACACTCAACATCAACAATCCTGTTTATCACGATGGCATTTGTACAAGCTGTGAAAGATTTCAACTATTGTTATTGTTAACAGGTGAAAGTATTAACATAACCTGAGGCATGCCTCCACAAATCAGACACTTTGATCATTTGCACTTCCAGTTGAAATGAAGACATTTGTGGTTCTTTTAAACATACATTTCATGCTTTAATCTCAGCCCGAGGATGCCAGACTCCATGATATGATGCTCCACTTTTGTTTGGCAGTTCTACCTTGAAGATAGAGTCTTCTTCCTTGCCTGTGCCATCTGCCATCTGAAGTTTCACCCATATGAGCCTGAGGCATTGGAGTCTGCACTGAAAATGTTTGTGAGGGCACCCTGACTCCCGATGGATGGACAGCCTTAGGGAAACCAGATAAAGTAGGTGTTTAGTCTCTGGGCTGCTGATGAGGCAGGGATTGGCTTTGAGCTGGGTTGGGACTCATGGGAAATCTGGCGTGCAAACTAATTACGTTGTGCTGCCAAACTGCCTGTGATTACAAAATGGAGGGGCGGTGAAGGTGGAACTTACGCTTTATCAATTGCCCTTGCATTTCTTTTCTAAGAGAAAACAACTAAAGCTAATGAGATTATTTAAAAAGATGTTCTTTTTGTTTAATGACTTGTAGTGTTATTTTATTTTTAATTATTGTAACAAAAATATTGTACAATAGAAAAATAAGTCACTTAAATTGGAAATTATTTAGGTGGATGATCTAAAAATTTTAAAAAAGACTTTTCATAGAAACTGAATTTCTAATATGGTTCAATAACAGCAAATATCTAATCACTTTTTTCTTGTTTTCCCCACCTGCTTGTCACACTTTTAGAGAAAGCTGCTTAAAACAGGTTATTTCTCAAATTATCTGCTATATTTGTATTAACGCCTCAGCTGGTGGCACAGACAGCCCCTGAAGATATGCACCAAGCAAATCATTAAAGGTACAATAGGCTGCTAGCTTGCTTTCCATAGTGTGAATTAAACCAAACTTCATGTTCAATATATGGATACTCTTTAGAATAAATCTATTGATAAATATATTTTTCAGTTTTTTATGCAATAAAATACAGCATATTTTAATTAAAAATACTAAAATTCTAGTAGAGTTCCTAAAACAGGTCATTTTCACCTATGATCTGTTTCATATTCAAACAAACCTCAATACAAATTTAAAATATCCAGATGTGAACTTACAAACATAAACCAAAAATGATGAAAACAAAGAATGAATTATTTAAAAAACACAAAGAAAAAAACATCAAAATCTAAAAACTGAAGAAAAAAAATCCAATAAAACAATTGTGAAAAAAAATTAAGAATAGAATTATTTATTTCTATTTTGTTTCTTAATAGGAATTCTGGCGATTTTCTTTTTCGACAATCCTCGGTGTTTCTTCAACTTATTCTTCTTTTCTTTTCTAGCTTTTCTTCCAATAGTTTTTTTTGTGATAAGTTCTTTTCTGATTTGTCGGTATTTGGGTTCGAATTGTTTTAATTTCGTCATATCATCATAAATGAGAGCAAGCGCAGTGGATTTTCCACCTCCGAAACCGATGTGCATTTTATGACAGACGACTTTTTCTTCGTCGGTTTTGTACATTTCGGCTAATTTTTTTTGTACATCTTTTCGAGAAACGGATTTTCGGTTAGGATGTAAAATTTCCAAAATCTTTATTAAACTCGGGTTACCATTTGACGTCGTCCCAATAAAGGATTCTTCATGAATTTTCTAGTTCTGATAGTAACAAGAGATTCCGTCTATTATAAACAACGTTTACCATTTTGTTTACACCTGCGCAACGACTTTAAACGATCAAAATTTACATTAAAATTCTGATTTATGAATTAAATAATTCTAATTTTTTACTCTAATTTTGCCGTTTAAATTTCAAAAATTACTTTGATCAATTTTTTATTAAATAATATTCTAACAAAAATATCTGAATATACGACACTTTGCGATAGAATTTAATTTTTTAAATTAATTGAAAGTACAGTAAAATCCGGTTATAAGCAACTTGGATATAAGACGAAAATCGGTTATAAGACAATAAAAATTTTTAGAAAAATTTCAACTATAAGAAACTGATATGTGTGTGTTTAAAAAAATTTAAAATTAGATTTTGAGGTCTTTTC
>JBAMHV010000010.1:19501504-19515649 GCA_037177535.1 Pseudomugil gertrudae
AAAGTACCAAACCTACTTTGCATAGTGCTGAACTAAAGTTTGAATTTTATTCTTTTTAATGACTCTTTAGTTACATTTACTGCATTTTATTATACCACTTTGAAGAATTACTCCAGGATAACTCCAAATTCCCTTCAAATTCTGACATAAAATATGTGTAAACCAAAGCAGGACAGATAATAAAATACAACTCCATGTTGTAAGAACGTTTCCAGTAACAGGCAGGGTTCAACTGAAGAGAACAAACCCAGTTCCAGTCAGACAGAATGTCAAATCAGCATATTGTTTGTGATGTTGCTTTTACTTGTCTAATGTGAGTCCATGCAGGCAGACTCCTCGCAGACTTGGCCACTGGCTGAAGCCAGAACACAAGACTCCCCACGTGGAAGACGGGGGAGAAAACACTGGAGGAGTTTTAGCAAGCAGCCCTCAGACAGAAAGACTCTAGAGGAAACACCAGAAAGCCATTAACTAACCACAGAATTATGGTGATCTATTTGCTGAGATGGGCTACAGACAGCTAATGAACAAGACTCAACCCCCCCTACACTCACTCAACCCACACCCCATCAACCCTATCACAAATACATATCACATATACACATACCGAGAGGCAATGCTGAGAGAGCTTTTGCTCGTACTAAACAATATGACAGATCAATGCCTGATTCCTAAATCAAGGGAAAAGGTTATTTCCATCCTACTGGGATTCCACTAACTATCCTCATTTATCTGAGACCCTCCCATACCCATTTAAACCAAACAAGTCCTCGCCCCCAAACCAACACATGCACACACATATCCTAATTAAGAGTGAGGCGATGGGGCTTTTTTGTGTCTGTGGTTATGCTTGCAATGTTAGTGTCTGGAGTGTGAAAACAGATCTGATGGACTGGTGCCCTCAGCACTCCCTGATCAGACTCCAGCAGGTATCCCCCATGATTGACAGCTCACAGGTCAGTCGCCCATCTCTCAGTCTGTTAGAGGGTAGGCGGTAAAGGGATTTGGAATGCCTGGGACCCTGATTGCTTTATTGCTCGCCTGTCAGAACCATTGTACAGCTCTGTATTATTAGGGCTTGCCATCTCTCACCGTCTGGAAGGTGTCGCATCTCAGCTCTGCATAAAGAATCACCACTCCATTCAAAATCCTCTTTTTCTTTTTGGCTGAAAGGAAGAAAGCACAGATTTTTCCACACAATCTCCTGTACTGGTTTGTCAGATAATGCAACACAAGTGTCTCCAGGGAATGGTTTGGATGGTGCTGCTTTACACTCAAATGAAGAAGATTTGAGATCTCATTTGGCAATAATTCATCACAGTGTTACCAACAATAGTCTATAACAATAGCAAAGGATTGCTTTGATTACCTTGATTTTGTATGTAGTCACCTTTTTTAGATGCTTTTTGACAACAAATAATTTATTCTGCATTGAACTTTTCTAACAATTGTTTCACTTTCCAACTTCACTGTTTTTTCTTGAAAACTTTCCACTAACTGACACAAACTTACTGCTAAATTTAGATATAGCTAACAGAACAAAGACCATAAAATAGTCAGCTACTGATATACATTACACTGTGATGGTACTAAAATGCTAAAGTAACTGGCCAATTAGTTAGACCACAAACAAATATTTTTTATCATGTATGGGTAAACACACAGGTCTTTCTCTATTTCATATCATTTCAGTTTAGTTATCTATAGTTATTTTAAAAGTCTCTAAGGGAAAAATAAACTGTAGCAGCTACTGCGTCTATCTTAACACTAACATTTACTTTTCTCTCTTTTATTAGCATTTTGTAATAGGGAACAAACAGGATAAAAATCTGATTTTCAATTTGAATATCATTTTGATTAATCAAAATAATATTTATATTTAACTTGTCCAGCATTAAAGCAAGCAGCCCGATAGTTCGGGTGCTGTGCCGTAAGAGAGGGAGAGAGAAAAAGATTTACAACACCAATATCAACCAATACAAATATGTTTTCTGCGTCCAACTAAGAGGTGGCAAAGGGAGGGCCCAGCCAAAGTCCCCCACAGTCAGGGGGACCCCATCAGGCAATGGCCCAGGGCCCAGGGCAGACAGAGCACAGGCCCTAACAGCCAAAAAGCCCCCCCTTTATTAGTCCAGCCAATGAAAGGCCAGTACCCCAGAAAGCCAATCCAAACCCCAATGCAACAGCCACACAGAACGATTAGAACAGCTGTAACCAGCTGTGATGGACTAGTACAAGTACAAGAGGATCAAAATATTATAAAACAGTAAAACTCTTTGTCTATAATTAATATCTTTGTTGTTGTAAGTTGTAAGGGACCACAAAATAAGTTATATTATTCATGATATATACACACTTATATAATCAGGGAATTATTAGAATATTGTACATTTTTTCCTGCCAAATATTGTGGGCATTGGCCTAAAAAAATTAATCAATCAGTCATAATTTTGGTGGTAAACTGGAGATAAATCAGACAGAAAGCAATAATGTGCATTGTATTACCTCCTGTGTGACATGTAATGTTACCCTTAGCCTTATCCCTAATTCATCTATTGTGTTGCTAGTTTTGGCTGTTACCATTTATTATATGTTTATGTCAGAAAGAAAGGGTACAAAATCCTTTCCTACAATTTTTGTGAGCTACACAAAGATGCAACATCAATTGGCATCATACCTCCACCATGGAAGATGATGCCTCAAAAGAAAGCTGTGCTTCTTGCGACGGCACCACCTGTCTTAAAGACAATAAAATTCAGTGTCAATGTGCAGTAAAATCAATTTGAAAACATTTTCTATGGGATGCATTGCTTGAAAAAGTGATCAAATCTTGAGGCTATACTATTTATGCAGCTCATGTTACTTTTACTGATCTGTCAAAAGTAAAAGCAAAATCAAAGCTTAAAAATATTTCAGTGTGAACTTTTTCCTTAACCTAACAAAAATAACTCAAAATAGTTTAATCATAAAGCTTATACATCTGTCATCAAAAAGTAATGCATATGAAATTTCAGAACATGAAGTAAGATAAGTTTGTCCTCCGCTATAGCTCATTCTCACTGGAAGAAAGAGCCTTTTCCAAAGATACAATGACCCAGTGAACAATGCAACCACACAAATCCCCTGCCAATGTTTCTTCATGTGATTCCCTTGGCTATGATGACAGACTGGCAGGTTGCTGAAGGTCATCAAAGCTATGCCTCCTGGTCCCCTGAAGCCCAGGTGATGGCGAGGGCACATCCCCAAGTGATCTTGCTGTTCCAGGCCACAACAGAGACAAGCCCACTGGGATGCCACGCCACTGTCTCCTTGGAGATGAGACGACAGGCCGGCTGCGGCTCAAACTCACACCTTCATGGTCAGCGACTCTGCGTCTCCAAGGAGACTTCCCTGCCTAACAGCAGTTGCACACAAGTTGTGATTGCCCCCACTCCCACCCTAAAACCATTCATGCTCTCACTCTTTTTGTTGTCTCCTTTAAAGCACAGCACAGGACAGCCTTCTAACAGAGAAACCCTTCTTGCCCTGGCAGTGCTACCCATGTGAGGCCTGCTGGGAACAATGGTGGGATGTTAGATTAGACCTGCAAGTCTGGGCAGGGCCTAAGAGGGGCTGCAACGCATAGGGACTGCCCACTCCGTCTATGGCTCATGCTCCATTATGGTTTTATCTGTGGGTGTGAAAATATCATTCCCAATAGCTGTCTCCTTTAAGCTTCTCTCACAATTGGCTGCTGATGAAAACTGGCTTGTGTAGCTCAGTTCAGCATCCCTGATGGTTTTTGTTATCATGTCTCAGAACACTGGTCATATCTGACAGACAGCTGAAGATATATTTTCGAATATATGCATCCCTTACGAGCAGCCTCCATGCTAGTGATTATATTGATTTTTAAAGTGAGATCTCTTTGTGTATGTGTGTCCTAATCGGAGAAATGAATGATAACCTCTTCATCACTCTACCCCCTGAGTGTTCTTACAGGAAGCCATATTGATTTTGTTAGTCTGAGAGTCCTTACATTGCATGGCCTTTACCTCAGGGACAAATCTAATTGTTTATCTCTGGACAGACTTCTGCCTTTACTCCCTTCTGTCTCATTATGTGCCAAGATTTGTCAAGTCAAGTCTTTCCACACTCTCAAATCGCACTTTACAACATGTCGTTCGGCAGAACACTACAGATGGCTTACTTATCAACAGACCCTCCCACATGGAATGCTACAAACATGACAGCACGACACACTTGCAAAAATATACACAAACTGACATACAATATAATACACTGGAGATGAGATTACACACATTGACACACAAACATGAGTCATTTTTTTAAGATACACTGATTTTTGGGATGATTCTTTAGGCTTTCTTGCAAAATACAGTCAACAATTATTAAGATCTTTGATACATTGCACAAATTAAAATTCCTTATTTTGTCATTACGGGTTTTTTTTCCCTGACTTATTTTATTACAAAGGATTTATGACAGAATATTACACTGATCAAACTCCTGCCAAATTAAACAGATAGATTTGAGTTAGGACTCATCTGATACTGCAAATCTTGTAAAATAGAACACAAATACTTTTGCTCCAGCTACAAAAAGACAGTATTCCTCTATACCACAATCCCTATACGTAACTTTTAAAACTTTCTTTGCAGAATAACAAAGCAGTAGTAACTAGAAGCAATCAGAGAACGCAGACCTCTGCCAAGCCGTTTTTTCTCTTTTTGGGGGATTTTCTTGCTAATGATTGTAGGCATTATTTTTTAGTTAAAGCTCTATTGGCAATATTATCTGTACATTCCCATATAGTGAAACATTTCTCTAAAATAATTCCTGGATCAAGGTCTGGATCTGAAATGTCTTCCAAAATCTAATAATTTGCTTCATCTTTTCATTTCTGAGATTTCCTGAAAATTTGATGAAATCCATTCATAACTTTTTCAGTTATGTTACTAACAGACTGTCAAACTAACAAGCACCACCAAATAGGTAATCCCAACCTTGGTAAAGGTAACAAGTTAGTTACTATAGTACTTTGCATATGAATATGTAATCTAGCTGATTCAATTTTTCAAATTCAATAACCACTGAAATACATCCATATAGGTGCTAACTGTCATTGCATTTTATTAAAATGGCTTCATAAGATAAAGTTCTGACTTTGAAATGAACATTTCAGCAGTCTTACATATATTGATCTGTGCTAATGTGGAAATTCTGCTCACTCCAAGTCAATGCATCATTCATGTCAGAACTTTGCATATAGCATTATGGTAAAGAAAATACAGAAAAATCCAGTTTTCCAAACCATGTATAATATTTTTGATAACATTTATAAGCTTTGATACAACAAAACCAGATGTTTTCACATAACTGCAAACAACTGCATCATACAATTGGATTTTGCTCTCTGAAGGTTTGCAGCCTTTTCTCAGAGTTAAGTGGGTGTTTGTTTTTCCTTTGTGTGCCTGTGTTTGTATGTTGTTTGTTTTTTTTTTTCTTTTTTTAATGAGTTTCTGTGATAAGAGACATATTGTACTGCTTTACACTGTTACGCTACAGTTTATCTGGAGTTGCTGGTTAAGCAACCATATAACCTGCTCATTTACATGCCTAGAATAATATCTAACTGTGATTTACAATTATTTATAGTAAGTTAATGTTGAAAATACAGTCAGTCTACAGTTACATAGCACTTGAGAAAGCATGTTTAATCTCACACGTATTTATTCTAAAGTAATAATATACAACAACTACATACAAATAACATGTTACTGCTAAAATGAAAGAAAAATATCTGCTTAATGTATGCACTACATAAAAAAGTAGTGGTGAACACTGAGAACATTAAATGTATGCAGTTTTGTTTGTTTTTTTACCCTCGGTACATGTGCTACAATACACATCCTTCAATATTTACCTGGTCTAACCAGGTTTGCAGGTCTACTCCATTTGGAGGGTAATTTGCGGCTTTAGAATTATAGTATAATCTTGTAGGATAAAAATAAATCTTACAGGTTAATATTATGAACTTAGTAACCATGCAGTTAAGCGAAAACGGTAAAACATTATTATGTGGGAGGAGAATAACTCTTCACAAATGTCACAACTTCCAACTAAACATTCAACAAATCAATGAATATTATGACAAAGCATTTTTATTAATGTTGACCCTTTCTTTCTTTATTTATTTTTTTTTTATGATGTTCCTCAACAGCTCGAAAAAATGCATTCTAGCCATAGGTAGCCCTTGGTCTGGTTTTATCAGTGAGTTAACTCCACCAAGTAGGCCAGATCAATAAGAAGACTCTGAAAGGAGCCAGAGTATAGAGTTAGAGGCGCGGGGGAGAAAGACGCGAGAGGCAGGGAGCAATCAGAGAGCTGTAGATGTATGCCTTCAGGAGTGGATCGATGCTCTGACAGGGGCCCTGCTTTGTTCTGGCACAGTGCTCAGATGTTAGGCATGCTTAACATGATTGCTTAAAGGTTTTTGTTTGCCTATACTTGTGTTTTTGTTTGTCATTTTGCTTTACTTATATCTGACTGTCCCTTCTAGTTGTTAGTTAGGTTTATGCTTGTTTTGTTTATTTGTTAGCTTGCTTGTTTTTAGCATTACCATTTTCTGACTTAAGGTCTAACTTTTGCCAATAGGAGATCTAGCAAGGTTAGCTAAAATTAGGTTTGTGTTTTTTTTAAGTTTTTTAAAATTATTTTTAAAAATAATTATATAGAGTGCAAGACAGATTTTCTTAATTATTTTTCAAAGAAAAACCTTACGGCAATTGTCTAGACAAAAATGCACATATGAGAAAGAGTGTGTGTGCGTGTGTGTGGGGGGGAATCAAGTATTAAAATAAACATCAGTGGCCTTTGCTCCTTCTTTTGAGTAAGTGATCTTTGACATCTATTGTAAATCAATGCAATGTTCCATTTATGCAAAGCTGCACTTTTTATCCTCACTCCACATGGTCACCCAAAACCATGTTAAGCACTTTGGCTTGCTAAATGCTCTACCAAGAATTGCTTCTAACAAAAACTTGGGTGTGTCTGCCTCCTCATACAAAGATGTTGACCGCAAAGGACAAGTAAGTGTCAATAGATCTGCTCTCAGCGCCTGTGGGCCGTTGAAACACATGAGCTCTTTTCCGAGACTTAATAAGATGGCACAGATGCGCCCTTGTCTCACAACAGCTCTGTGTCTCATTGTACTTTGGCCTACCAAGCCTGCCATCGCAAGACCTCTATTGCCTTGGCTGCATGAGAGGGTCTCATTAGGACAGACAAAGGAAAACCGAGGTCAAGGTATATAAAGGTAGCCACGGCTAAGGAGACTGCCTCCAAGATTAGATGGAGGTTTCACCACATCCTAGGGCCACCCAGCAGACCTCTGGCCCTCCCTATCATGACCCCCAATATCCACTATTATTTGATGAGGCAGAGCTTGATAATTATTTTGCGAGGATGAAGAAGAGGGCATAGTGTGAAAGGAGTGTTTCATTCTAAGGAGAAGGATAGTAGGGGATGACAGAGAAAAAAACTAACAGAAAAAAAAGATCAAAAGCAGGGCTTTCGCTTTTCATGCCTCAGAGGCTCCAAAGAGGATAAAGAACAATTGGGCCCTGGGTATCCTGTCCTCTCTTGCAATTAGACTCAGCTGATGAAGTGAAAGGGATGAATGGCAGGGTTCAAGGCCTTTTCTAGGATTCACACAACAGGATGGGTTTTTACCTCCTTCTGCTTTATCTCCATCTCTATTTAGATGAGCAGTTGAAATATTTCCAGATGAAGCTACCAGTATTCAAGGTGCCACATCATCATGGTGACTGATGAGAGTGAGGACATACGAGTGGAGCAAAGGGGCACAAACCATCCTTAAAGGAGTCACATGTGCATATACATATTTTCAAACCTTTAAGACATTTCAAATTTCAAAGCATTTCAAATTGTTAAATGTTTTTTCTGCTATATTATATACATTCATAAAATGCTGCCTTGCAGATATAATGTTTAATTGGATGCCGCAAATTGATCGTTTAGTATATTTTGAAAACATTTGGGGAAAAGGGAACATAAGAAATTATGCAATATCTAAAATTAAATATGATCAATTATTAACTAATGTTGGACTGTTTTGTGTAAAATGTTGGACTTGTGCATGAAAAACCTTTAGAATAGGGACCTCTCTATTTTTAATCATCCTACCACAGGACGTTCAAAATTAACAGGTTCCCAGATGACAATAAAAATTAATTTAGAAACAAAATGTATCACTTCAAAATTTTAAATGAACATATGAACACACCCTTCAATGCTTACTGCCACACAAGTTCCATTAAACTTCATGCTTCTTCGCTTTATATGTTCAGTTACGGAATATTTGCTTAAATTGCATTTGCAGGTTTATCATCTCAAAAGGTATACTGTCCATATCAATTTCTCGACTGTAGCAGTGAAATTATCTCTGAAAGGGTGGCATTAGGAGTTGACATTAAACTTCATACTAAGTTCTCTGATGTGTACAGTTGCACATTTTCATCTGAAACACAAAGTGAACTAAATGTTAAATTGTGGATTTATGTGAGCAAATATGTATCAGCAAATCTGTTTTCAGGGGACTGAAAATTACCATTTTACAGATCAAATATGAAATGGAGAAATAAGCAAGAAAATACAGATTGGCTTAGGTAAAGACCTCTCAACTTCAATAGTTTCAGTATAATTGTTACTGCTGTATATGAGAGAAGCATGGTACATATATATCCGGTTATTCATGCCAGAGAACTGCACAGCCCCGAGGTTACTGAACATTGTAGTCGTTTTTAAGAATCTGATTAAATATTATACTTTGGCCATGAACACAGCTAAATTAATCCAAAATGCATAAACTTACTGCAGACTTGCTACCGTTAAGTTACCTAAGATAAAATTCCTTACAGTGCTCATGTGTGTAAGTGGGCCCAGGAGCTTTAACGTTACTGCCACACTGCACTAAACCCTTAAGATGATTAGTGATATTCTTAAAACCTAGCCTACAGATAATGTGTTTAAAGAAGCGATACGGATTTTCCAAGCTTTGAGTTCAAAGTCTGAGAAGCATGGGGTCACAATGCCAATGGGCTAAACAAAGAGTAGCCAAAATGGGCTTTGGAGGATTTGAAACTTAGGCCCCTGGACCCCTTTGATCAAAACAGACATACAGCCATAGAAATACTAAGTATCAAGTAGCTGGGACTGCACTGCGGCCGAAGAATCACGTGTTTGCCACAAAAAAAGTATGTTTGAAAGCACATAAACATATGATAAAGGTAAGATGAAGAAAAATACTATCACATCAAGATAATGCTCTGACAAAAAAAAAAAGTAGTAAAGCTGTTTTACTTTAAAAACAGGCAGAAATGCAGCATGTCAAATAAAACTCACTGCTCTTAAAATGTTTTACTTTTCAATCGGCTTTGGTTTTAAGACTTGGATCATTTTTATAGCTTTGCATCTTAAACTAATTACATATAAAGATCAAATCTTGTAATAAACAAGATTTTCTTCACCATCTGTTTTAAAGGCGTTAAGGGCTAACTCAGAAACATTCAACTGTCTAATTAGTTCTACTTTGCTTCTCAGTCAATGTCCATGTGCTTGATGAAACAAACAAGAAAAATGACTCAAACTTAAACTTGAACAGATTTCCCCCATCTTGAGCAGCAATGAGCAATTAAATAGGCATGTTTTCATCTTCTTTTCCTAATAAATCAATTACCTCCTGGAGAATATGGCTGTGTTCAGTCATTATTACCAAATTGATGATGGAGCAACAATAAAACCTCAACCATTGTTTACTGCACTTGATAAAAAAACATGTTTTTTAAATGAAAGATGTATTTAAGAAAAATTATGCTGAATAAAAGAACAAAAATCATTGAATAACAAGCAAATCATCTCAAAATACAATGAAAGAATAAATCCTGTTTGTTATAGCGACCTCTGGGATCTATAAGTAACTGATTAGTGCCTGTGCAAAAATATTATTTAGCCAACAAAATCTTTTAATATGACCCTGTGGCAATGGTTATTAGCTCATAGTTAAACAGATGCCACTTTGTTTCCAGTTCACTTAAAAAAAAAGACTCAAATTATGCATGGTGAGTCATGAAGTGTGTCTGGTGCAACACACACAGTGGTGTTCAGAAAGCTGTAATGCTACTGCAGCTAAAGGACATAAAATTACAGTACATGGAACATGACATATCAGGTGGAGCTGTAATACTCGGAGTACTGTATATTATCATTTTGTCCAGTTATCCTTGCCTTATTCTGTTTCTACAGAGTTGTGCAGTGGCATTGGTATCGTTACCTTCACACAATCTTTTAACTGTGGTTTTCATGAATTCCAGCACTTACCTTTAAAGCTCATGCTCATGTGGCTTCAATTTAAAAAATAAGAAAGACAAAGACCTTTTTGTAATGTTTTCATCCACATATTACAAAAAAGTACATTTTTGTCAAATCAACATTTTAAACTGTGATGCTCAGTGAAGTATGTGATAAAGGACGTGAGAGATTTGGAAATTCTGCTGAGAATACAGGTAATAATGGGTCAAGTCCTGAGGACAACCTAATAATGTTTTTTTTTAAACAAAACAGAAGAAACTACGGGGAAGATATTTCAGAACCAACATCCAGAGTCCAAATCAGCCTTGATCATTAGGTTCTGGACAGAAGTCTACCTTGCCTCAGTCTGTAATCTGCAAAGTGCCAAAACACTGCTCGATGCTCCACTGACAAAAAGACTGACATTTATAGTTCCTTATAAATACTATTTCCAGTCTTTCTACTTCAACAAATATACTGCAAACATAGAGCTAAAGTAAGAAAAACAAGTTGCATATGAATAAAGATACATTTTAAAAATACAAATGATAAAACCTTTACATGCTAAAGCTAAAATCATGTTACTTCTAAATAACATTACTATATCAATACATTTCTAGTTTGTTTATTACACATGTTTTTATTGTATTAATTGTATAATTAATAAGTCAGGACCAGAAGAGAGCTATGTCAGAAATGGGTTATGTTTTTCCTTTCTGGACAAAGCCATGTCTTCTACTGCCTGCCTGTTCTTTAACTCATCATTTTCACCACAAAGGACATTTCTTCATAATAATAATGAGCAAACCTCCATTCTGTTATAAGTACAGGTAAAGGCTCCCAGATTACATAAAAAGATGGGATGTGCAAATATAATGAGCATCTTGTTTTAATTGTTCACATTTTCTCGGTTCCTTTTTAAAGGTGACAGGGCCATTACTCCAAAGTCACCACTTATCAGCAGTATCACTGAGGATTAATGGTTTCACTTCTGCTAGAAAGAAATGTTCAAGTTGTCCTGATTATCAGTGCAAGAAAAAGAATAATGGTTATTTGTCATTGTGTTAAGCAGTGGAAGAGACTAATCTAACAAAACACTCCGTAAGAACACTATTAACCCTTTCTGTCCGGACTGAGTGGGATGCGTGCACGTCTGAGGGCAGCAGCGATGCCTTCAGCAGAGTGACATCACTCTGGTTTATAAGATAGACAAGACTATACTTATATTAGGATATTTTGAGATAAAAAGGACAGTGTATGTAGATGCAAAAGAACTGCATAGTTTATGTTGTTTGTATGTTGAGGTTTTCTTGTATAGCTAATATTTTTGTGTCAAATTAAGACGTTGTAATAGACAGGTTCTTCCTTACATACATACATACATACATAAATTAAGTTATTTTTCAAAGTCTGGAAAAAAAACTTGTAAGCAACAACATAAAAACAAAGTGCTTTAAAAAAAAGTTAAAATCTCAAGTTCACAAAGTTTTTGTTATAAATTTACTGTTGTCTGTTATTTTATTGGATGCATAATAACTAAACATGGCAATAAGCAACATGGCTTAATTAAATATAAAACCCACCACCACTAGCTGACACACTAGCCATTTAACACATTTGTCTCGTATAGGATTTCTTCTTTCAGTGGTACAGTCTCTGTAGCTTTTGTACTGGTGGGGCACACTGATCGCCTACATTATTTTCCTTGTCTGTCACCTTTATAGTATCTATTAGCCACTCTCTACTATCTGTTTGTGGGGCATTTTCTCTTCCTTTTTCCCATGAATGTTTTATATATTGGAGGGAGAATGATTGTTCTTTGCAATGAGGCCAGCGCGTGGCCTCAGTAAGACAAATTGCTCTAGAACGTCTAAATGGCAGTCAATGATAACTCATTGTAAGGAGAGTAAGTGACTTCCAATGGAGTGGATAGGGGACAGAGAATAATGGCAGAGCACAGGTGAAAAATAGATGTTTGGCTCAGTGTAATTACTCCATTAGGGGGCTCTCTGTTAATCTACCCAAGCCAGAGCGAGTGTTTTTACAGCGATGAGGAGGTGACGGGCGAAAATGACTGCAACTGGACCGAGAGGAGCTCTGGGGCTACCTCCTCAGTCACAACACAAGCTATGAAGTGTTTACTAATGGACAAAATGTACTCCCAGTTTGTGCTCTCTGAAGCAGCCCACATGATCTACTCGAGTTACAAATAAGTGTGGTGATAGATGTATTAATGAAGTTCATCAGCAAGCTGACAAATTAATTACCTGCAGTATGGTCCCATGCATTCAGAGTGCTTTAACCTTCTCGGTCTCAATTGTACACTGGAGAACAGATCAGCTGTGAGCCCTGGTAAATATGAAAATCTTGGTTAGGATAGAATAAAAGGGAGGGGTGGCGGGGTGAAAAACCCACCCGCTGGAAATCAACACCCCCGTTCTGTTCATTTCCAGACAAACATAATGTTAACAATTTTTTGACCATTTGGTGTCTGCTGCTTCCGCCTGTGGCAATCCAGACAAAAGGAGCCTGGAAAAAAATGGCCCAGTATGGTCTTAGGAGTTTACTCTGACCATACAATCTGTTTTCTTAAGTCAACTTTTAAAACACTGCTGTAAGCACTGCCCACAGCATTATCAGCGAAGCACAGCCTGACCTTGCATTCACCTTTATACTATTTCCCATCTGTTTAGGTTCCATCCTAGATCTCATCCCAGTTGGCTGTAGGCCCACTTTGCATTGGGCTTCCTCAGTGGAACCAAGAACAAAACCCTGTTGGAGCTAGACTCTCTGTTTGGCCTATATCTGAGACATTTCTGCTTGCATCTTAGTATTTGTCTCAAGAACTGACAAGCCTTCCAGGACTTTTTAATCTGTTTAAAAGGCAGAGGGTAAGAATGGCAAAAATAAGTAACTGACTTAAACGACTTCTTCTCAAACATGGTCAATTCTGCGCCTTATATAAATACAGGTTTAAAATATAGAAGAAAAAAAAGCATGGCCACCCTGGAGATGAGCCAATTTGTTTCGCTTTGTCAATTAAAGAATAAAGCTAAATATTTCTTTCTTGGTTATCTGTGCTAATACCAATCCCTGCAGCTCATTAGAGGGGTAAACTGACCTTCAACTAGATTTTTTTTTAAGTGAAGGAAAAAACGATTAAAGCTGTATGCAGGCAGGACTGGCTCAAAACAAACGTCAAAGGTGAACAATTTTCTCTGTGCCGTCCCAACACACACACACACACACACCGAAAAGCCACAGGTTGTGGTAAAGGGGATTTTCAATGTTAAGGACAGCAAGAGGTGCCATTATCACTCAGTGATGAAAACGAGCACGGTGACCCGATTAAGGCGAGAATTTCTGGGTCATGGTCTTGTTTTTCATTGCTTAATTTGTCTATTGATAGTGACACGGTCCGTGGCTCGCACCTACCTGTAATATTATCTTTCTAAAAGTCGTGGTTCAGACAGGGGCCTTGTCACTGTAACCCAACACAGAGGGAGAGAGGGAGCGGATGTAGCCCGCAGGCAGCAGGGGAGGAACCGCCAACTGACTGCCGGTGCTGCGCGGAAGATGCGGGCTGCGGCGCCACTCAGTGGACGCTCCGGTGTCTGGAGCTTCTGCTTTATTTCTGATGGCTCTCAGTCCCTTCAGTCTGCCAGTGTTTAAATACATAAAATAAGTCTTCAACTTGTGATTGATTGATAGATAGATAGATAGATAGATAGATAGATAGATAGATAGATAGATAGATAGATAGATAGATAGATA
>JBAMHV010000010.1:19526986-19540992 GCA_037177535.1 Pseudomugil gertrudae
TATAACATGGAGAGAACATGCAAACTCCAGAAAGGATCCCGGTTGGAGCCCCGCTCACACCGGGGATAGAACTGGCAACCTCCTTGCTGTGAGGTTTGTGTATGTATATGAAGCCCACACCTGGGTGCCCCAACTCTACTTTTTTGTCAGAAGACATATTAATAGAATGTAGGAGGTCTTCTTACACCAACATCCAGGTTAGAAATCAGATGACTCCCATGAGCACTGCTTCCCCCTCCTGAGCCATCAGATGGTGGACAAGAGACTTCTGAAAGCTGTTCTAAAGTCATTCTCAAAACCCCTCCTTATGGACGAGTCTTCGCCTCTGCAACTGCAGAAGCCACTTTGCCTTCTGACACCCATGGAGTATTGACAGGGTATTAATATTGAATAACCTCAATGCAAATTCCAACAAAAAAGTAAAACGAAGGGTTATCTAGTTTTTCTTTCCAGTGTTTGGGCTGTTACAAACTGAATAAAAAGTTACTAAAACTTTAACAAATGAGCTAAAATAAAACAGAAATGTAACAGTAACTGAAATATCATTACTATGGTTACGATTTAAGTACTTATTTTAAGAATAAGCTCAATTTCCTCATGCAGGTTCACCTGAAATATGCATATATACTACCACACACAAACACACACACAATTAAGGGTTCAGCCAAGAGTTGGAAAAGAGAGGAAAATGTGTCATCTGATCCTACACTTCCTCCCATAATCTCATGTTACCCTTAATATAAACATTAAAGGTTAAGTTATGTTTCCCAGAAGATGTATAAGATTAAATATTCACTTTTTTTTCTTCCCCCTCCCGTCTGCTTCAAAAGAAAACTGCTGATTGACGTTGGCAAAAGATAGCAACAGTGCCGGGTGATTCTTGTTATGAAAGCAAGAGACACCACCCACTGTCATGCTGTACACCAGCGCAATAGTCCAACGAGCACTGACAGTCACCACAGCTGTACAATTTACGCTACCTGACGCCCAATAATTAGCATTTCTTTTTGAGGAATGAAAAAAAGAAGAAAAAAACACACTCTAAGATTTGTATAAACAAGCAAATACACACAAACGCACAAATACAAGACTTCCTACAAACTTTTCTTTCTGTTGTTGTTTAACTGGGAATCAGGATGAAATTAATTGTGCAGCTTTTGTATTAATTTGTGTCAATGTTACTCTTGTCAGCATGAAGTTGACAGGAGGAGCCATATTCTTGTTGTACAGTAGGAATCCAAACATGCTGGTTCTGCCTCATGCTGGTGGCGGATGACACTCAGGGAGAGATCATTCTTGCTCAGTAGGCAGTTTCCTCTCAGCTGAACTAGCCAGCTGTTTGTTTCTCAAAGCTTGACTGTTTGACATATGTTGTATCCATGCTGTAGAAAATCACCACAATAACAAACTAGATTTTCCCAAACTATTATCTGCTTCGGCAATATATAAATTTCTAAGAATTACTGTATATTTTAAAGCACAGGGAGGTTATTAATATCTCCTACAACTCACGTGTTCAAATCGCTCTTCGTTTGTAACTAAATCTAATTTACATAGTATGATATCAATGCTTTGCTCAAGAGAAACTGTGGTATATTTTTACTAACATGCATAAATTGCAGGACACATTGACAGGCTTTAGGTAAAACCTTTATGTCAACAGAGATGGAGAGTCTTGCCAACTGTGTTGACTGACTGCTAGCTTTACTGGCACTGAGTATGATTAATAAGTCTGCCCTTCACGTTGCACCCTGGAAAAAGAATGGTGTGACTTAAAAGTAAAAAGGGGTGGCCGCATTATGTGTTTTAAAGAAGATAATGCATTTGATCATTTGACGCTGTGGACGACAGGTTGGATGGATCTAAGAGACCAGGTGCAGTGCAATTACTCCTCCACCTCTAATCAGAGAGAGGATATGGAGGCCTAATGAGCTCTTTGTGTTGAATGTTGTGAGTGCAACTGGGAAGCTGTTAGGACACACTATGTTCCAGCTTGGTGAATTTGAGACTGCCATAATTGGTGTATTGTGATAGTGATTTTCTTCTTCTGCACCAAAACAGCCCCTTAGCATCTGCTGTTTGCTTGGGTATCCTGTCTGCGGTGGTCATAGCAATCCCTTAGCTTCCCCATGCTGGGATTGTAGCACACACCAGTCATTTGGGCTCTAATTTGAGAAGATTAGGTCCCCATGCTGATAAGTCAAACATTACATCACAGCCTTTCTGCTGCGATACAAAGGGTGTTGCAATGTTCTGGCACTGCTGACAAGAGCATGTGGATATGCGTAGCATGTGTGCTTATTTTAAGAGCAAAAAAAGTGTTTGTAGTTTCATGTGAAAATTTAGTTGATTAGTCATTTGGTTAGTATATTTTAAAGAAGTGACTTGCCTGATAGTAGCAGGGTTGTATGCAAATGTTTTGGCACCCTCACTACCTGTAAGACATTTGGAAGTTTGTGAGATATTTTTATAATGATAAAGTTTTTAAAACTTTTAAATATTCTGTTAATTCTTAACTGTCTTTACGACAGCTCAAAGAAGACCTGACCTGATGTCAGTAGAGGACGAGAAACTAAACCAACGTGCTTCTGGCTCCAAATCTTCAGTATGAATAATAGAAAAGAAACTGCAGTGAAGAGGATCAGGAAAAAAATAAAACCCTCCAAGGGCCCTGACTGAATCAGAATTAAAGACGCATCAGAAAGAAACCTCACCTGTGAACTCATCACAAGTCAGTGTCTCAGGAATGCAAAGCAATATCTGGATAAGCCAGAGTGGTTTTTGGAGACAAGCTGCGGACAGATGAAGTTTAAATCCAGCTCATCTGCCAAAGTCATATAAAATTCAGTAGGTGGTTTGAAATCACACATCACCAAACCATTAAGCACTTGGGCCAAAACATTCAAGTTTGGACTTGTGTGGTGCCAGGTGAATCCCTGTAAACATAATCAAATCCCAGATGTAAACAAAAGCTGAAAAAGTTATTTTTCCTTTAAAGAATGATACAGAACTCAAAAGCCCCCATGAACAATATTTAGACACAACAAAAGTAATTATTGATATTGTTGAAATAAGGTATAGAATTTGAGCAAAAGGTGTCCAAGCATCTATGCTCAACAGTCAGCATCATTTAATTATTACTCTATGCAAGTATGTAAACATGTATAAGGCAGGACAAGAAGATGCAACATGAAGAGGAAAAATAGCCTCCATGATTTTTGTTTGTTTGTTTTACTTTTGTGTCTTAGGGTTGTAAACAATTGTAGCTAGAAGCAGGACTGGTCACATTTTAAATTAAGCTAAATGAAGCTTAAAACAAAACTTTCGGAGGATTGACATGCTGATTGAAATTGATAGATGGAGTTCTTGAATTACAATATTTTTGTACAGTGCTTAAAGTGTTTACATAAACTGAAAAGAGTATTGTGGACTTAACTTATATTCAGAACCTGAGCACGTGCACAATGCTGCTAGCAAGACATAAATTTAAAAAAATGCTCAGATATTAAAAGAAAGTCTTTTGTTTTTTAACTTCAGCTCACTTTTCTCACAGTCTAGCCATTAAAATATGATTTTCAGTGTTACATTGTTTTGTATATAAAGAAGAACTTTATTCACTTCAACCATCAGTTTTTTTAGTGCTTTGGCTGATCTGTGTAGTTAAATTTGGCTAAATTCATCCGTGCCAACATGTTGGGCTGAAGCTTCAGAAGACGCCCACATTATTGCATTTCTTTGGGTTTTCTCTTTAGCAGAAAGTATGACACCTTTCAGAAGACTGAGAAGTCTGGCCAGTCTTTTATTATGTGGCAGACATGACATGATAAAATGCCACCTTCAGTTTTCCATTTTTGTACATGTGTGAAGGCCATAAGAAGGCTAAGCCATTAACCACGCTGCTCATTCAACATCTGTATGAGGTTCATCTGTGCAGCAGAGATCCATGGCTCAAGCACTCCCTCTGTGCCCCTATAGAAAAAAAGGCCTGCCAGAATGAGGAATGACGGCTAAGGCCCTGATTATTAGGATTAATTGTCTCTTAGCCATGCAGTGGAGCAGGGGTGCCAGGGTAAAGCAAGGTGGAAATAATGAGGGCCAGCCAGCAGTCGTCATGCTTTCTTTACCAGTACCTTTCACGAAACATTTCCTATAAGGCACTTCATGCTATCAACACTATTTGGAACAGAGATAAGCATGAAGTCATAATAAAATGTAAAATGCTTTCGAAAGGACGATATTCAGTCTATCAACTGTGCTGACAAGCTACTTGTTTAAAGACAGATACCATGCAGCCTGAAAAACACACCTGTCAGGCTGGAGGGGGGCTTTGTTCATCTCTTACATCTCAGGTTTTCTTCACACCTAATGACTCTTCATATCTCATAACAAATTCAGTGACAGACTAATTTATCTTACATTGAAAAAGTTTTATTATATCTACATTTTGATTCCAGGTTTCTGCAACTGATAGCATTTTTTTGGTAGAAATATGTTATGTATGTAAATTGAAGTATTTCCTCTTCTGATTGAAACACACAGCCCCAAAGTTTCTTCTTATTGTCAAAGTGAAAAGGAGAAAATTTTCTGAAAAGTTGCAACTGGATGCTTTTCCAGCCCCTCCACCACTCTAAAAAGAGAGAAAAAACATCTACCAGCTGTCATTTCCTGGCATGTTCATTCATCATTATTTGATAATAAGTGGGGAATAGCCCCTGAAAACCTCTATTACCTTTATGTACTCTACAGAAGTGTGCCACAGATAACAGATGAGGCTGGGCTTGATGTAAAATTAAATTACTTTTTTCATATTGGGCACAATTAATGGCTTTTAGAAGCAGTGCAGCTCTGTGCATTTGGGGAGGTGTCCTATCAACTCGTCCTGGGGATTAACCTATCTGCTTTGCACTGGCCTCTGACTGCATGCAGGCAATGCTAATCTGCGCACAACCAGACAAGCCCCCTTCAATAACTTTCAAAAACTTCTGCATTGATGATGGAATATCTGTCAGCTGGATGTCATTAATTTTGCACATGATTAAAGGCGCATTTAAGACTCTTGTCAAGTGGAAGTTTGAAGCTGTCCCTTGTTTCAACATGTTTTGAAGCAGCAGTTTATGTGCAACCTTGTCTATTATGAAGACTTTCTCACTTGTACATAATTTCTTTAATGTTTTACTTTTCTTAAGAGCTCATTTATTATATTTTTTCTTTTGCAAACTTGGGTGGCTTTCGTTTTGTGCTTAAAGGGCTGACTGGATTCTTTTTGGCCTTGGCTGTTACAACACAGCACCTGACCCAGAGTCAGGATAAATGCCTTTGATTTTGGGATACCCTTTTTAAATCTTTCATAGCCTTGGGTGAAAAACATGGAACAACAATGCAGACGTACAGTACAGCACAACGGAGGCACTCAACATGAACTAATCAGTGCTTTGGGAATATATAAGTCTCTTTGACTTTCAACGTAGTCAAGGGAGAGGGAGAGAGTTTCCAAGTTGTTTGTCATCTAAATAAATCTTCCCTGCAGCATTCTTCTGACTTCCAATAATAGTGACTGGTTCAAATGCCAAATTATGCTTTGCTCTGACATATTGCCCACACCATGTGGTATATGCACTAGTGTATGATTCTGTGTGTGCGTCAGAATTTTGTGTCACATTGATTGGGTCTCAAAGACTGTGTGTGCACACGTGCCTGCTGTTTGTATGCATTACTGTGCGTGTTAGTGGAGGTGGCTGGTGGCGATGTACCAACCAGTCACGGACCTGGAGGATTAGATTTACCATTTCAAAGATGCCTGTGTTTCTAAAGTTTACACACATACATGCACACAGACACACTCACACAATCACCCACCCACACACTGCTTACCCAGCTTGTCAACGTGCAACGTGGGCTGTGGAGGCTTGTGCGAACAGATGGGAGGAACCAGCATAAAATAAAGTTAAACTAGAACAGAATGACTATGCAAGTGGCATGGCCGCCCTTTGTTTGCTAGGAAGGTGATCCTCAGCAGCTGGGGATGATGGAACGCATGATTAAAATTACCAGAGGGAATGATTAATATCTCCTTAAAGCACACACTTCCAGCATATCAATCATCTCATTACAGTGGAAAAGTTAATTGTGTGAGGGGAGGGTTGGGGCCCCTGATCCATGAAAAAGTAGCCCACCCCTCGACATGTTTACTTCCACAATAGAACAGACCCAAAAACTCCATGTATTTTTTTTAAATGTGTTTTGAGAGTTTAATCAAACAATCAACACTCTGCATGAGGTATTTAACTGATCAGTAAGTACAGTGGTGTATTAACTGACAAAACTTTATTACAGGTGGAAACTTTAAAGATTATAATGCTCACATAAAACAACATCAAGCAGTCTTTGGAAATGGTATGGAAATAGATATTAATGATATACAGTATATTGCTGCATTCAGCTCTCACCTTTGTGCTCCCTGCTGTTATTAATACTCGTGATTTGTATAACCAGAGGACACAAGTGTCAACTTTTATAGGCTGACATAGACACAGCAATGAGTGCTTGTGCTAATGAGTACAGACAGTATGTGCAATAAGTAGCTGAAGATTATTTAAGTGTTAAACCCTGATGGAAAAGCTAAAGCTGCATACAAGTGAAGATGAGGGGAGGTAGGGGTCCCTTTGCCTGTGGTGGCCCAGATTGCCCTTGCCTTGCCTTCCTTTCCCCTAGCTGCCAATGTGTCCTACTCTTTGCCCTCTCTGCTCCGCTGCGCTCGCTCCCGTCCCCCCTCCCACCTCTCCCTGCGTGCCTACGCTGCCTGAGCCAGCTGCTCCCACTTCATCTTCAGCAGCGTCACCAGGCGGGGTATTAATCATGTTTTTCGAGGGGGACACTCTGCTATTTATCTCTCTGACACTTCCAGCATTCAGAGGCCCGTTGCTGGGCACAGCCCATTGAGTAGTAAGATTACACATTACATCGCTCCATTGCTTCTCCCTGCCCTCTCCATTGACTGGCTGTTCAACAGTGGCATCAAGCTTGCACAATCAGACATAATTTATGCCCTACATGTATAAAAACACTTTCCTGTTTCTGTATTTTCACCTTGTATCCTTCAGTTTTGCTAATATGTCACATGTGTACATGCATGTTTCTAAGTTTCCCTCCACAACTATGAGCTGGAGTTACAAATAACTCTGCTGAAAAGTCACTTTATTGTATACTTCCAAAAGAGGCTGTTTAAACCTTTCACTTAGAGCTCACCTGTCACTGCTAAGATACAATATACTGTATAAATGTACATTATATATAATATTTTGTATAAATGTTAATCAGAATTAGTCAGAATAAAATTATATACCTGTAAATTAGAATGTTTGTATTTAACACTTTTTAGCTGCCAAAAGAGAAAGTGTGGAAATGTTTCATTAGTTAAATTTTACCAAGACAATGTTTTGTTTGTTTGTTTCACTTGCATTGTGCAATAAAATACTTGTACAACTCTACTAACTCCTAACATACATTCTCCATTCAGTCCTTTGTGTTTTTTGGTGCGGGCACAAACTCAGCTTATCGTTTTTGTTTAGTTTATCTTTGGTTTGTTAAATGTACAAGGACTCTCAGGCTGAAATGATCTACCCCCTCTGTGCAAGAAAATGTGAAAAACAACTGAATTAAAGTGAGGATGAAAATAAGTGTCTTAGAGAGAAACAGGAAGCAGTTATGTTGGCTGATGGCCAGTCTAATGGGCTGATGGGAAAGCTGAATGAATGAGCGATCCTCCAGGGATCCCTTCAGCTTTTGGTGGAGTTCTGAATTGAGAGTGTCAACTAACTCCTCCTCTGCTGAAAATGGAGGGTAAAAGTGCATTGAAATCCTGCCAAATAGTAAATCAAATATGTGTTCAAAAAGGAAGCGAACATTTTTAGAACAATAGAGTTAAGTACACCCTCAACCCACACCCTGTCCTCACACTCGTTCTCTCTGTCCTTATTTCAGACACACAGCAGCAGGCAGCAAAACCAAGAGAAACAGGAGGTATAGATAATAATACCAGATGTTCCTGCAAAAAAAAAAAAGCTTAATGTTTGAAGAGAAGCAAAGAAGTAGGTCTGGGTTTTAGCTTTGATATACGCATCCCTGTTCATCTTTTGGAAGAAAGAGGGAGGATTCAAGCAGCTGGATTGCTACTTTCTCAACTGACTCCCATCATTCTAAGTTAAGGAGTTTTTAACCCTCATTTCAGTCAAATGAAGTAAACTTAACCACTCAAAGACACCAGGAACTTAGCACACTTAGTTTATAATCAGAAACAAATATACCAATTATTTAGCTGCTTGACTTTAAGGTCCTCTTTAGAATGATACCAAAATTGCCAGAAAAACTTTTGAGTTGATCAAATATTATATATTTCAATATTTATTCGATATATAAATACAGTGGAGTTAAAAGATGTGAATTGTTGGATTAGAATAAATTCATTTTATTTGTAAATTAATTTCTATTTTTAATTAATCCAATATAATCACAGCATTTTGATTAAGCAGTCATAAAAATCATCAAAAATACAAGAGGCCAACTTTAAGGGACAACAAGGCAGATATTGCTACAAGGTATATGATATAGCATTGTATCAGACCAAAACAACAAAAATTAAAACTAGTTCTTCAGTAGCATGCAGGGCTTTTGTGATTGGACATTATTATAATAACCCATTTTTTTCATTTTCTGACATTGACATTGTCCTTCTCATTGATTTGTTCTTTCTTGGAACATTAGCTCAGTCATTTTATTATTACTTTCTTTTGTTTGTCTTGAACTCAAAACCAACTTCCACGCCTCACATCTTAGACAAAGTGAACCCTCTTCACCTTTCTGCTGCTCAAAGTCCAATATCCTATTAATATAAGACAGAATTGGTAGTAACAAGGTTGAACAGCCAATGTCTGTAACATGCAAGTCTTCACTCAAGGGGTGCCTTAGGAGGTAGGAAGAAAGACATATAGTTATGATATTTGACATCTAACAGCTAAACATATTCTCTCCCAAAAGGGAGAGATGTAGCCAGATTTGCATTGGTCTTCATGAAAGTGAAGGTGCACATCCTTGTGCCTTTTTGACGTCTGAGTGGTTGTGTGTGGTTTCCGCTCACCTGGTATTTTAGTGTTACCTGTCATGTCTTAATTTAAAGTGGGGGTTTTGAAATGTTAACCATCAGTCAGTATGTCATTGCTTCTAAGACTGTTGGCTTCGATGTAGACGAAGGCTTGCAGATGAAAGCCCTGGACTCTCCTCAAAAACCTTGGAAATGGAGCACGGCATATAGCAAGCAGTGATAACAAGAATTTGGCTTCAAACAGAAGGAACATCAAATACCTGTGTGTGCATGTGTGTGTGTCTGCTGGGGTGTGTGCTTTATTTATTTAATAAAGGGGAATGGGGGGGTGGGTATATTTGTGCATTTTTGCCTACCTACTATGTTTCGTTCTGTGTACTTATATGTGTTTTTGAGTGTTTTTGCACACACACACACACCATTTGAGCTCTAATAGTGCAGTATGTTGAAGTTGAGGCCACAGGATTTGAACATATGTTCACCTACCTTTTGATGATCCGAAATTGAGACCCGAATAAAGGGGACAACATTTGGACCAGGGATCCAGCAAAGGGAATAAGATGAAAAGGGAGAGACTAGATGGCTACTGAAACCCTGTCATGACCGGCAGAGTGGTCCATTCATCTGCTCTAATTCAGGGCATTAGTGCCTCACAGGATCAACATTGTCAAGGCTACAAACAAGAATTGTTACAGACTTCACTTCTGTGGATTCTTTCATGTATTTTACAGCATTCTTTTATGCAGTAAATTTCATAACAGTGTCTTATTCCAGGGTCATTGTGGATCATCAAAGAGACGGGGAACACTTACAGGGAATAACACATGAAATAGTCCTCTAAGCACATTTTATCCTAATGTATTTGTTTTTTGATGTGTTAAAAAAATTCCACGTGCACATGCTGTGACCTTAAGAGAGACATGAGTAATAATAAAAGTGTTAGCATGATTAATCACCCTATCTGCCACTGATTCCTAGAGGATTGCTGATATTCTGTCTCCAAATTTTGTATTGATTCTGATCAGAGTGCGTTTGAAGTTGTGGCATGACCTTTCTTTACAATTCCCTCGCTTGTTTCTCTCTCTGCATCTGTGTCCGTCAGCACTAAAAATACTCATTAATGGTTCTGCTGGTGCCTTTATTGCTATGTCCCATCTTTGGACCTATATGATTGATTGTTGGCATAGACTGAAATTGGAAATGCACTTTGCTGTGACTGTTTTGTTAGAATCCTGTATATGGTTTATTATTAAGGTCATATCGCCTTGACTTCCTATCTAAAACTATATGATTCTAATCTAGCTGAGAAATAACTTCATTTAGACATTCTAAATATGCTGCTGCAGTGGCACATCACAGCCAGCTTTCTGGGTTGATTTTCAGATGTTGGCCACACGTATTATTATTATTATTATTTAGTAATAGTAGTATTATAAATGCCATATGAGTGGTATTAAAGATAAGATATGTTTGTAAAGCTTTTAAAGCTGATACCTAAAACATGTTAATAATGTTAATATTTTTAATCTATTTAAAACTGCCTGCTTGCAGTAAATTCAAATTATAAGTTTGATTAGAAAAAAAGCGATTGGCTTAACAAGTTTACATATCAAAACAAATAACTACTTTGTTAACTAAATTATTAAAAGTCTGTCATAATTGTCACTATTACTGATATGCTGTATATTACTTTTTCTTAATTATGGTTTATTTACCTCAATTATAATGAAATGAGATTAAAAACGATGCCCTTCTTTATCTTTTGGTGTGTTTGCATCTTTCTCTTGTTTATAACGTATTAATCGATTCAAACAGAAGATTATCATAAACAGTGTGACGACCCTCCAAGTAAATCAAAGTAAATGATATATTTTCATGATCATAGATTTTTAAGCTTCAAAGTAGTTTCAGCATCTTTATTTAAGCAGTGTGGACAACAAAGTTGTAATTTTATGTTGTGTTGCACAGGAAACTCATTTGAACTTCACAGTTGAAACAGGATTTCCAAGCTGATTATACTTATGCAAAGAAGAAGAAAGTCATTGATTCTGTAATGCTGTCCCACAGGGTCCAGTGGTGGGGTAAAATAAAGAAGCCCTTAAACTCTGCAATAATGAGCTATCATCACTCAAATTACAGCAAGCACTGATTGGGTTTAAAGTAATGAAGAAAACAACACGATCAATCATCATCAAGGTCTGGTGTCGTCATGTCAGGGTCCGAGCTCCATGCTGTTAGTGGCGGGGCAGAGCCCCCTCCACAGGGGCCAGGACTGGCCATGTCCTTGGGGTAGTCATCCATTCTCCAACATCAACATCTAGAAAACAGAAACACTTTCACTTTGATTTTTAAAATGCTCTGAAGATAATCACGTAATGATAAAATTAGACCATAGTAAACCACATTATGGAACAGATGGAATTTTTTCTTTTTTTATTAAAATATAATTAGTGGTATGGTGTATGATTATATTGTTGTATACTCATTGTATGCTCATTATCCATGGAGACTGACCAGATGCTGACTTTTGTCTGTCTTTTAGCAGTCATTTGGTCCAGAGATTAAATTTGCAAAGAGCTGAATATAATAGTTACTTTTCATAATCTCTGTGAGAGCCATCCCGTCAAGCACCCACACACTCTATTATCATTTTAATACCATGCATAGACTTATCCTGCCAAGGTGCTGACAGAATAGTTTCTGGCAGTCTCTCATTTTATGGAAAGGAAAAAATATTTCCGCCCGTTCATTACAGATCACTTTATTAAGATAAGAAAGAACAAATCTAAGTCACAGCAGTATATACAATACATAGAAAAGCTAAACTCCAGGAAGCACCAGGCATTATTTGTCAATTCATCATACTGCTAAATTGTTTGCAACAGTAAGAATAGTCAGACCATTCAATGCATCGCCGCATTGTAGCAGGTCTACAGTATATCATGCAGTTTATTTTCATTCTCTGTGTGCACTCTGTCAACTCATCTTCTACCACTTAATTCCCATTCAACAGTTCAACCAGCCGGTCTGCCCTTAATCTCAAGCAGGAGATGCAGTAGGCACAAAGCAAAGTTTTATTGCTGATCCAATCCCTGTCTAGATTCTGCGTGCATGAAGGCTCCTAAAGTTGCCTACCATCAATAATGAGGTCTCATTTACACAAATTACTCCGAACGCTGATTAGGTATTATCTAACAGCAAGGGCCACCTCGATCAATCATCATCAGCCTGCGGAGCGTCAATGGACATCGAAAGGTTAACCCAGATCTTGGAGGCCCTGCCAGTGTCAGCAGAATCAGAGTGGGAGGCCTCCATCCTGTCGATAGAGCAGCCAGACAATTAGGTAATGATTAAAATAGCGGCACCTGGGACTCAATAAGAAAATGAGCCATCCTGGCATAATTTGAGAATGATTTGTTTACCAATCCATACACCTGTAGACGAAAGTCACTGAAGTGCAATGTAATAATGGTACTAAGACCTCACTTCAAACTTTCTTCTGTAGCATACAGCCAATTGCTCTTCCACAATCTTACATGTGTAGATCTGAAATGTTTACAGTTATGGGAAAATATACAGCCAAATGTTGGAAGTCAAACAAAAGAAGTAAAAAATATTGAAATTGAGTGCCATCATTTATCTACACTAGTCCAGATCAGATGAATTAAACAACTGTTCTAAAACAACAATGTCGGGTAGATACTGTAACACACAGCTTTTTCACCATGTCACATCATGTTATAACACAAAAAAGGGCCAATGAAATTATAACAATTCACTTGCTTCAGTTGTCCTGGTTTAGTACATGATGTTTTTATAGCTTAATTTTTTCATCAGGAAGGATTAGCTGTTTTTGTCTTTCACATAATGTTAATTAAATTATATTCTGTCATGTAAATGTGATTATGGATGCGTTATCGTGTATACAGCTCATGTAAGCACAACAAACTGGAATATATGTAATGTTTTATAATAAGAAGAATGATGAGAGGAATGTTGAAGGAAAGCTTTTTTGCCCCTCGGGATTAAACAGAATTTCTTAAAAATAGTATTGTGAAGGTGATTATGTGACTCACAGTCAGGATGGATCAACTGCTGTTGAACGAAGAATATGCATTAAAAATGTCAGACTTGCAACACTACATTTGCATTCCAAGCACCTGGGATTATTCACACACAAAATGGCCTATATACCGATCACAGGCATAATTTCTGCTCCTGCGTGGGCTTCAAAGCATCACTTTATCCTCTCAGGGCATTTGGAGCTCACTTGTGTACTTCAGCGATGTAGGAGATAGTCAAACATTGAAAAGTTTGCTGGCACTTGGTATCAGCTTTGTGTTGAGAAATCTTCCTCCTCCATGTGAAAACAACCTCTTCAAGATGGTGAAAATAGCTAGGTGGCCATATGACGTCTAATGGACTGAGCCAGATTTTACTGATATTTACTTTACTTTGTACAAATAAATTAGATAAAAAATATTAGATGTTTTTTTTTTAATAGTGCTTGATCTTCCATTTCACTGAACAGCAATTTAACATTCAGACTCCACATGCAGGTGTCCTTGTTTTTAAGGATAATTGCTTCTTGTAACAGAAAACAGGTTTTAGGTGAAAAATAACAACTATACAGATGCTTTCTCATTTGAAAAAATAAGTAGTTTCATCTATCTGCCTTTGTTACATATTACTTGCCTTATTTCCAGCCTGTGCCAAAAAATGATAACACTTTGAAAAATTTGACTGTATCTTAGAGGTTAGTTTTTAAACCTTTTCTGTTCAACTTGTACATGCACCCTTTGTGTCAAATACTACAGAACTTTAAATGTAATTGTAGCCCCTGGATTATTGTGCTGTTGGGTAATAATATTATTCATACAGACGCTATTAAGGCTCACTTTTAGTAAGA
>JBAMHV010000010.1:19555107-19616957 GCA_037177535.1 Pseudomugil gertrudae
TAGATAGATAGATAGATAGATAGATAGATAGATAGATAGATAGATAGATAGATAGATAGATAGATAGATAGATAAGGTGGGTGTACCTCCCCCTTTTTTTCTGCCACTATCTCCAGATGTTTTGATTAGTAGCAACTCGTATGCTGGTCAGATCTCGGGATTAATGATGGATAATTTGCCTAAGGTTGGCATAGCACACTGCCATGCTGCCAGCCTTTGGATGCCATATGGGCAGAAGCAGCTGTTTTCATTACTCTCCCTTGCCCAGATGTGTCAAACAGGATGCCGACTTCAATCCGCAGTCTTGCTGGCACTTGGTGGGGGGTGCTTTCTACTAGTTTGGCAGCTAATTACCTTAATGTAGCTGAGTACGGAGGCCTTGCATGTTTTTTAAAGGCCTTTTACAAACAGCTGAATGCCAGCTGTCACCTCTGTGCACAATGAGGAAAGATGGATAGGTAGACGCTGAGTGTATGATGAGGTTGGCCACAAGCATAGACCCTGCCTAGACCAGGGGGCAGGTTCTGCTCTGTTCATGAACAATGGGAAGGTCATCCCAAATACGTGCCAGTGAGCCAACGTGAACATTGCACCGCAGTGATGCCTCCTACTTTACTAAATTCCATACTTTTGGATCTGACCTTGTGAACGCCTTTCATGTTGCTGTGTTTGCCCTCTCTCCACTCAAAAAGAGACTGCGTTCAGTAAAATGAATGTGAATGTGGTAATCTGAGCTGTGGAGCTACAGTGCCAAGTCTCTGCAAAGACCACACACAGGATAAGCTGGCACAGGAGCAGAGAACGGCAAGTGAAAATAGAAAAGAGGATGCTGCCAGAATGTCAGCTGGGTCTTTACATGAGATTGCGTACACCACAGAACATGTGTTCAGTGTGTCCCATTTCCTGCTGAGCAGCTCTGTTTTATTGTTCAGTGATAAATCCTAAGATTTGTCACAACTGCCACATTTTTCATTGTTCAGACTTCTAAACACTGTTGTCTTCACACTGGGTAAAGTGTGTTTTATTGTGACGGACATCACTCAGATAAAACATTTCCTTTTTTCTGAGGCATTGGCCAATGTCAAACAACCTGAATAATACAAATAATAGCCCTGTGCATATAGTCAGTTTCATCATTACAGCAGCACAAGGCATCAATAAGTTTTCATTATGCTGAGATGCCATGTCTATAATATGACTTAAATGGTGCCCAAGAGCAAATGTTGAATGCTGACATTGTGAAAGGGGTCAACAGAGTCCTTCTATGTCTTTGATATTTCCATCGATAAGACTTCATGTTTTCACACCTGTATGTCCTCTCTCCTGTAATGATCAACAAGGGGTTACCATCAGTCAATACGGAGCTATAGTTTCCTTTCAGGGCATAAGATGATGAAAGCCTTTTCTTCATCCGATGCCTCCAGTTATCAAGGTGCCATAACACATCCACTGACCTGTTTTGTTAAATATTATTTTTTCCTGAGAGTTCACCAGAGAAAGGTTGCATTCCAACATCTGGAATTTGAGGACTTGCTTGTCTTATTGACAAGCTGGAGATTGTGAGCGATAAGGGGATAGTAACATCAGTTGTGCTTTCTTTGCAACTTGATCCAACAAAAGTCACCAGGGTGTTGTTTTTTAGTTGTTGTTGTTTTTGTTAAGTATTGATCTTAATGTTGCGCTTCATGTTTGGCTTCCATTGGGGAAAAGAAGAGTAAAGAGAGCATTTAGTAAATCAAAAGATTTTCCTTTTAGTGGGAGCATTGCAATTCTTTCTTCTCCTTTTCCCTTTCTTTGTATTTTAAGAGTCATTTTGACTCTACATACTATTGACAGCGCCCTTGGGAAGGTGATGCCAAACCTTTAAGCTGTTATACAAGTTTATACAAGAGCTCCTTTGAATCCTCAGAGCACTTTATAATTCAAAGTGGTGTTTGTTCATCATGGCTCCCTCTACATTTTACCATGTAGCATGTATCCCCTTTACAGCACTTTTATAGTCATGCTCACTTTGGGGCCTTAGCCTCTTCTCCCATAGGAGCCTATTATCCTCCTTAACATATGCAAAAGCTTGCTGGATTGTGCATCATACTCACTTGGGGACTTGACATACTCATAGTGTGAGGCTTGTGGTTCTATGCGGGCTGCTCAGCATTATTGTAGGGGTGCTTCTCATTTAGAAAGCTCTCCTCACTCCGAGGGCTTTCACAAAGAAAGTCATTATAAGTTCTGAGTGAATATGAAGGGTCATACATCAGAGAAAAGACATTATTATGGCTTAGTTTGAAGTTTAGTTTCCTGCAAAATTCGGCATTTAAAAACAAGATTGAAGACTGGAAGTCCATTGATTTTATTCATCTTTAGTGTTTTGCCCGTTCTTCTCTTCAGTCTCGTAGAAACAATGATGCGTGTAGAATGTGTTTGGGGAATTTTATTCATCCTATAGACCGTCACGTTCTTTTTTAAGAAGCAAAAATGATGTGAATATGTATAATTACATTCAAGGACGAAAAAAACTAGCATTCCTTTCTCATCACGATGTCAGTTCCAAAAGCGTACACTTAAATGAGATGGGGGCACCTCACAAACTCTTTGATTTCAGCTATGAAATTTTAATTTCAGAAAAGAAAAGGGGGAACATATTGCTCTTATTCAAATCTAACTTTGTTCCCTCAAACTGGAAGATTGGATTTTCTTAATTAAATTATCCCCTTGTTCACATACTCAAGGGGGCCATTGGCTCAAGGCAGTGAGAAAAATGTGTCTGGGTTTTTGGATGCTCGGCTGGCATAATGCTGGTTTGTGAAGAGAATGAAATGTTTTGTTCTGGTTGGACTCCTTTTTTCCATTCCATTTGGACTCTTTTTTCTAACTGGCCGTTCCTGCTTTCTTCTGTGCTCCTCTGTGTTGTGCCAGCATCAGCCCTGAGCCTCTCACCGAGAGAACGCTTTGATGTGTTCCCACTGTGCCGCCGCCCCCCTGTGCCCTGATTGGTGGGTAGCAGGCGGGGCTGGCGGGGCAATGTGGGAGTGGATGGGGGATGAAAGCGGACGGGGCAGTGAAGGGGCACCTGCACACAGAGACTTGCCTGTGTGTTTGCTTCATCTTCAACTGCTTCCCTTGACCGCAGGCTGAACTCCTATGTCAGCGACCATCACACGGTCGCTATGACCTCTCTCTCCCTTTCTCTCATGCACTGTCTCAATTTATTTCCTTTCACTATTCCTCCATATCCCTTTCTGAGTTTTTTTTTTTGCCTTTCTTTAGTCTGTCTGTCTCCAGAAAGGCTTTTTAAATGTGTAACAATGACAGGTGGATGTCTATTTAGGAAGAACATAAATTAATTCCTTATATACTCAGTAACCAAGCTACATATAATTTCCAATGTCAGTTTTGTATTAAAGAAATGAAAGAAAAAAATCCTGACAAGAGACCTGTGAAGCTAAAATACAAAAATAATAAATAAATGGATATAAATGGGGAACTAAAATCTGACTGAATCTGTAACTTCAAAGCTGCTCCTCAAATTTTCTATTCTGGGGAATAAAATGGTCCATTATGTCATTCCTATTTTTGCCATGTAGAAATACCAGGTCAGTGCAAAGTGCCTTCTTTATTTTTTTCCCCCTTACGTTTGAGATGTGTCGGTTACGTAGGTACTGTTTCAGCCCAAATATTTGCTAAAACAAACTGGTTAAAAGCTATGACTGGCTTTTGGCTATGATGTTAGTTAATATAATTTACTAAACAGATTTTTGCAATTTGCAATGCACTCATGTGGTTAATGCGGCCAATGTTATATTGTGTCAGTATAGAGACTCAAATGAGAATTCATCATAGTGTGCTTTGCTCTCTTAATTTCTCTGATGAGGAACCGAAAAACTTCATTGCTATTGATGTGATATTTAACATGTACACCTATATATTTTACCTCAGATTTTACCTATATAGTCTTATCTTTTCAGTAGAATTACAAAAAAAAACTACCTTAAAATTAAATAAAGTCTTGCAATTTAGCAACCATTAAGTGGAATTAAGGCTGTTCAATAACATGTCTGTTACTTTTAGTTCTTCCAGATTGAGATAAGAATCAGCATTTGATCAACATGTTGCATCATCCTCACAGCCTATGTGTTAACTTTCTCTGTGATTGCATTTAAAAAGAAAAATAAATAAAGGTCTTTCATGGATAATCTCTTATCACCATTCTGATCTATATATAAGTTAATAATCTAGAAGCCAACACACATGCAAAACTATAGAGTGCATCTTACATTAGCTTATAAAACAATATCAATGAGATAGCATTGAAAACTATCCTCCAGATTCGAGAAGAAATACCAGCTTGCAAGGCAGCAAATGCAGCCAGATGAACGCAGTAGTTTTATGCAGTTTCCAGTGAAAAGAGGACTAAGTGAGTGCTCATCAAAGTCCCATTTTTACACCTCAGTATGGAGGAATCTATAATGAATCAAAACCATCAAAACATTAGCTCTTACAAACATGGATAACTAAGATCGCACAAGCGCTGACTAACCCTGTGATAAGAATGGGTTGGTATGTACAGTGTGTGGTTATATGCTTTCTCTTTCAAGAGAAAAGTTGTCCATTGTTGTTTTGTTTTGTTTTTTGCAATGCTACACTTGTGTAGGCATGCCAGATTTCCAAGAGAGCAATATATGATGAAGATCTGTCTGCTCTTTAGAGCTTTTCTGTTGTACAGAGATCTTAGCTGACCCTGTGTAAATGCAGTTGTTGTAGAGGTGACCTGCTTGTAAATGAGGGTCATGGTTCAGGTGCAATAGGTCATATGAGTTGGCCCTTTCTGTGTATGAGGGCACCTTAGTGGCTGCCACCACTTCGACCCCCAAATGCTGAACGTGCATTTGATTGTGTTAGGACCAATAACGTATGGAGCTCCAAGGCAACAGAGAGGTCACCTCTGGGCCCACTGAGATGTGAAAGGTGACAGGCACCAGAATCTAAGCCAATAGAACTCAAAGAGCATCTGTCAGATGTCTTCGACAGGAGTGTTTGCTCAGCAGTCTGACAGCTTTCTTTTAAAGACACACAAGTACTTTGTGCTTTATGGTGTAAAAATGTTGTTACTCATGGGGCAGAATATTCAAACAGAACTAGAATAGAAGATGAAAATGCTACATCTTCAGTCCTGCATCGATTTTAGTCTTGTTTCATTCACCTAGAAGTGTGAGAGATATTCGATGGGATTGTCAAAGTGTAAAATACTTTCCAGACTGTCTGTGCTTGAGAATTTTGGAGTAAAGCATCACAACGCACAGCACTTAGGCCAAATCCCAAAGGCCGTGACTGGCGCAGCATGTCTCACATTAGCTCAACCACAGCTCACTGAAATGGACTCGACTGAGTGGAATGAAACCCATAAGGCACCGTGCACACCACGCCAGCGGCTTTATCAGACAAAGATCAATGGACGGTAGCATTCACTCTGAGCAACCAAGCTGCAAGGACAAATACTGTATCTTGGGGGGTTGTGAGAGTCATTGATAGGCTTAGGCTGTGTATGTGTATGTCTCACCCCCCCACCCCCCACCACCTCTTTAATCAGGTTTCCCAACAGCAAACACTGGGCGTGAAGTGATGCGTTTCAGGCAGTGAGGCCTTTCAGGCAGGACAAAAGGTGTGGGAAGCTGTGGGACTCGGGGCCCAGCCCTCTCATTCGGTGAATGTCTCTCAGTTTTCCAGTGAAGCTCAAAAGGCCTTTGCCCTTCCAGCTGTAAAATTGGCAGATAGGGAGCCTCTAAAATCCCCACTATTGCAAGTCCACACAAAACTGCAGCATTTACTCTAAAGGAGCTGACCGAGATTTAGCATAGACAATGTCAGGCTGTGCCAGGGACACAAACCAAAATGTTTTACACATTTCTATTGAAGATTATCGACCAAGTTAAAAATTTGCACATCTGAAAATGGTTATTTTTATATTTAAAATATTTTTTATGATGAATTGGAAGTTTTTTTACTGTTAATAATAATTTCATAACAATGATGCATATCTTTCATTATATTACATATGAACCTTCGATATAGTTTCAGAAAAGTCATTTTATGTGTGTATTCATAACTGAATCATAAGTTGTAACCTAAAAAAGACTGAAGCCACAAGCTCCTCTAAGGAGATTACTTATTAATGAAGTGCCCTGTGACTTCGGGGGATAGCGGCTCTTATTAGAGTTTTATTGTACATTTACAGCATCAGACAACTAATGTGCATATAAGCAAAGTCATGGGTCTTTATTACCATGCTGTCCATGGTAGCTTCACAAATCCTTCCAGGTTCAAGTAATAAAATCACAAGATTTACATTGTAGCAGTTAACTTAAGTACAGTATCACTTATCAAATAAAATAAAGGCACTGGGACATTATTGGGCATGATACAATATTTACTGCTTGGACAGTGAAAGCACATTATAGTGAATTATACTGACTGTTTGACTGCATGTGTCAAAGGCTGCTCTGTACCTTGCAAGCAGTCTGGTATGTAAGATATGAGGGCTCCATGGTGGAGTTGTGTTTAGCACCGTAGCCTTACAACAAGAAGATACCTGGTTTGAGCCCTGACTGTGGAACGGTCTGAACTGTGGCTTTTCTGTGTTAAGTTTGCAGGTTCTTCCCGTGTGTGTGTGGGTTCTCTCCGGGTACTCCAGCTTCCTCCCACTGGCCAAAAACATACATGTTATGTTAATTGGTCACTCTAAATTCTACCTAGGAGTGATTGTGAGCATGAGTGCTGTTTGTGTCTTTGCGTTGGTCCTGGTCCTGCAATGGAATGGTGATTTGTCCAGGTTGCATCCTGCCTCTCACCTGCTAATTGCATAGGAAACTTCCCACAACTCTGTACTGGATTAAGCAGTCTCATTGAATGAATGGCAAGATATCACTATAAACTGTATGAATCAACAATCAGCTACAGTATATGATGTTATTAGTAATATATATATACACTCTTCTTTTAACCCCTTAGCTCATGTTACTTCACAAATCCTTTCATGGCTCGAAAAGATGTCTGTCACAAAAATAAAGAAGAAAATCCTTATTGTCTGACCAACTTGTACATCTGTAATGCTTATGGAAACCCAGCAAGAAAAGAAGTGGGTACATTTTTTGTACTGACTTTTTTTTTAGATGAAAAGTACAAGCAGCTTTGTATGTTGGTTTGTTTGTTTTCCGCTATATATCTTCACACATATCTGGGTTACTGCCAAACATTAATCCAGCTACCCTTTCTGCTGTTGGCAGACACTATGACTAAGACTCATGACTGCAATAGTAACAGCATCTACATATGGCAGAAAACACAATACAGCCTCCAAATTTAGGTGTAGAACAAGCCTGGTATCACAGTGCCACTATCCTCCAGGTTTTAGGTGTTCCACTGATTCAGCACACCGGACTAAATCCATTAATACTTTAGCAGAACTTGACAACAAGTTGTTGCATCATTTAAATTAAAAAAGCAACTAAAACATGCAGAACACTGGCCCTCAAAGGTATAACCAGAATCTGAAATCAAAACCCAATTTATTTTTTCCATATATTTACTATTTATTACCACTGAACTCACCAGGGTGCAGGAGACCATAATCATATGGTGAACAACAGGGGCTTTGAATAAAGTTTCTACCATAAAGTGATGCAAAATGTCTCAGAAACAGTATATATCTAATAGGTGACATCAGGTCATAAGGTGTTAAAGGCTTCACGTGATCTGTCACATTTCTGGCCCAGTACAACTATGAATTAATTTGGTAAAAATGTACAACAAATGTTTTGCAATTTTTAAATCAACTGTTGATGCCAAAAGAAACCTTCAAAACTGATACCCAGAGGAAAGTACCAAAGCAAAGTGATTTGAATAGTCGCTGGTCTTTCTTAACCTTTTCCAAATTTCTGAAATTGGCTAACGACAAGGTTACAACATACCTACCAGGATACTTTAACGGTAGACAGTAGAAGATATGTGCAGTTGACACAGAGCTCATCAGTCAGTGCCTGGCTATGTTGTTTACATGATTCAGAGGACTTGCTGCTCATCACGGCCTGTGGCACTCTGTCAGAAAAAGAGAGAAAGGATTGTAACTTTGGCCCTATTGTTTAACAGCTCACAAAGACAGAGGACACAGAAATTATTCTGAAGAGCAGGAGGCACACGGTGGAAAATGACCTTTAACTGCACTTCCTTAGCTGAATCTCATCCAATTAGAGGACTGTATATTTTCCCTAATAGCAGCTGATGAGGCAGGGCGTATGAGCGAGCACGCCCGACCGGCGTTGCTATGCAGCGAGATGGCTGCTTAGCACAGAGGAGCGCTAGGGAATAAGTGAGCAGAGAGCTTTAATTTGATAGGGTTAGAATCCTGCAGGCTCCAGGGTCGCAGGTCACCAGGAGCTCGTCTCACACTGAATATGAAGAAATCAGAAGTAAATTGCTTACATCTGCTGCCAGTGGCTGTGAAGGCTGTGATTGGCTCCCAGAGGTGTGCACTATCTAACACAGGCAGCGTAAGGGGGCCTTGGCGCAAAGAAGGCTTGTAATTGGAGTAATTCTGCATTAATAGATGTTAAAAATCCTCCAAGCATCTGATTTAAAAAGCAATGCCTTCACAAAATACTTCAGGACCATGGGGGCATTTTTTCTGTCTTTTCAATCTTTCCTTTCTTCAGATGCACTACAATGCAATCAAAACAACCATCTGCAAATGCATAGTTTCACTGATGAAGACACTGATGGTTGTATCAGACAGGAGCTCAGAGGAACAAGGTAAACAAAAGTGTCATGTGAAAATTACTATCCATCAAAATTATCCATAGTCTGGAATGAAAGGAAATAACATGTTGTATTACTGCCAATGAATAATGTTATATCAGGTCAAAGTTTCAGATGCTCCATATTCCATCTTCCATGTGTCTATGTATAGATTCAATCTCAGCTGGTTTGTTTTTCTTGTATCCACTGTGATTCCTGCTTAGCTATATCTTCGTGCTTCAAATGCTTTATTAGAAATTCTCCTTGTCAATCCAACACTGTAGTGGTTCATGTTGCTCATCACAGACCCTACTTTGGGACTATGTCCAACAGAAAATGGGACAGGCTGTGAATTATCACAAATGCTCTGGCAAATGACACTTCATTGGAAGGTCTTTGTCACCAATTATATGTCTATTAAGAAACAGTCAATCAGTCAACGTGCAAATAGCTAACCCTCCAAGGGCTCAGCTATTGACAGAATGCTGTCAATAGTCCATCTGATATGATTTAGCTGTGGAACTGTGTGCTCACTGCAGACAATCCTGCTGAGTGTTTAGATGCTAAGTTCCACTCACTCTAGTTTATTGACCAACAATTGTTTTAATGTGCCTTTTTAATGGAAATGTATTATTCACTGCAAGAAAACTCAACAGCTGTGATCATTCAGATTACAAGAACATCAAGTAAAGGTCATTTTTTTGTCTTGAAAAAATAAAAAAGTTTACGTTTCACATCAAGAGCAGCACATTTTTGTGTTATGCAACACAAATGAGCCACTTCCCCCCCGTCTTGTGGCTTCCAGCATAATACGCCTCAGCTACATTTGACTAAACCAAAACACAAATTGGATGTCTGGCAGACTAATTTGATTTCCCCAAAACCCTGAAACTGGAACCCTGTTAGTTACCTCAAATGATGTACTCTAATATTGTGTTTTCAGCATGTAACTGCAGCTCGGCAGACTGTCCCATCCCAATCAAAACAGTTGCTTCCCAAATGTTATTACATTATGTTGCCATTTTCAGATAAATGACTGTAAAACGGTTTTGCATCACTACTGATGTCCATGCAGAAGCACATTACATTTCCTGGCTTACTCTGGTTTCATAGAGTCCTACTGTCTCATTTTTGTAACTCATACACTTGAGATAATGTGCTACAAAAACCATCAATGTGAATTAAAAAAAAAAAATTCCACACATTTTACATGCATGGACAGAAACCATTTTTCATCATTTAAAATCAGAATGCAAAATCCCTGAATCCCTATTCGACTTCAACACAAATTAAGTTGATTCTCAGTTTTTTTCTGTTAAATGGGGATCATGCTGCTATGAAAGCTGTCACCAGACATGCATATATATATGTAAGATGGAAGATGTTGCCTATTCCTTTTTAGACAAAATGAATGGCATTGCATGGGCTTCAACCAAAAAAACTGTCAGTTAACAGAATTATTCATATTCTGAAACAGCCTAATGGATAATAAATCAGAGCAGCAGAATACAACCATAGAGCACATGTTAATATTCTGATGCCTCAAATACAGTTTTTCCTTGCCTTACAATGCATATGATTTGCCTCAGCTATTGTCATTAGGTAGATAAGTGCATCTTTTCAATTTCCCCCAAGCACGCAGGAGACTCTTTATATTCAGGATAAATCAGACTGGCAGTAAGCGAGCTAAGGATCTGATAGTCCTCAACTATCCACCATAATTACCATGACAGACTCACTTAAGCTTCTCCTCCATCTAGCAGCGTTACCGACATGGTAAGATTTCCGGATTCTTGTGCACAATGGCCATATACCACAAGAAAAAAAATGCAGAGAGGTTGTGGCATCCAGTTTAAACCTTGGTCTTTCAATCAAAAGTGTTAGTAGTGAACAGAAGTCATTCCACTGGGATGCTGTTTAAAAACTGACAGGGATTAGATTAATTAGTTATAGACTGTGTAGGGAGTCAAAAGTAATGTCAGCACTTGCTCTCTTTAAATCTGATTTCTAGAAAACACATATTTTCAAAGACATGAAAAAAAGGAAACTTAGCTTTAAATAAATCACCCTCTGGAGAGTATAACATATACAATTTTATTTATGTTATCATTTTACACCTTTTTTGATCAAACTGACAGAGATGTTAGTTCCGTTAGATTCTCTTGTTTCATTTGGCACATTTGATAATATTACTTCCTTGTTTCTGATTTGATTTGTGGAGAAAAAATAAATAAACACATAATCATTAAAAGCAGAGAAGTGTCCTGCTCATAAATCAGTGATGGGTGTTCCAGCTGAGGTAGCTCAATAAGCTTTCCCTTAAACATTGGCCCATGGTAATGGGAATATCTGAGGGTCAATCGGGGTTACGCAGTCTTCCTCAACAGGAAATGAGCTTTTGGTGGGCTGTGTTCCCAAGGTAATGAACAATGTGTGTGTATTTAATCTTAGCTAATATTGTAATAATAACTGGATAAATTATTAAAAACAAGCAAATGGTAACAATCTAAAGACCACCAATAAGACTTGACTTTGTTGTGTTATTTTACAACTTTTAACAGTACAGTAAAGCATCATTGTGCAACTACAGTCTCTATTTCTATCTCTTTTCTTAAATGTGAATCTTGTTTATGGGTGTTTGGATATTCTCTGTGACACCCAAGACAGGGACTAAAGGTCATTACCACTACTTTGCCAACTCATGCCGTTCAAATAAACTTCTCATCAGCTTCATTTCTGCATGATTTTTTCCCTTCCTTAATTCATTGCTCAGCCTGCATTCATTTTGCACCACACAAGAGAGCCATCAAATCTTTGTGCTTTTCATCTATTCTAAGGTTATTATTCCCTTGCATCTAGCATAAACTGGCAGCACCGAGCGGTATGAAATTCATGTCCTAATATGCAAATGATTTCACGTATGCTCCATATTGTATAACCACATGCATCTGGCATGATTGGGCAATGTGGGACAAATAGTCCTCAGCCAAGACATTTTGCTACTCAGCAAAAGTTAATGTGTTCATAATGTCAATGATAAAGGTAAGAAGTGGATAGATTAATAGCAGAAAGAGAAACCTCTGTATGCACATAATATGTCCCCTATATCAATACAGTATATGCTTATTCCGAAAATCACAGAAAAAATGTGTTAAATAAATACTTGATTCATGTGGAGCTAATTTCACCCCACCATTTTGATCACGTCATTCCCTCTGGAAAATTGCAATTAAGTTTGGAGAGATAAAACATGCCAACTACTCTGCATTTCAAGGCTTGATTAGCCTATCAGCTAGTCAGTATGCTGCTATGGTTTTCATCACTGTTAATTGATCCTTTCTTTAATTAATCTGGAAAGGAAAGCCCATATCTCTATCCTGTCTGATCATCCCCTCTGTCTGTCATAACACAATAAAGGCCTTATCCTACTGCTAGTAACTCTGCTCTAGCTTCTTCTCCCCTTGGCTCTTGGCCAAATGGACTATTTATGGTGTACCTATCTAACGACAAGTCGGCTGCATGGAGTTCAATGGCTGGGTTCATTAACAGTGCTTTACCCGGCTACTTCTAATTTGCATGCACTGACACCTTGCTTTTAATATGGATGTGAAGGTTAGTGGTAGGCCACAGCACATTCTCAACTACTAGTAGTCTAAATGTTGCTCTTCCAGCTCTTTTTAGCCCCTCTGTCAGCACCACCACATTCTCCTATGATTTAATTACATCCATTTTTTTCTTTATCTTCCTTTTTTTGATAACACTTTGTTCATCTACTAGCATTTGCCATGCACATTAGCTCACAAATACCATTTGCTTCATATTCCACTTAGATGCATTTTCAATTGAGATTGACTTATTGTTAACTTTTTTATTTTATGTTCTAAGAAAATGTAAAACTAAAGGATGGTAATGTTTAGATAGAATTACAATAACATGTTATTTAGTAACTTTATCATTATTTTTTTTACTACTATTATTGTCATAGTGGTGGTCTTAAGCCAACTGGATACCAAAAGATTTTTTGAAAAACACTTTCTTTGTCTGTGGAAAAACTCTTTGCCCTCCCCTTTTGTGTGTTTTAACAGTTGGCCTGTGATTCTTACAGCTCTACCTGCTGTAATGGTTGCCTCTAGGAGGTGTGAAACAAGGTCTTAACACTTGGCTTTTCACTATGAATGTGTGGTTCTTTCTGTGCTCACAGTTAAAGTTACAATTGGACCATAAAGCGTTTTTCCCCAACAGACTGTAAAGAAATGGATGGGAGGCAGCTGAGAAATGAACATGTGAGTATCTGTTTCTGTCTAATTAAATCCACAGAACAGCCTCAAGCCTTCCTCTGCCAAAACTGGATTCAGACAACTTGAGACACTGTAGATGCCTTCTATGGTAGCACACTGCCACCTATTGTTCGTTTCTGCTTCTGAAACCTTTGTCTTCCTTCTCTTCTGTTGATTGCTGAAAAGACAACTTAGCTGGTAATAGATAACTGATGATAGTGACATCAGTCATCGGCTGGCATAAAACACTCTTTTAAGATCACATATCTCTTTTGAAGGCTTCTTTATTACTATTTGTACAACACATGGGCTACCTCTAATGGTACAAATCATCTGAGCAGGAGAGTAATGCAACCCTAGCTCTTATGTGTTATCACTGTGAAATGTGTTTTCTTAGTGTGGGATTCTGCTAAGGCCCATTTGTTGTTGTTGCTCTTGAGAACAAAGCAAAAGAAGAAGTGGCAGCTGGAGGAGCAATCTTTGTCCATCAAGGGCTATTGAGAGTTCAATTATTTATCTTGTGAAGTGTTCCAAGGATGTGGTCAGCTCATCAGGGTTATAATGCAAGGAGTGAGAGGACATGTGCATGCCGCATAGGGACGAGGATGTTGTTATAGTCTGACAAAAGTCAGCTAAAGCTTGTTTCCAGATACATGCACTCCCACGCTCTCTGCAACTAATGAGGGAATTTTTAGGAATAGACACTGTTCATATCTCTGCTGGTGAGGGGCAATGCTACACTGCGTTAGACATTTGACAAACTTAAACTGACTAAAATTTAATATAAAGTCTTTTTCCATTTTTAATTCTGGTTAGTATTTGTGTGTCCATTGTTATCTATGATTTACCTTAATGATTGTTTGAATGAATTTTTAATTGTATAAAACTTTTGTGTTTAATATAAATGTTTTTCTTTTAAGAGTTTGGTAGAAAAAACTAATTTAAAAAGATAATTTCAGTGAAAAGTTCAACGGATTTTATGAAAAATGTTGAAATTGTCTCAAACTTTGAACTTTTGAACTTTGATACAGATGTATTTATTCTAAAGAATTCATTCATACTAGCATCTAATAACGTTTTCTCTCTTTTTTCATTTTATTATGGCATCAACATTTAGATTTTTTTTTTAAATTACACCTATACATAGGCTATGTATAGTTCGACTGAACCTGATTGTAATACACTAATGGTATCTGTAAACATAACACATTCAATGTATGAAAAAAGCTCTGGAAGAAGTAACACAATATGTTCAATAGTCCCAGATTTTAAATCATAGCACAACATAATGCTTGGCATATTGTTCATGAGTGGACGATTTCAATACAAAACAAGAGAAAATTTCACACAGCAGTACATTACATAAACAAAGAGATGTAAACCAACCAACATTCCTACTCTCTGACAAAGCCCTGCTTCATCTGAAGCAAGCAGAGGTCTAGAGGAAGTGCTATACCATCCATCCATCCATTTTCTACCGCTTATTCCCTGAACAGGGTCGCGGGGGGGCTGGTGCCAGTGCTATACCAATAGGATGGAAATTTATCATTTATATTTTAAGCCAAGAAACCCTGGGCCATCATTTTTTCTGGCAAAGATATATAACAATGATTAACGCTGAGGGATGGCAACACAAAAGGCACAGTTCCCAATAACAACATCAAAACCCCGAGTGACACCATGAACTGTTTTTGTTCTGTGTTGCCAAGTTCACCAGCTCTTCTGGTCGTTCACATCAAGAACAGACAAAAGCAGCTTTAAGCCCTCGAGCTCAAATCCCCACCCAAAAAAACCTCCAGTCCACTCGCCATGCACCCATCAGTCTTTTTTTTCTTAATTCAAATACTACATGATTACTTTAAGTAAAAGAAAGTCCATATTTGGGATTGCTTGTGTGGAGAAAGACAAAGTAGAAGATGAAGCCAACACATTTCAGGCAACTGTTAAAAAAGCTCCTGAAGGAGAAATCAATCACAAGTTTATTTGAAAAAATGGCCCACTTTCAAAATTCCTGTTAATGTTCATCCATTTCTCCCAGTCAAATGGACTCGGGAGAAGTGACTGATTTACTCTGAACTTAATAATACAAGCCTGTACGGTGCAGGCCGTGGAGTTCCACTGTGCGTATGTTAACACCATTAAATCACCTCAAATGTCTACATGATTCAATTTTTTTCACAGTGGACGACAACTGAATTGAATTTCCCCAAAGTGGCTGTCCATTTCCTGTCTGTGTGTGACGAGTGGCTGTGGTTTCCTGGAGAATTCAGACCCACTTTTCCATCACATTTAGTACAGAATGTGCAGCTATCCATTTTTCAAAGAATATCAATCAAATTATGTTTTATGAAAATGATTCAGATGAACTAGTTTCACATATTGATATTTAACTCTAAATTATTGGGATGTTGCAAAACATTCATGCTGGATATGTGGGCATTCATTTTTATATGTGTGAGGATATTTTTTTCAGTGCCTCAACAGTAAAGCACATTCAGAGCCTAAATTCTGGCATAGCAGCCAGATGAGGCCGTGGCCTTGTATGAGCCTGTCAGTGGCACTCTATAGCACACCAGCTCTTAGTGGCCGTGACTCCATGACCTGCTTTCCCGCTCCATCATGAATAGCTGCTGGCACCTCTCTCAAGCCTGTCTACTAGATGAGGCGCGAGTTTAAAGAGATACAACATTTTTTTCCCTTTTTTTTAGTACCATAACATTTTTGCCTTGATTATGTTATTATACTATGTGCTACATCTGCACAGCTCGGCACAGTTTGACAATGCCCTCTGGCATAGGTTTAAGAACAACAAAAAGTAGTCTTCTTCTGTGTTCTTCAAAGACTCTTTGTATGGTTGCACTTCATGCCACGCAAATGCTCAGCAGGACTTTGACAAATACAAGGACAATATATAACCAGCACAGGCCATTAGACAGGAAGACTTTATTTGGCACTTTCCCCGTAAAAGGCACATGAAAAAAATAAATATCAAGCCGTTGAGCTGTTGTTTGGCAGCTATCTTAGTAGAAAGTTTTTGCTGCACTGCTTTTAATTCTACTGCAAGAATTCCACCCAAAAATTTTAGCAGTGAAAACCGTTTCACGAGCAAAACCTTCCGACAGCAGCACCGTCTTAGACAGACTGAGACAGACAACGTTCATGTCGGCTGGGGAACACTGTTTTCTTCCTGACAGACTACTTCTGTTTGCTACCTGCTTAATCCCCAGCATTTTAAAGCCGTGTTTGGAATAAACGTGCTGAAGGGAATAGAGCACCAAAGAGCTCAAGAAATTGAGAGTTCTACAGGCTTGATTGGCAGGTCTTGTCAGAGAGTGTCTTCCAGTAAGAGGCACCTGCTTCAGCCCTGGTGGGATCCCTGCAAGAGAGTGAAGCGCAAAAGCATTGTCTTAATTATCCCCCAACCCAAACCCTCCACACCACCACATCTCCACAAGAAGGGAAAAAAAACACAATTAACGGTAAGCGTTTAGGGGAGAGAGATTATTTACTGGGGCCCATCCAGTGGAGACAGACGCTCAGTGGTCCTGAGAGACAAGCATGTCCATCAGCTCGGGGAAGCCCAGCAATCCAATTAAAGTAGGAGTCTTTTAGGCAGCAAGTGCTAACCTATGATGTTCCGGCAGCCATTGCTGACATTGCTTTAAAAATATTTCCATCTTGCTAGAAAATAAAGAAAATTTTTCTAAATAAATTTATAGTTTAATAGTTTAAGTTTACAATACTAAAGAAGCAACACCGAATAAAACTACAAGCCAAAACACTTACTTAAGTGTGACTATAAGCTGTACAGGTAAAAAAGAACAGATTGGAGTCAGCAGAAAAGTAGTGTTTGTCATTAACCATCTACATGGAACACTAACCCCTCTTTGTGGAACAGGAGTATTATTAAAAAAAAAAGCAAAGATGTCACAGTAAGATTCTTGTGCTTTCTAGTATGCAGACTTTACTGCAGACCCTCAAGGCTGAGGTAAAAAAAATGCTGCAATTCAAAGAATGGGACTCTACTTTGAGAAGCAAACCAAATGAGAGTCTAGGCCTTGGGTCCCCAGGTCAGCTCGCAGGTGGGAATGAGATGAAGCAGAGCAGGGGGAAAAAAAACAGGATGGCAGAGTGGGAACGTCACATCTGGGCTGAATTAGAAAAGCAATACAGCGGGTCCTGAAAAGTGTTTGAGGATCTGGGAGGCAGATCTCCTTTCCTTAGGAGCAGCAGGTTAGTATGTCAGCAGGGAGTCCAGATGAGAACAATTACAGCTGGCCTTTGAGGAGCAGGTGCCTCCTCTGCCTCTGCTGCTTAGCACTGAATGGATGGTCATTAATCTTACACTGTCATAAGGTATTTAAACAGATGATACTTTATGAGCTTGTCAAATTCCACCTTGTATGTGGTTAGTTTCAAATGCAAAGTCTTCTATGCTGGAACTATTATGGAGCTGCGCTTCATTACAGTCAACAAGCCTTGAAGTTTAGGCTACAATCTGCTGGTGCACCGTGATGGGAGAAAAATTAAAACAGACCCTCTAAATCACTGTATGTGGATTACCTCACCTAACATTACATCATGGAGCATTTATTAACACAGTATGCGACAATATCACACTTAAGAATCATGGAACCGGCAGCACCAACAATGCATGACCAGTTGCAGCCAGCAGATACATCCACTGGCAAAGTCCTGTAAGGAGCCAAAAGTAACAACAGCATCTCCTTAATAGTCTCATTATTTCCCCCATGGCTCTATCATTCTCACTGTCTCCCTCAGCTCTACTACCCCGCCTGCTTCATATAGCAAGGACAGACACATTTGGGAATCAATTCAGCGCTACATTAAGTAATAGTCATCATTTACAGCTACTGTTTTGGAGAAGCATATTAAACGGGCATTAATGTCACTCTGAGGAGGGTGGAATGGTTTGTTTGCAATGGCAGTGCTATCTGACTTGTACGGCCAACATTGGGGTTTTGCCCTGCATCAGTCCTCAAGCTATACAATGAAGTGGAAGATCATCTCTTTTCCCAGCCATATATTCACCTCATTTCTTTCCATTTCATCACAATCCTGAATTTCATAGCAATTTGGATAGCCATGGTTCTACCCACAGCAGTAAAGCATGCATATGCTCGTACCACTGCATGAGGACTACAGTGCAGGTGAGAGTAAAATGCTCCGACAGTCATAAATTTTATTTCACATTTCTAGAGCCATAAAGGAACATAGTTTATTGTTCATTTTATTTCAGGATTGCATTCATTTCCAGCTTGTTTGTGTCCAATTTAATCAAAGGATGGTAAGATTAAGGGGTTTTGATCATTAGACTGATTCATTTTTTATTCAAAAACAGCTTTTAAAACACAACATTTTTGGTGTGTGCATGAAACCTGAAGTGCTTTAATGAAAGTTCTGTAGTCCATCGCTATGAGGTATCTTATATAATAAACTCAAGACAAAGATGGAGAGATAGAAAAGAAATGTAAGCAAAAAGCAGTCGGTTTGAGCAGGTTTAGAGACTTGCCTCAAGTGCTTTGTGAAAATTCTGGTTATAGAAAGAATAAAAAAGTGTGATACTCACCTGGCAGTGGGAAGCGTTGTGTTTAGATTCAAATGTTCCTCATATTCTTAAAATATTTTAGGTATTTACAAACACAAAGTTAAAGAGTGGATTTTCTGGAACTAATGCATGCATTTTAGATTTGTATATTTATATGGGAATTGCATATATACATAACTGCATACATAATATTTTTCGGTGAAGAAATGAAGCAAACCTTTCTAATTTTTTTTATTACCTCCAAGGCCACAAACTTTTTCCTGACTGGGGTGCATTCTTACCCTCTTGTGAAGGTTTAGAGATGGAGGTGTGGATGGCTGTGGATCAGTAATGATTTACAAATAATAAGTGGAAGAATGAACAAATCAATAAATCAGTAGATCTCTGGATATTTGTGAGGCAACCTTATTTCTTTATTTATCTGGGTGTTTTATTTGTTTTCAGCTCTCCAAGGCAGGAGCAGGAATCCCAAATTATCCAGGGGGTTAGGGGGCGCAGTGCCCCTGAGCCCCGAGCCCCATAGCGGAGGTAACGTATTCAATGGCCTGGGGCGAGTGGAGGAAGGAGCGGCCCTGCTGCATACTGATGGCAGGGAGAGAAGGCAGTAATTGGAGCTGCAGAGGAGAGGGGAGAGGGGGGCAAGCGCTGGGAGATGATGGCTTTGTTTTCGTTCTTCCTGTCTGTGTGGCTCAAACTCCTCCTCCCAGACCTCGCTCTTTCCTCACACTCTCCGAGCAGAGATATGGAGAAATTGAATAGAGATACTTGCTAATTGGTCTCTTGCTGCTTGCTTAAAGGACCATAGACATTCTTTTTCATTTGTCTATTGAAACTAATAAACTATGTCTGTGTATGTGTGTGTGTGAGTGTTAATATATGTGTGTCCACAAGTGTGTATGTAGTAATTCAAGGATTATTTGAAGCACTGTGTTGTTCTTCTGGAGAAAAGAGAAAGGTGTGAAGGGCTCCTATTACTGTAGTTTTAAGGATGGTCATTATTAAGACTGAAATGCTAAGCTGAGCTCGCTTAAATGTGCATGTCCTTTAGAATCCAAGGCTGGCCTGTTTATAATAGCATATCAAGGCTTGACTAGCTTGTTTACGGCTCAAACATATGAATTACATCCATTGAAGCCAATTTAAACTCTTTGCTGCCTGATGTGATGTAAATTGGTGTATACTATCTTAATCAGAGCACATCACTGTTAATTTAGAAAATTACTGTGACAAACACTTTGAAACTGGTGTAAAAGATCAAGCCAAAACTGTAATCAAACTTGTTCCTTATGGCATTTCTCCCTCATGTCGGCAAGTAATACTGAGAGGGTTGTTGTAGACATTACTGAACATCACAATCAAATCGTCCAGAAGAGATGGGGTGGAAGGGAATTTGTAGCCTAAACACTTTTGGCATCATATCCCTGCTTCTCTTTCCGCTGATGCAATTAAATGATAAGGAATATACAGGCAAATGGCCAAAAAAGAAGTGAAGGGAAGATGTTGCAGTGACATGTTTCAGTCAGTGATGGGCAAGCTTGCTCATAACAGGTTGAAGCCCATGGGTCACTGTGGGACAGAAGCAAGTGCAGCTTTCATTTCCTGTCAAAGAGGAGCCGAGAGAAGCTTTCCAAGGCATCAGTCGCAGGCTAATTGGGCCCCGGTGGGTGACACTGCAGCATCATAAATAAAACAAACACAGTTGTGGTGTTTCTGCCACTGGACTCTTTAAACCTTCATCACAGAATAAGCGGTTCTGATGAAACACCCAGCCTAATTACTCTGGTACAAGGTTGTTATCTTTTCTGCCTCTCTGTAATAGATCCTCTTTTTTAATGCATTTATGCTTTTAATCAGAAAGGAGAGCATGCATTGCCTGGGAGCTTGAAGACCTTGTAGGAGCTGATAATTAGCCACTGTGGTTAATGGGCCTAACTGTGCTTGTGTTGTACATGACTCCACAGTGTTAGAATGTGACAGAGCTTGGAAGAGACAGTGCTCAGGGGTGATACATTTGTGATTAGTCTCTTCACTTCACCACTGCCCTCTTCACACCTTAGCTTTGCACACAGTACCATAAACCTCCCGTGTGGAAAATTATATATATTAAATTACACTCACTAATCAAATCTGGCCTGTTTGAACCTCTGACTGATACATAACCAGTTTTTTTGTTTATATTTTTTCTATTCCGTGAAAAAGACAGAAAATATTGAAGCATCCTTGTCTATGTGTTGTTAAAGAGTAAAGCGTAATGAATTAGATTAATGTAAAATGGCTTTGTTGCATTTGTTTGTATAGCGGCATGTATGCTAATACTAATAAATATACAACTTGCCCTGGGCAGTGAATTATAAATCAGGCTAATGGCGTTTCACTTCTCCTGCTTCTTTTAAACTCACATTGAATCAAAACACATCAGCTGCCCAATTGTCATGTTGTGCATTCTTCTGTCTGCTGGGTTGCTGATGATTTCACTTTGTTATTCAGTCAGTGGTCTCATCCTTGGGACCATATATCCATATTCATTCTGAATCTATAGAATGTGTCAAATAGAGGTGTCCTAATTGTGTCCTTGATGAAAGCCTATTAATATTGAACACTTTCACATTCAGCCATGTGCCAGTACCGAGGAAATGTGTTTTCCATTTTCTCACAGAGACAAAAAGCGGATCTGTTCATATCTCTAATGATACCTGATTCCCGAGGGGTTAGTGGCGAGACTAGCCACGGCTTTAGCAGATTCATCAAACAAAATATGGGGCTCTTTCCTCAGGAGGCTGAGAGTCACGTTGCATTATATCACTGTTAATTAGAATGAAATATGCAGTTCAGTTAATCTTTGCATTGTTTCCTGACGCATGTTTTCATGCCAACTATAAAGTACTGATGTAACACCGAATGTTATAAACACTTTATTTCTTTTCATTTAACTTAAAGGAGCTGCATTTTTCTCTCCTATAGCTTTACTTCCATTTTTCAGCAACCAAAGTAAGCCTATACCTATTGTGTAAAGCAAAAGTTTTAATAGTTTGACAGTTATTGCTGTTCTCATGAGCAGGACTGTCATAATTGTGGCAGTAACTGGCCTGATTGGCTAGGTGGCCGGGTGTCGCTTGTCACAATGTTTTTGATGCAGGCAGTTGCTGTCCTGTGGCCAGTGTCAGTACCAAACAACCTCTGATCTTGGAACAGCAACTGTCAGGCCTCCACCTGTAACACCGAGACCTTGCGTCACCTCCCGTCCACAAGGAAGGTTGCACATAGACATGCTTTGCATTTCGTAGTACTCATTGGCCCTAGCAATGCTCTTGAGACTGGGCATGATCCCAGCTGTTGTCTTCATTTTAATGCACTCTGAATAATATTAAAGCAGAATCAGTTGAATTTATTAATGCTGCTTGGCCCACAGAGAGATGCTTTTAAAGGGCAATGATTTAATTTCAGCTTTTAAAGGCCATCTTCTCTTCTTGATGCTATAAAGAATTATGGCTTTTGCCATATCTCAACGCCACATATACTGTGGGCAACAAAATGAATTATTAGTAAGCTGGAGCTTTTGAAGAAATCAGCTATTAGTAACAATTTTTCATTCAATATTATCTCAGTCCGATTTCCAATTGTACAGTTACAATATGGAGCCTGGTTAAAGAAACCAAACATTCGCATGCAGACCTGTTATTAAAGTTGACAAAGCAGTACATAGATACAGCAATCTATTTATTTTTTTTATTTCATTTGAAACGTTTTGCCTCACCAAACCCTGTTCTTTCTTGGTGTCAGGGTTGTTTCTGGAGGCAGACCGTAACCTCTGCTCCATTAATTTAGGCCAGTTGGGAGTAGAAGCGCAGTCACTGATCTCCCTGACCTCCTTCTCAGGTGGTACAAGAAGAACAATAACACATGCACAAGAGCTTTAACACATGTAAGTCAACTATGAGTTGAGCTTTTGTTACTTTGTCCTACTGTGTGCATTATGTTTCTCAGAGGGGAGGTCAGAGAACCTCGACAGCAATGCACATGTAGCAATTACTAAGGAGGTGTTCAGAACAGTGGCTTATTTAAATGAGAAATGATTTGTTTAGTTTTTTTCCCCCCTTTTTTTGTGCTATCCTTCTTCTTGTAAAGCCTTGCAGAAATGCAACAGAGAAAAAGGGTGCAGTGTTCTCTCTCTCTGCGCTGGGTAGTTTGACGCCCGCTCCGGGGCTGAACATCAGAGGAGCGGCTGCTGAAAAAACAGGTTGTATGGGTCCTTGCACACAGCCTGCCTGTGGTGCTGCCTGAAGGACTGCCATGGAAACAAGGAGTGTGACAGACTCTGGGGGGATCCGCCACAGCTGCAGGCACTTCCTTTTTGACAGCCTGATGAAGACATCACTGCCACACCATGCAAAACAACAACAACCACTGGAGAAAAAATATGATCAGACAATGTTAACTGCTGTGTGGCTGAAATGTTCATTAGCAGGCTTGTAAAACATCCAGGGATTTTTTTTCCCACCCCATTTGGGTAGCATATTGCACAGTGACTTCCTCTACTGGGATTTATAACTGTCCCAAGAGAAAATACACTGATAAATAATTCCTTAAATATGATTACATGTCTTTGAAGATGAGCTAATGTGTGTTTGCGTGTGTACTGTATGTGTAGGTAGTATGTGTGTGCAGTGATGCATGAAAAGTCAAATCAACAATTGTTGAAACCCTGTCAGAGGCTCATGTATTATCCACTGAATATAAATGATACAGGGAACATCCAAGTCCACAACCTCAGTGCCACAAATTCAAAGACATGACAGCTTGGAGGCAAGCAAACACAGTCCCACAGGATGTCTTGTAATGTCACTTGCTGCATTGGCTACAATAATATATATAAATTATTTCTCAATGTATAATATTATGCTATGTATAATAAAAAAGATCCATTATGGCATTATTAATAAAGCTGATTTTCAAGGGTTTTCTCAGATATTTATTTTGTAATTTAACTGTTTGTTAAAATGCCGATTAAAAGTACCTGGGGAGTACTGCTTAATTGGTTTCAACTCTCGAGGACCCTTCGTCACGTTCTGCCAGTGATCAACTTGTAGCCCCCCTTCCCTTAACCATCACCCTTTCTTTCACTACAGCCAAAACTAGTCCCCCAGCCCCAATGGAGCCAAGAATGTAGGAGGGTTTCAGCCAGTGTGTGGGATTTAGCTCCTCAGAAGCTCAGGGTCACCTCCACACCCTCTCACTTTGAAACGGACCCCTGGTGGCAGCTCCTGGGAGATCCTGGTGATGTCTCTATCAGCCTGTCAAAAGAGATAGCCCGGGGCTCCACCAGGTCCCCCTGAGCCAATCAAACTCTCCACAAAGCACAGATGGATGCTCTTTCACCAGCATGCTACTCCTGAGGAGGGGGAACCCGGCCGTGATGCTCAGTTCCCCAATCAGAGCAAAATCCCAACACTGGGGTTTCATTCCTCAGTTCAGCCCAACTTCAATTGGAAGTATATTTTTTGGGGGTGTGTATGGCTTTTGTTAAATACCTGAAAATTTTCAGCAGCTAATGAGGCTTTTTTTCTGTTTATTTGTACATTTTCTTTTTTAAATAATTCATGTACAGAAGTTTTATGAGACATGTCATTATTGTTTCTCTTTCTTTTTCTGTATTCACACCAAACATACAGGAAAGCACTGGCAGAGGAAATAATACATTCCTCACACTTGGAAAAACTATTGCGGGAAGACAAATGGAAAAACAGAGTATGTGTGTGTGTGTGTAACCATTAGACAAGCCAGGTGATTTTAGTGAAATATAAAGCACTAAGTGCTGAGGATGGAGAGAGTACTCTCTGTGAGATGAGCTCTTTCTCTCTCATCTGGACCCTGTTATTGTGAGAAAGCAACAAAGCGATGCATTAGGAAGCACACTGGAGCCACACAGCTTTGATGTGAGCTCGGTAACCAAGGCACAGCGGTGGCCGGTGTGTGAGCTCAGTTTCAATGGCCATGTTGTGTAATCAGATGTGTTTACTGTGTATTCAAGTAAAGAAGTGGTGTAATCCATCCTCAGTGGGATGCAGTTATTGAAAAAATGTGAAAAACAAGAACTCAAACTGATCAAGGTTCTTTATTCAAGTCGCCTGAAAAATCTCAATTTCAAGGTGTAAATACGACACTTAACTTTTATATGAATCTAACATAAAAAGCCACAAATACTTGAGAATATTGCACCAGGAATTAATATACAGAGAATTCTCAGCTTGACACAGAGTAAAGTCAAATGCAAATATTTTAATGTCTAAGGAAAAATATTATTTATCATTGATTGTGTAATGTTTTACTTTTTATTCTATCAACACATTTTTAAAGAAAAAAAATATTGCATTACTTAGTTAAGCTCATATTATCTTTCACCTGAGACAAATTTCTCACTTACACCAAAGGAAAAAAATAATCCAAACAGTGAAGTTCTTGGGGAAGGCAAATCCAACGTCTTCCATCCCTTTTTTAAATTACACCCGGAGATGAAGGCTGAGACTTGCGTTGCTCTCTTTTCTTTACCTCCATGGTGCTTGTGATTGACAGCACCATGTGCTGCCCTGCTCGCCGCTGCAGTTCACAGCCCCTGTCAGGGGGGTGGCAAACACACAAGCCAGAGAGTGGCTGGCTGCCCCTCAGCAGCAGGGAGCAGAGTTAGGGTGGCGTGGTGGGGTATGCAGGGTCATGGGTTCGGCTGGCACTGGAGTATTGCTGTCAGGTGGACTGCGCTGTAGCACATTACAGAGGAAGAAGAAAAGGGAGACCAGCCTTTCATCTGGAGTACCTGCTATGCTTACTTCTTCTTCCGGTTCTGGCTGGTGGGCGCTCTCAGCAAACTGTACTGCACCTGTAAAAACAAACAGGAGTTTGGTCAGAGGCAGGTAATCCGAGCTCAGTGGAGCACACGGTAATGGCTCCCCTGAGGAGAGCTGGTGCAGTGGAAAGCGAGGCGGGCTCGCCTGTAATGAATCATTTTTTAAACACAGGAGCAGAGGGGATTAATCACAAGGAGGAAGGATTTGAGAAGTCAAGGGTTCTGTACCAGTGTAACGCCCCCCTCATTCTGCAGCACAATCACAATATTAGAAACAGACATCAACTGTTGTGATGACCTGCCAGGCCAGTGAGCGAGCTGCAAACTGCTTAATCACTCACTGTAAGTTCCCTTCAGGAAACTTTGTTAGCATTTAATGTTGTTTGAGTTAAAAGTTACCACTATCAGTTGACATGCAACTTTCTGCATAACTTTACAACCCCATGGCACCACTTTCATTTCTCCCGGCTAAAGCGTGGTATGTGAACTTACACCTCTTTCTGCTAGTTAAACATGTAAACTTTAACTCAAGTTTTATGTGTTTTTATTTTTTTCAAAGATTGCTCAGTGTTCCCATAAACTTACATATATGATAAATGGGTGGTAGAATTATGATTTTACACATAAAATATCAAATTCTTTCTTTTCTAAATCAGCACCAAAAGTGCCATAACAATCCAAAGAAGGCTGATCATAGCTGACAAAAGAGTTTGAATTTGAAACTGGCTTTTGAAGTTTGCTTCCTGAGCTCAAATATGTTGAATCTGTTGAATAAAGGTAAGAACTCTATGCTAATTAGCTGGTCTCCATTATTAGAATAGGAGATGGAACGTGGGAACAAAGTGACTGCCTCCTGCATCAAAACATGAAACTGTCCTCAGAACTGACAGATGCTTCTTATTTCAAGACAGACACAGCGTTGTCAGAAGTCCCCGTTTGAGGCACACTTTGTAAATGTGCTCAAGCACTAATTGCCAAGTCACATTTGCAAGAAAGACAGGAGTCAATTTTCAGCCTTTGTGGTATTTTGTGTCCACATCTATCTGAGGATTGAAGTTCTAAGTCAACAAAAACAAAATATGTGGTCTATTGTTTCGGGTCTCCTGTGTATATGATGTTAAGGTTATTTTTCCCAGTACATAATGAAACACACTTGTGATGAAATCTTCAGGGTGTTTTGTTTTTATATGATTGGAGCTATTTTCAAGATGTAGTTCCTCTTTTAAATCAGGCTAAAAAGTATTGTTTCCATGGGATTTGAAAGTGAGTCATTTTCAAAGCTCAAACATTGTATCCCAATGGGGAAGAAGGCTTACAAAGGATTGTGAATCAAAATGTATTCACCACCTTGTTTTGCCAACTCAGTCAGCCAAATCTCAAACAACACAGGCTCCCTCCAACATCACAGAGATGTCAGCAATGGCTTGCTGCAGGAGGACATCAAGGGTGCAGCTGAGAAATAGACTGGGGTGAGAGTGTCTTGCCAGATCCAGACTGTCAGGATTTTTTGCTGAATTTTGTCTGGTGAGTTACCTGCAAGATGAAGCCATTGTGTGGCACTTCATTTCCTGGCTATGCAAAATTCCCAGTCAGAGGAAGGCTATCACCCGGCCCCTCTTATAACAAACCTGACAGCTCTTCTCAGCTCTGAGATGTAAATGCAAATGACATATCAGCCGTGGCTAATATGTAATCACATATGGCAGCCAGCAAGGCAACTGGGGCTTACGAATATATTAATTGACTCTACCACCCTGAAGTGACTGAGGCCACATCAGAGTTTCTGTGCTGACACAACAGCCAGAGACGTCAGGAGCCCTCTGCCGGCACTCAACCAATCACCAGCTTCAATCAAACACACAAAATTGCTCATAACAGGCAAGGCTACAGCAATATGGCTGAGGACAGATCTGAGCATCTCCTCGTTCAGTCGCTACAGCAACAATGGATAGAGTTACACTGAGGAATAATTGGGCCAGGACTACTTTAACGGCAGCGAGAGTCCATTAATAATCAAACAAAGCCAGAGGATATATTTCTGCAGCACTTGGGAATTCTGGCACAGTAAATAAAGCAGACATCTGCAGGGAATTCTGTCCCTCTCTGTATGTAAAATTGGACCCTTACCTTTTGAATATCAGATGGCACCCTCTTGAGGAAATCCAGTATTTCATTACTGTCAATAGTATATGGGTTGCGCAGCTTCTTGGTAAATTTGTTAACGCCTGTGAAAACAAGAACACATTAATAAATAAAGATGTCAAGGGAACTAATGGAGTTATAGGGATTCAAAAGTTTTTTTCTTTAAAAAACTATATTAAAAGTTAGAAAACCCAATCTAGGTACCGTTTATACCTCCAACTTGTGTCACAGTTGAATTGATCCCCTTTAATTAAAATTAACATTGGTCAGACAAATTAACTGAAACAAGTAAGAATAAAAAAATACTTTACAACTTTGTTTGTTATTGAAAAGCAACTTTTCTCACTTTGTTTAAATATTATAATCTCCTGTGCATCTATATTTACTTTGCACATGGCTGCATACCATACAGAAAATATCTCAGGGGTCTTGTAATGGGACTATTATATTCACAGTTCAGTACTTCTTGTGCATCCGCATGCAGACAAAGAACCTAAGGACTTAAATATGTGCAAGCAACTTGAAAGACTTGCCTTGCAACCACAGAGATAGGGGTTAACTGGGGAGGTAGAGGAGTGTCTCAGACTGTCTTTTTTTTGTTTGATATGGTGTTTTTTTTTTTTGTATTGATTGTGTTGAAGGCAGTGTGGAAGTACTGTGGGCTTACAGCTGGAGGAGGAGAGTCTGTTAAGGGCAGCGCATCTCCCTGACCACAGAGACAACCGTCTATTCTGTATGACTACTGCAGATAATGAGAGGCTAGACCAGGAGCCTACAGACTGCCCAAGGACATTGTGTATTATATACAGCTTGCTATTCTACTTCTGCTTTGTTTTCACACAAACCCTCGGTCATGCCTCTGCTGGGCTCTGCAGCATCAGCCCACACCGGGCAGAGCGAACCTCTGCAACTGTCTGATCTCTGTGCATTTGCAGAGGTGTAGAGATGGCAGAGTTCTTAAATTACAGCACTTTGTTAAATCACAGACTTCCTACCAATAGGGAAGTCTGAAGAAGTTTTGTAGGCTGTGGTTTGCAGCAATTGTCAACATGATATTAATATTTGTTGGAATGTTTTCGTTACAATACTAAATGATCAAGCTAGAAATAGAGTGGGAGGTTAATGGTTACTGGTATTTACTTGATGCACTTTTCTTTGTGCAAAGACCTTCATTTTATTAATTAAATTACATTATTACTTGTCTCACCCCATATCAGCACAATATATCTCAGTGGGACGAGATACAGCAGTGTTGCTGCCACAAACAGCACCAGGCAGGCCAAACATGACAGGAATGGGACGGACCAGTTATATATGCTGTAGAGAAAAAAAAACACATTAATATTTAAGTGAGCATCTAGTATTTAAATCTAATCAGACAGACTCCAAACAATCAGTATTCAAAATGGATATTTTGCAGGTTAAATAAGATCAATACTTCTTGATTCGCTCGCCGATATTTGCTATTTCTTCCAGTACAGTCTGGACAACCAGCACCACTTCCTGCACCATGTGTATTTTATCCATCAAACCCTTTTTTCCAGATTCCTAAAAGGAAACAAAAAAAAATGCACAGACACTGATGAGGTGCACTGTAAGTCAATTGTTGGGCAGTGGAGACAAAGACCAGTTTATCCCTGCCTTGCTATTATGTGTGATTTATCTATTGAATGGCTCATAATGAGCAAACACTGTACATCTTCAGACTGCGCTTTTGAAGATGAGACAGTCTCTGCGCTTAGAAGCTGTTATGTGAATGGCTGAGAGATTTCATCTTTTGTCAGCCTCACACAATAGAGCTGTTGCACAAGTGCAGCACAATCAAGACTCTCTGGTAGATGAAAAGTACACAAAATGGCCATCTGCAATCAGGCAGACTAGACGACCTAGACAAGAAGTGCAGGAGCCTCACAACTTCGGAGAGATTCCATTCCAGCAGTGTGCATAGGACGAGTTTGAACATGTTTTTACAAATTCTCTACGCATAAGAAAAACACTTCAGCCTGCTTTGAACATCAGTTGGATATACCTGTTTTTTTTAAAAGCACGATTCTTGTCAGAACCACAGCACATATCATTTGCTTCTAAAGTGCACAGAAAATAAAGAGTGTTCCTAAAGCAATAAGCCAACGTGCGAAAGGACTGTTTTTCTCAAAATGAAATAAATGAGATCACATCAAGCTTGGAAATGACAACAACTATGAAGCTTTCCAGGGCAGAGGAGTGAGAGATAATACCAGTAACACAAGCTAAAAAGAGCTGAGAAGCTTCACATCAAAAGGAGGAAATAATGACAGGAATGATGACAGAGAGAAGAGTGGGAGAAGAAGAGTGAGGAGGGGTGAGAGCCGTGGGGGAGGGCACACTAATGGACCCTATCAGGCAGCTTGAAGATGTCTATATGTTTTTGTTACAAGTCAGCTGAAGCCGCAGCCTGTGTGCATTGACAGAGCCCAGACAGAATGCCTTTATCAGAGCTTCATGAGGCAGCCCTTGGGAACACACTGTCTGCCAGCATAGTGAGACTCCCCACTGCTGGGCCCACTCTCCTTCACGAAAGGCGCAGGAAGAGAGCAATTCCCACACTAGCAGACCTCCCCCACTGGGCTTTGACCTGGACAGACAGTGAATGCTCTGCACTGTCCAAAAAAGGAAATACTATCACAAATATGCTTTCTTGAAGATTAGCATCTCATAGTCTCATCATGACAAAAGAGGACTATCTGTGTTCATAGATGTCTGTGCTCCAGTGCATCAGGCAGCGGATCTTAAGATGTTTATTACTCCACGTCATGTGTTAATTGAGCTTTTTATCCTTGGTTTATTTTGAAGGCTTTGCTAGACTCCGCTAAAAACCCATTACAGAATGCATCTGATAAGGAAAATCAACACTTGGACCTTCCTTTTCATATCCTATTTAAACTTCTTTAATCAACCCAAGAGCATGACTTAAAATACAATGACACCATGAGACGTGAAGCTTCTTTAGATGCAATGCATACAAGTGCAATGCAATAAATAAATAAATAAATAACACGAGTTCAGCCTTGGCAGGAAGAAAAGGGACTGGCTTTCATTTCTAAGAGGAAAAACAGACAAATAGATGTACGGTACTCTGAAGTATGCATCAAGAGGAAGAGAGCTCTCATGATTATCATTATTCATCTGCTTTAAGATTCCTGAAATCTTCTATCGCCTTAGCGACCAAATCTGGAGTCATTCCTACACTAATCGTGTGATGATACTCTTTGTTCCTTTGTCTTTTCAGCATGTACATGTATGCAGGGCAAAACAAAAATAAATAAAAGCTCTCCCTCTTAAATGGAAAAGGATGGGTAAACAGGGATGGACTAAATGAGTCCAAAATTTCTTCTGATTAGAAAACCTGAGTGAAATCATATTCTCATTTCAAACAAAATTGTAAAAGCTTCCTTTTAAGGTGCAGTAATGGAGAAGCAATTTGATCTCCCACAGAAAAGTAAACATACTCTCACAGACACGTGTGCTGCTATCAAAGGCTGGAAATAAAAAGCTCATTTAGCATAATTTTAATTAGAATGAACTGTGCCAACTTTTGATTTCAAGCTGAGTATTTATCTTGTGACTTTTTAGGAGAGAAAAAACAAAATAAAGTTTTTCTAAATGGAAAGCACCTGTGTTCCAAGCAATTTACTTCATGCAGAAGAAAAATAAACTAGCCAGGTATTTGCTTCGTTCAGGCTTTCATGTCTTTGACGTGGACAGTGTGTGCCTGACTGGTGTGCTTAAGGAGACCCAGCGATGACCGTGGGGCGTCGGGTGAGAGACGGTTGAACCCTGAAGCTCAGTGCCTCCCCCGCCCCTCCCCTCCTCCTCCCCCACTAATTCCCACGAGCTGGACTCGTGTAGGAACCAGTCAACACCGGACCTGCACTGCCAGCCGGGGGGATAATGCAAAGGGCTGTTTCATCTTCCTTGTTCATTTCTGTTGAAGATCTATGGACTTGTTTTGCCTCTCCGCTTCTTTATGTTATGATTAAATATTGTCTATCTGCTCAGTTGATACCCAAGGCCAAAAGGAAGTCACTTTGCCCACACATAATTTGTAAGCTGTCTCCTTCCCTGAGGACAGATTTGTTCACAGGCAGAGAATCTGTTCTGTATTATCCTGCTATAACAACGCCTTGCCTTTCGTCTCTCTTTAACGTCATGCTTTCACATTCTTACTGCTCAGTCTGAGGTTTACATATTTCCTTCCTCAAGGGGGAAAGGGGGGGGGGGGGCATATTTGAGTGGTAATCATAACCTTCTCAGTGGAAAAAGCCTTTATTCACATGTTAGAGGAAAGACTAAGGGAGAAAAGCAAGGCTTTGAAGTCATCAAATTTAACGCTGATCACTCTTTAACCCCAAATATTTTTAAAGAAGACTTTGATAGGGTGTGTAAAGCTACACTGTTTGATCTAGCGGCATGATATCACATTCAATTGACAGCAAGACCATAACAAGACTTTCAAATAAGCCACTTTAAATTAAAGCTGACAGCTTAAAACAAACATGGGTGAGTGCTTAATTAGTAAATGAAAGGAGATATTTCATTTCCTGCAAGTGTGAAAGAGCTTAGGAGGCTCATGGAAAACCTTTCAAAAAGCTTTAAGAAGCGAAGGCTGAGTTTGCAAACATGTGGCACAGAGGCAAAGGAACTGCCATTTCGTACATGCAAAAAGGAGATTGCATTGAAATTTCAAGGTGCTGTAAAGACAAATACAATCATTTCAATGAGAGACTATGATAATGATAATGTTAGTGAATTAAGGTAATGCTTCTCTTTTCAACATTTATAAAATGAGGATTTTCTTTGTGTGTGCTGCTTGTTTAAGCACCAGTTTTCTTGGGAGGTTTTCCACTGCACAGACATATCATGTAAGTTTCATCTGTGAATTAGTCCATCCTTTCAGACAGGATTTGGTGGATGTGCCTGTGTTTTTAAAAGAAGCTGGCTCTTCAGTAGCCCCTGGTCATCGCAACAGAATATATTGAGCGCATTATGGATATGAAGCCCGGGCCTAGACATGCAGCACAAGGGTCATTGCTTTGAGGCTTTGCGCTAGTTCCACACTTCATTGCCATAAAGCAATAATACCCATCCCTGTTAACTTATCCTTCTTTACAGAAAACTGTGGAATGAATATAATTGAATGCTGTGTGCTGTGGGAAGTATAAATTTCCAGCTGCTTAAAGAGTTCCTGTTGTTTTGTTTTTCATGGAAAATCAGAGTTGTGGTAATAAACATTATCATCAACATTTAAACCGACTAATAATCAAAGATGCATGACAGAGTTTAAGCAGATTATTTTACTTTTTAAGTTAAAAACAGATTATAACATAAATATACCATGTAAGAAATTAAAATATATAATATTACCAATATGAAAACATGTTCAAAAACCTACTTACGGTGCAGTGTGAACATGTTCTTCAAAAGTCTTTAGTGTCTCAGGCGGAGTACACTTTAAAGTGACTGAAATCTCACAGGAACAGAAGAAAGAATTGAACACTACACCAGTTCCATAAATGTTGCCCTCATTTGGAGTGCATGAAATTATTTCTATTCTTAGTAAGTCCTTGTGACTTTGCTTAAATACAAACAGGAACTGGTTTAGCTTTTCTTTTTGTAGCAGATTTATTTATTTAATACTCATAGCTGTTTGCTGAACCAGATTTGCGCCTCGCCACAAGTATACAGTCACTGCTATGTGTCTGATTTAACCATTGCTATGTTTCTCCTCATGCCACTGATAAATAAAGCCTTCAGATGTTAATTCCGGCCATTTTTAATACAGCCATTTATAAATGGTGAAAAGTGAGAGGTGACAACATTGTACCAAAACTTATTATCCCTTGTTTGAAGGAGATCAGATAAAATACCTTCTCGTCTTCCTCTTCATCGTCACCCATGGTCATGTTCACCTATGAGAAAATAAAGGGTATGGAGGTGATTTCCAACGAATGGGACATGTGGGCACCGGAGCATTTTTAACAAACACCTAGTAATGAAATTTTCTTTGAGCACATTCACCCCTATTGGGAGAGGCTTGTTTCCATAGAGACTGCATCACAGGGGTGACCTCACACAAAAGGAGAGGTGAAAAAGGGCCTTCCTCGCAAGAGCACTGTCACACCAAAGCAATCTCTTTTCTCCACAACATAAGCACACAGAAAATCCGAAAGAGGAAAGAAAAAAAAACACATTTAATTTAGATGTTGTTGCCTAGATCACTTTATATCAACTCATCTGCTACCCAACTGTGGCGCATGCTGTGACATTGCCTGGGTGCATAGCTGTGTCATTGCCAGCCACGAGGTCACAGTGTGGTTACAGAGTCCTCACTCTGGATATAAGGGAGTGAGTTTGGACTTTACCATTGCCCGGGGATGGCATCTCAACCAGCAGCCACAAGCACAACTGGGCTGATTTTGCTTTGGTGAGGGTGTGCCAGTGGGCTTGGCCTCTGATTGACCAGCGAGAAGGCTTTACAACACAGTGAAATTGGGGGCCAGTCACAAGTGTGAACAGCATTAACCTTCACAGGCATGTGTAGGGCAAGCATCATACCCAAACAGCAGTGCAAGTAGATGCTGTTACTCCGCAGAAAAAAACTCTAATCCTACATTTACAGATCTGGTGATTAAACTATCAACACACTATAAGCAACACATACATGCAGTAATTTAATTTGAGTGGGTTCTAAGTGATTTGTGTTTTATTGGGTCCTTGGAGAGAATCTCAAAGCTAGTCTATCCAGCTATAAACCCTGTTGGAATTTTGCCACAGATGAAATGTGGGTTGCATTTTCAACATGTTCTCACTCCCAATGCATCAAAAGTCATAACATTCATATTGGTGGTGCAGAATGTTAGCACCCATTTTATGGCATTATCAGTAGGATATCAGTTCATTCATATGGATCATTGGGGTCCTAATGTGCTGCCTAGGAGGTCAGTGTTAACATCTATTTCGGTATGATCAGCAGATTTGGTACAAGAACATAGGACCTGGCAGATATCACCTCTATGTTCAGTGGAAACTGCTTTACTTTTAATTTGCTGTATTCATGCAACTTTTTTGTTGTTTTGACCTCTTTTTTTCTTTTTACTTTCTTACTCAACTCATCCAAATATGGCAAAAAAAAGGTGTCTAATAAGACAGCATGTGACGCTAAGGAACCCTGACCATTTGTCAGACTTCTGATGCATTTGGGGGGAGAACGTGTTAGCAATTTCGCTAAAAAAAAAACATGCTTGTGTTATATATATAAAAGTTTACATCTATTAAATTTCTTTTTATTTTTTAAAAAGCATTCTAAAACCTAAGCATTGCTCAAAACATTCCTAAACCCCAAAAGTTATTTGCACTTGATCTAAATTCATCCCCTAATGCTAAAATAAAAGCTGGTATCTGCAGATCCAAGAAAAATACCAAGAACAAGTTATTGCTCACCAGGTCCTGGTTGGAGCTGGCCTTTCCTGAAGACAGCTGGACATAATTCCAGCCAATAAGCAGAAGCAGGAAGAGAGGCAACATGAAGAGTTCCCAGTGCCACACAGTCACAAGGAAGATCTGAGGAGACAAGGGCATTTCGGTTAATGCAATGTACATCACACTCCATCCTCACCCAGCTTTCTCTCAGCAAACCTGTTCCCAAAACAAAATGGTTTTAACTACCCATTAAATCTCATGAGGAGCACAACAGTACTGTAAAGCCTCTTAGATTTATCACCAGTGGCAACAGATTTTACTCATAGTGGTTTAAAAGTAATAGACATTAAACTTTTAATATCTTCAAATCCTGTTTGCTGTAGCACTGTGCTGGCAGAGAGCCATGCTGCTGAACAGAAAGTATGACATGGATAGGCGTGATGCGCCATCTTTTAACTTGCACATCAAATCCGCTTAGACTCGGAGACAGCTACGCTCTGTGACGAAGCACATATGGCAACAGGAAAATCTTCTGCAACATTTACCCCCTCTGTGGCGATGATACTGAGAAAAGTCAAGACCCCTGGTAGAAATAAGATGGCTCACACTGAATGAGTAATCCCCCATAATTCTCTAAAGGAGTGGCACTAAGCATGTTGCACAACACCCACTGCATTTCACAGCAGAACACTAATTGGATGGCTGCATTTAAACCCATTTAGTGACGGCCTAATGAGTCCGTCTCCAACTGAAATTATTAGGAATGTGTGAGGAAGATCAAACCAGCAGGTTGGCAGGAATGGGATAAAAATGTCCCCCATAGCAAGCTAAATCTTAAAATCTATTCTAAGAAAAGCATGTGCCAATAATCCCAACATATGGTCCAGTTTTATCTTCTGCTAATAGCTTTAATAAATGTATTTTTTCTTACTTCATGTGCAATTTTGAAAAATAATTCATTTAGCTGTTTTTAAAACTGCATGTGCAACAGCAGATATACAGTTCTGCTGTGCTAGACCCACACCATAGTGGCACAGTGTAGTCCAGCCTTCAAGACCTTCAGGCTGCATAGAATACAAACAATATGTTTGAGTTAAGCCTGAGACAGGATGTGAAGCTCTGAGGCCTTCAGGCCCCAACAGCAGGCCTGTAACACAGCAGACTGCTCCTGTCATAGCAACAATGCAGAGTCCATGCATGTTGCTCTGGGGGCCAGTCTACCTACCGCCACACCAGGCCCAGGTTCAAACAGCCACCAGGGAAATGGGTATCATGAGTAATGCAGACGACACAGTGGCACAGTGCCCCAAGCTTCACCACTGTGCTGCTCATGATCCCACAGTACAACCCAGAAAAGGATGGAAGAGTCGAAATGTCAAGCAAGAAATCAGCAGGATCACCAAGATGCAACAAAACAAACAGTAGGAACAATATGTTGTAGTTAACAAGAACTCATTTGAATTACGTACACAGCAAGAAACTAGAACTGCCGAGGAACAAAAAAGATAAACAATGAATATGCATGATGCGCAGAGAAAGCTGCAGTACATCTTCTCTGTTATGAATAACTTGCGTCATGTGTTGTCACCTCAGTTCCCATGAGGCAATTGTAAAGCGACTCTCCCTCACCCCAGAGGAATTCTACGTGCCGGTGGACAGGTAGCTTGTCATATTCCCAGTATACTCATAAAAACAGGAAGAAGAAAAAGAGGAAAATGTGCCTGGATACTGACATGAGCCCAGCAGGAATGGTGAACCCCCTTGCCCTCCCTGCAAAAGCTGCTACATTAACCACTAAAGTCTAATTGCTTGGTCTCTGTCTTCCTGTGCAAGTCAACAGAGGGAGCCAATTCATTTCCACCCAGGGAGCCAGCAGAGAGAATCTGTCACAGGTATTCATAATCGCCCACTAATGCAAATTTCTACTCAGAGTGTTCTGGCTCAGTGGACAAGATAAAAGCCTTCAGAAATACAATGCATTGAGTCTAAACTGGGAGCTTAAATGAGGGTATAAACCAAAACTGTCAGAAATATCCTCTCAATTCCCCTCTCATGGTATGTGTTTGGGATTTACATGATTTTTTAACAAAACAAAAAAGAGATGGAAAGAAATTTCTTGGAAAACCTTTTGGATTCTTTCACTCAGGTAAGACTTTGCCTTCAGGTATACTGCAGTAATAAGAGGAAGCAAGACTATACCTTCTATCATTTTCTAGAGTTTCAGTGAAATGGAGACAAAGCTCATTCATCACTGCGTTGTTTGCATTTTGTTTGCAAGAGACTGAGTGAATAAAGAATCCGTGGACACACTGCAATCTTTTAAGTGTACATTTGAATAAAAAAAACTTTCATTAAAAATGGGCTCCACAAACATCAAATGCAGCTTTGAATTTTTTCAGGTTAAATATACTGCAAACGTGTTTCCCAGTCATTCATTTAACCAAAAACTGCATAGAGCCACAAACAAAAGCAAGGGAGGGATTAATGACGAATGTACCTCTATATTTTGGTTTGCATACAGCAAAATTGGATAACAAGCGACATCTAATTGAACAAGTGTTGGTATGTGTGTCTGGGAGGAGGAACTCTAATGTAGGAAACCTCCCTTGACAAACACCATTTAGCTGAAAAATGTCTGTATGATTATGCACAGGGCGCCTAGGGAGGGGAGAAAAAGAAAAATGAATTAATAAAACTATTAGCACACGGTGGAGTAGATGATGGAGATGCACTCTCCTTAGCCACCTGTAAGCGCGTGGAGAAGGGGGCAACCCTGGGCAAAGCATTTCTGCCAGGAGGGTTAAGAACAGCCTGACAGTTTTGTTTTATGGTGCCATTAATATGATTCCACTAAATGCATTCTGCGCCTTCTCATGCAGATCCCCTGGCCAGCAGATTCCAGCACCTAATAATAAAGCACTCAGCGATTAAAAGTGTGAATAAAATAACTTAAAGCTGAGCAAGCATGGCAGCTCCCACCACCCACACTCTCCCCGGAGAGGGAGAAGGGATCGTAACAGGAACAAAGGGACAGAGACACCTTCAATAAAAGTTTTCACCATTCTGTAAATTGATTAACAGGGGGTAGCCCAGTCGTCCAACCTTAACAACTGACTGGCAAACATACCACCAGACTATGGCTGCCAAACTTTCTCCATTTATGCAACAGCAGACAGGCGGCTATAAATGCAGGCACCTCAGCAACGTAGCACACAGAATATTGTTGATGAGTCAACTTAGTGTAATGTCATTGCAGATGAGGCCACACAGTATCATTATTGTTTGTGTAAAAAAATTATTCCAATATTATTTTAATCTGGTACATATCAAAAATACCCTTATTTTTAAACTATGCACCGACTAAACACACAAAAGATTTCATCTTGGCTCTATCTTCACTACTTCTCTTCAGTTGCACTCCACTTGGAAAGCTAAACAAAGCGAGAAGAGTGCCAGCCAGCATTATGAGGGTCAGTCATGGGGGCTGTGGACGGATGCCAGATTACGTGAATATGTACTGAAAGAGTATAAGACTGACTATAGGCTGCGGGGTTTGTGTCTGCATATGTGTGGCTGTCTGTGTGTGAGAGGAGCAAGAAGAAAATAAGAAAAGGATCAGTGCATCTATGTGCCAAACATGAAATATATAAATAGAAAAAAATATATACACATTCTAAAAATGCTTGTGTTGTGATTAAACCAAAAGCAGCAAAATGAACATATTGTACTTTTTATTTAAAATTAAAGAAAAAAAGCTAGACAAATAATGAATTTAAGCCCCGACAGAGGCTCAAATCAAGCAGGTTCTCTTTTGCTGTTAAACTGACACAGTCGGGATGATGGAGGGTGGATGCTGGGGACAGGAGCGGCAGGTTTTAAAGTATCTGTAAATGCAGAGCAATGAGACATGTAATTTGTGTTGAGTTCAGGCCAGTGCGGGGACAGGCTTTCAGGGGGTGTCGGAGGCAGAGGAAGCACAGATAAGATTTCTCTCCAGGGCAGGTAGAGTGTGTGGGCAGTCACAGTGCTATGGGCTAATACTGAATAAATATTTCACATACACTCAGCTCAAGTCCTATCAACTTAGAAGAGACATACATAAAGAAGAAGAGCGGGTGAAAGAGAAAGATTTCTGTTGGGGAAAAGCACCTCTTCAGCTAATATTTACTGTGATATGAAAACAAACTTTTACGGGAAATAAATATTTATTTAAAAATAATCTACTGTACCAAAAGTTTTTACATTTTTATAATTACTTATTTTTTATTATTCTGAGCAATATAGGCATTAGGCTACTTAATGATAAATTCCTACTTTATTAATATATAGAATTTAATAGCAATTCAATTTTTCTATCAAATATGTGTTTATCTGTGTTCTTTAAGAAAAGGTTAGCAGGTGAAAAATACGCAAACGATAAAACTTTGTGTTCCTGCACTGGCCCATGTAGCAGTTACTGAATCGCTAAGGAATAGCAGCTGTGTGAGGCAAAGTATTAGCATTTGCTCACAGGGCCAACTCTGGCTGTTGTCTCCCTGCCTGTCTGACACATGAGTAACGCCAGCATGAGGCTGGAGTGGGGCAGTCAGCAGGGGCCCTGTGGTGCCTGTCAGTGGTGGCTACACTGACCCCGCAGTCCGGCACTGGCCACTAGTGTTTAATCCATGTCGGGAGCGTTAACACTGAGCGACCTCCTGGGTGACAGATCTGCCATGTGAGCCTTTTCCCCTGAGGAGGTGGGGAGTTGAGAGGGTGTGTGTGTGTGTTGGGGGGGGAGTGGCATGGACTCTCTCTTGCTGTCAGCTCAGCTCACACACGTTAACGCGTCGGGGCCAAGACCGGCCTTGAAACAGCCACACACAGGGGTGGACAGGTCGATGCCTCAGCTGCACAGAAAGAGGTGTCCTCTGTGAGCAGGAAGGTGGTGAGTATGTTAAAGGCAGTCATTATGAGACGCCACACACACTGGGGTCAAACACAGAGCATGCTTTAACTAGGCTGAAAACATAAAGCACCACTAAGGCACAGATAAATCAACACATTTGCTCATTTATAACTCATTTATATTGTCTTAAATATTATATGCACATTTTAAGAATAAATGTAGTTTTAAAAATGTAAAAAAAAAATTGGCAGTTATAAATGCACTAAAACATGTAACGATGTGAAAAATATCACAACCATAATATGACTATTAGTAGAGAATGCTAATTAATTCCATTAATATGATGACATGTTCCAAGGTTGCACAATGTATTCAGCCACCCTTAAGAGCTGCCAGCCATGTGAGGGTGGCTAAATAACAATACTGCTCTACAGTTTGCAAGTAGTCACAGACTATCATTTAATAATTAATACATCTCCTACTAAAACAACCGCACACATATACCCATCACTGCCTTGACTCTTTTTCCCCTACTAGACACATTCCCACTGCACAGGCTGTGAGAACTCCCACAGCCATGGAGATGCAGAGCATAACCCCCATGAGACTGAAGAAACCCACTCTTTTAAGGCCTCCAACTTTTTCAAACAGAGAGAAAACAGATGCAAAGCAGAAACAAGGAGACGATTCACAGGCTCACACAGTCCTCTTGCTGTTCTCACAAAAGCTCAGGCACGCTGCAATGCTGTAAACCACAAAAGAACAGATCCAAGACTCACAAGGCATCTCATTTTCAGGGACAGTGTTAACAAGAACAATTATGACGACTCTGATTACGGCCTTGATCTTGGCCGGCTGGTGTTCTGGTTAATGGCCCGACTGCCGTGGCTCTACACAGGTGGTCTCCCAAGACCTCTGGAGCCAGATCTGACCCTGTCCTGCCCTCATCTGGGGAGACGATGATTTTATCAGGCCCCAAAAAAGAACTCACTGCAGCTGCCAAGCGTGTTTACAGCTGCATCGCATCAAACATTCATCAAATGCCATCTTTACAGTGTGTGATGTGAGGCAATCAGCATTTCACAGGCTGTCAAATGATGTCTAAACCAGTTGCTACCTGGCATCGTCAAAAAGAAATGTTTCAAATACTCACAAAAGCTGTACAGGTTTCTTTCTTGCCTAAGTTCTGACAGATGAGGTTTCTCATATGTTAAAATATTAATTCTAGTTAAATACTTTAAGTGCTCTAATGACAGCAAAGCTCAAAATCAGCTTTCATGTGCAAAACATCTTTTTTCTTGTATTACTTCTCATCTCATCCATTTTATCTAAATCAAACTAGTTTTCAAATGTAAACTCCTAATTCATCAAGCTAATAGACCTTTACTTTACCTATTGTCATCTCTTTTGGTGGGGAAAGAAACTGAGGTCTCGATCTATTGCACAGGACGGAGGATTTTACTTCAAGTTGTTCCCACGAATAGCTCCTGTTGGGAGAAGTAACTGACCTGATCTGTTTGGTGCCTTGGTACATGTTTCTAGCAGTGCTGTAGCTCCATCTACAGGTCATGAGTTTGTGTGCAGAAAGGAACTCTGGGTGACCCCTCTACAGTCACTGCTGATGTATAGCACATTCATCTCACTCAGTCTTAGTGAAAGGCACATCTAACGCTAGTTATATTATGAAGATTTTAGCTGTCACATTTTTCTTTCCCTCGCTAAAAGAAACTTGCTGTTGTCAAAGTCTTGAAAAGCGCAGATCTACAGCTCATTACTGCAGCATAAACAAAGAGGAGGAATATGATCCAGATTTCTTGTTTATGTTTCTGTTTGCTGATGAAAATGTTTATGAGGATTTGCTAGAACTTTGTTCAGATGTTTGTTTTTTTGTTTTCTAATTAGAAAAACTATTTTTAAACTGCGAGCCATTTGGTGGAAACTCAAAGGCAACTACAAGCAACGCGGACTTGTGCTGATGAATGTGCACAGTCGCAGGACCTCCTGCGACCATGAACAGTAACAATACTGCAGTCCTGTTCAATGAAAAACAAACGAGGAAAAAAAAAACACATTATTGCTGCGTAAAGTGCAGCGCTGTGATTCTGCCACTCATTTTGATATTTATACATAAAAAATTACACTTGACATGAACTACTGCGGTGATCCTTCATGCTAAATTTGAATACTTTACACCCTAACAATCACTTCATAATGCAAAGAAGAATCTGTAGAAGCAGGATAGCAATGTACACTTCATGTTGTGTGGAGGTCAGAAAATGTGGCCGTGGTGCTGAGTGATATAATGGCTGAGTATTCCTGGTAAGGCACTACGTGTGCATCCCACTGTCCCAGGAAAAACCACAGCAGTGGTAATGTATTACACCATACATATACAGTGTAAAAGGGTAGACCTGGCCTGCCTGCATGATAAATAATGTATTATAATGTATATTAAAGCTAGACCCACCACTGCAGTGTTTCCTACTCTGAGAAACCCTGGGTTGCCTGCCACTGAGGAAAAGAGCATATACTAGTGGCATAATTATGCACATCTGAGAGGCAAGCAGAGGCCATCTGTCAATGTCTGAATCAGTTACCTTATTACTACTGCCTAAAGATATAAAGATAGGAGTGGGAGCTGCTTTCATTAGAGCACACAGTGGCATGCTGCTTTAGACAGCTCCAAACACTAACTTAATTGGAAATGATGACTTGGAGGAGGAGAAGAAACTGTACGGTGGACGCCCTTGGAGTGGGCAGGGGCACAAGTGTAGTTAGTGGCATGGCACTCGACTTGTAATGACAGTCAGTCAAGACCTTGTTTTGCCCTTACTGACTATCAGATTCTGTTGTAGTCTGATTTGCATGTTTCATTGTGCTTGTTGAGAATAAAATAAATTATTGAAAAAAAAAGGAACTTTTCACTTTCTGAAATTTAACTCTGCTGATGAGTGGGTGATGAATAACAGTGCCAGATTCACTCTGGGTAATTCTCACCAATCACCTTTGACTCTGTGAGTGTTTGAAGCGCTCCTCATCACAGACAAAGGGATACTCTGACTTCTCTCTTAAGGTCTCCTTTTAGGCTGGTGTTGCCATTAATGTGTGAAATAGTTGACTTTAGACAAATTAATAAGAACTATCTTCATCACTACTGTAACACTGATGAAAATAGCAGGCATGAGTAATTTTCCCTTCATTGTCAAATCCCTATTTGTATGCTTTACTGCTGAACAGCAGGTGGAGTAGAAGTGGAAATGAAAGATTAGTGTATCAGCACACACTCCCATCGCCCGTGGAGTATCTAATTATAGGTGGAGGGGGAAGGCCCTATCCTGCTGACCTGTCACCTGTCAGCCTGCCTATCCTCCTGCTCTCCTGCCCATATCCATCCATGTCGTCTGCCTCTAGTCTCTCACTATCTGAACTGTCTTACTTTTTCTATGCTCCAACTTTCTTTCCCAGATAGTAGCCTGCCTCCCACTCTATCCTTAAACAATTGCCTGTATTGTTCTCTGTCCTCCTGTCTGAGTGTCCGCCCGTCTGTCTGCAAGCCGGGTTTCTTCTAAAGACTGTGATACACTGAGCCTGGCCATTGCCTGAAGGGATTTGCACCTTGGGATCAGTGAAAAGGGCTTATAGAATACACCAGGTATGAATTGCATGTCATCCTGAGACAGAGCAGACAGAAGAAAGGAAGTGAAAGGAGAGTTCTTCACACACCCTGTCTGTGACCGTTTCCTCACCCTGACACAACGCTGGCAGGGCTTTCATGGCAAGTGTACACTCTTAATCATGACATTACATGCTATGTGCTGTGGGAGATTCACTAGGTGTTTTAAGATTATTTAAGCTTAGGACCTAAGATCACATACCCTCATTAAAAACAGCTAAACAGAGACATTTAAACAAGGTTTAACTCTCTGAGGCAAACTGTCACTACTCCACCCATGGAAGCTGAGACTGTGATCCTTCTTACACCATCCCCTGGGTTAGGAGGCTTTGCTAAGAAGTCAGATGTACAAACACCAAAACCCCACTTTTTCAAATACACTCTAATGTCATCAGAACAGAAGGAAATCCAAGTGGGGTTTAAGTAAAAGGGTGAAGAAAGGAAGGCACCCATTGTTTTGTATTGTTTGGTTTTATGGGAAAAGAGCTAGCAAAAATAGAAAATTACTAAACCATAGAATCTCCTCAACATCTCATTCATACTAAATAAAAGACTTAAAACTGGGCTGCAGTGAAACGGGACAAAACTTGTCCGCCCCAAGGCTTAAAGAGAGTTCATTAATGTGATGCAATGACTTACCAGAAAGGCTATTAGACTCCGTTGCGTGCTCTCCCACTGAAAACAGCTTTTAATGTACTGTAACGTGTACAGAACTGCTGTGCTGATTTTTCGAACCCGATATATATTCCTGGCAAGAACCTAATGGAAAATAATTGCAACAAAACACTGTAGTCTCGTTTGATACTGGACATAATGTTTATGGCTTTGCAATGAGGTTAAATCAGCTTTACAATCCTTCGCTTGCTACTCATGAGGTTAAAGCCAATTAAACAAATTAGTATGACTATGAGCAATTAAAAGCTTCAGCATGTGAAAATCGACTGTGGTGATTTTGTTAGTAGAAGGTAAGGCAAACCTTCAGGCAGGCCTTTTATAATGTTTCTATAAGAGATCACCTTTTTGTTGAACTTTGGGTTTTCCTCAATTAATTTAGCTTCTTTTGGTCGGAAGGTTCTGATGCCAGCTCTGACCTTAAACAAAGACAACAAAGATTAACACTCCAGTTTGAATATTTTTTAAACTTTTTTTTTCTATTATATAAATCTGAATGCCATCACTCATATAAATCTTAGTTTGATCTTTACTTTGTTATAGATAACCTCCAGCACCAGCGTAATGGTCCCCTTAGAAGCTCTTTCAAGATCTTCTTTCTTCAAGAACAAGCATATCTGCTGGCCATTCTTAACCTTTAGAGATGTAAATATACAGTATATGCTTAAATACAAATTTAAGTGGAATTATATCGTGAATGACACATATTAGCAGCAAAAAATATATAGCACACAAACTTACGCTGAGTAAAGGAATGGCCACTTTCCCCACAAAGGTTGGTGTTTTCTCTCCATTTTCATCAAAAACACTCAACTCTATCACATCATGAATGTCCTTAACTGGGCTTTTAAAAAAAGAGTCAAACCATTATTATCAAATTTCACAAACACATTTTTTTTGGTACAGGTTCCTTACAATGTTAAGGCTTCGTTCCACTCTGGATTGAGGGTCTTGTAGGCTGTGTTAGTCTGAAGTTTGCAGTTCCCAAGCTCAATAACACACAAGGGGTTGCTTTTTCCTAAAAGTAATAAAAATGTATTGTTATTCAATCTAAATGTTAGTTACTATGAGTATATGATTGTCAGATTACCATTGAGATCAGTTGCAGGGAGATCATTTGCTCTTATAACATTGACCTGAAGGTAGCCAACATCTTGAAAAGACCTGTAAGAGTTTCTTATACCCTGTATGAAAAAAATGGGGTTAAAACACAGTTGGTTGTATAATTAGAACAAGTACCACATGGGAAAAAAAAACTAAAGCAAATCATTTCCCAAAAACCTACATATCTCTCAATCACTTTTCCTCTCTTTTCATTATTGGACAAGGCAGCATATTCTGTGTCAGAGATGGAGACCCCCCAGCTTGGTCTCAGGATGACCATGAACACCAGCCTTCCTTTTCCTGGGTCCAGTCCACGTGTGTACAGCTCACTCTTATTAATAAGGAGCGTTGACAGGTCAATCTCAAACCTGTGATACACAAAGAAAATTGGCCCTAAGAAACATACACTTGACTAGTTCCTGGACAACATAATACGAGCTAAATTAGAGACCAAGAAATACTCACATCCCCCACGATTCCTCTGCTTTCCTCCCTCTCTTTAAGAACACCTCCACCTGAAGAGGTTCCTGGTTATTTTCATATTGATTGAAGTCAAACCGCTCTCTCCACTGAGGATTTGCCTGAACGCAAAGGTTCTAGGGGCAGACACAAAGACACAAATTCAACTCATACAGTAACATGGAAACACCTATAAAGGTACACTTTGATGCAATGGCAAATTTAATGATTTATCAGACTGAATAGCTCCTGGATGACACATGGACTAAGTCTTTGTTCAGCCCAAGCAGAAGGAAGCAGGAGAAGAGAAAGAATGGTGTGTTGTGAGTATGTGCATCCATTTGTGTGTGCTTGTACTGTATGTGTACACCTCAGTTGCCACTCTGGGATTGTAAACACTGACAGCTTCCAATTAGAATCAGCTTTGTTCAACAAACAAACAAGCAGAGAGGAAAGCAGAGTGGTTTACAAAGAAATGACACGACAACACAAGACAAGTGCACCATCGAATCATCAGGGGGAGGCCAACAAGTACAGGTAGATGAGCAGGGCATGCTGGGTATGTAAATGAAGGCAATGAAGCCCAGCACCTGCAGCACACTGAGAAGTGAGTGGCAGCCTTGCCCAGTCTAATGAGCTGCCTCTGCCATAGCCCAGTGAGCGAAGGTGGAGGTGAGTCACTGACAGACACCTGCTGGGAGAGAAAAGCTGGGAAGTAAGAGATAGGAGCAGGAAGAAAGTTAAACTATAAAGAGCAGGCATTTAAGATACAGAGAGGCATGGGAGAAAGAAGAGTAGGAGAAGTGTGAAAAGACTCAAGAAAAAAAAATCTGTGCCAACCTTGCTCTTATATCTCTGATCACTAAGGCGAAAGCGAACGTAAATGTCACCATGGCCATACTGGGGCAGGTCCTCTCCCTCCACCAAGGTGATTTGGAAGACCCCGGTCCAGATCCTGTTCTTCAGCTGACTCTTCTGTGCGTCAGCTGGACGAGGCTGTGCGGCCTGGTTCTGTAGCAGAGCAAAAATACAGACAGTTACAGCTTCTTTTTCTATTTCAAAGCACCTTGCATGGAAGCTTTGTGCTTTCCCTCTCTTTTTACCTGCCTCAGTCTAACACCTCATCGTGTTCACATATTGCATGAAAGTAGGACAAAGGTTTACACTATACGGGGCAGCTCTGTTGGAGCACATTAGCACATCTCTACTGACAGGCAAGCCACACCATGGAGGTTCCTGGAAAGAGAGGGACGTCAGCAAGCAGCCAGATGTCCCTGGCTGTGACAGTCCCACTCATCACTGGCTTCCAGACTGAGTGTGGGGAGGCAGGACACTTGGCATACTGCACCAGAGACAGCAGGCAGCAGTGAGTAATGATGCAAACCGCACAGTTCTCTCATCAGCAAATTATGCATACATGAAGTATGTATGGCCAGCATTTGAGTTTACTTTGTCTTGGCCAATTTATCTACTTTCAATTTAACCAGCAAAATAACATTTTTATCTGCTAAAGTGCAGCAAGAAAATTAACCGGTATACTGTGCTTTCAAGAACTCTTAGGAAATAAAGGACAGCCCAGCAAATAATCCACTTCTCCCGCCGTGTGCCACAGAGGGAGTGAGAGAAGGAGAGGCCTTGATATGTTTCCATGTTCGAGTTCCCATGAGGCCATGCGGTGATAGGCCAGGGCTGTAAAAACAAACAGCACAGAGGTTGTGTAGGGCTGACTGTAATTAAAGAGCAGGAGCGTAATCTGCTCTAGCCTCTTTGATTGCCCAGCTCCTTCGGCTGCCCTGGCGACGCTGCTTCAAACAGCCTCAGTGCTACTCCCCTGCTACTCCGGCCCCTCCTCATCACTACGGGGTCACAACCCACATTGCCACCCAATCCGAAGGGGATCAAAGCACATCTCAGGGACCTGAATTAACATGGAATACCACAGGCACAGCCCTATAAATATCAGCCCCTTCAAAAGAAGAGGAACAGAGGGAGAAGGGGAGCGTTATAAAACAGGCCTCAGCCAAGTCATCCCAAGTGTTTATCTTGGACACATTTCTATCTCAGCAGCCAATAAAACAATTCCACTTAACTGTAAGTGGCCCCTAAAGAGAGTCTATTCCTGGTCCTAAAAGGGCTGTGCGATTGCTTCCATATGGTGGGACAGCATGGGGACAAGCATGATGAGCTCAGACCCAGGTCCATTTGGCTGGTACCTCAGCACTGTCCATCCACAGCTGTGATATTACATCCCTAACATCTGGGTTATTGCCCACTATGCCTGGGAATTATCAGCCTTGCCGATCTTAGGCATCTCACACTGGCAGCATGCCTCAAACAGCAGAGGCCCCCTTCCGCTTCTCCCATACGCCCCCTCCTGTTTGAAACACTATCACACAGCAGAGTTTTACTTAGGCACTTGCCATCCCCTGTCTCTATGGTGGTATCACAGAGGGAGAAAACGATGTTCTGACAGAGGGAGAAGTAGAGCTGTAAGAACTGGTTATTCGGCACTTCCACGATAGGTGTTAAATCCAATAAGATATTGTTCGTTTGTCAAAAATGAAATGGGAAGAAAATTGCATTGTTACATTGTTAAATTAGCACTGTGATTTAGGAGGCAGAACATTGTGTATAGTCCCACCACGCATTTCTGTCTCCCTTTGAGTATCTTTAACCATCTGTAGCAGATAACCTACAGTGTGCATGAAAATGGCATTCATTCCTTTGTCATCTAATTTCAAATTGAGATTGTCTACTGGACCATCAAGAGACTGAACAGTGGCAGATGTAGTGGCAGCATAGGTGTGAATAGAAACCCACTCGCTGCAGTGTGAGTCCCAAGCAGCAACCCTCCAATTTCACTCTGAATCTAATTACAGCTGCAATATATTGAAAATCACTTGAGGGGAAACAGAACTTTGTTTACCATAAAACCAAATATTGTTGTAAAGTAGTCACTGAATCTATATCCATACCTATATCTAAATAACCTGTATTTATACCTAGAACTATATCTATTGCTTTTGTTTTGAGTCAGAACATATGATACCAGAAAATGGTATCATACACACTCAAAAAGGACACCTATAAATCCACAGAAGACATTGTTTGTACCAAAAACAAGGTTTTACACACAAAAAAGAGTATAGAAGTGTGGTAGTCTTTGTTGCATCATAACACAGTGAGCTACTGCCCCCTAGTGCTCTACATCATGCCAACTGAGAGTGCTGCTGAATAAACGAAGGAACATTTAGAAAACAATGAGGAGATTTTTTACATCTTAATTAAATGTGATAACGTAATAATCCATACCTTATTCCTTTTTGCAAGAAACCTCTACATATAAAAAGACACAAAAAAACAATGATTAAAACAAAACCTTTAGATTAAGAAAGATTAAGAATAAAGAATAAAATGTTTAAATTAGAAATATTCTTACGTGGCCTTTTTTGATAGTGGCATCTCTGAACATTAAACAGACTTCAACGATAATAACTCCCATGTCATCCTCTTTGCTTTTTGGATCCTGAAGACGCAGCTCCATTTCACACTTTCTGTTGAAAAACGCACAAGACAAGAAAATTCAAAATGATGACAACTTCATAACAACCTTACATCCCCAAATATTACAATTATACATAAGTATAGAAACATATATCCACAACTCACTTGTTCAGTTCCAAGTTTTTCAAAGAAATAGTGCTGGAACCCATGAAGTCATCAGAAGTCCGATTTTTGTTATAAAGCTGCGTTGTCATAACAAACACTTCATCACATCATATATAGGTAAACTCTTACTAGTTGGAGACGTTATATTAAAAAAGTACGGCTTACCCGAACATCCACAACATGCTCCCTGTCACGAAGAGGATGCGAGAAACACTCGTTCCAGTAAGGATTCAGATTTTTATAAATCACTTTGCTTTTATAGAACTGCTTTCCCTCAAGTTTGAACTTGACATATGGATCACTTGTACCTGAAATGATTCAGAAAAGAGAGTAAATTATAATAATATACTTTAGTAATACAAGATGGTTATCATCTTAAGAGGGAAATTATCGTAGAATACTCAGATTGGAACATTTTAATGCAAATTATAACTTTTTAGTGAGACATATTTTCACTATAAAAATGTACCTTGTGCATTAAAACACACATGATATGTGCAACACACACACCCTTCCCCCATGCTGATTGTGTGAGAGACTGTAATATGTGAGGAGGAGGACCACCCCACACATGGCACAAACAAGAATGTAGCTGTTTAATTGTGAGAGAGTAGAAACACTCGCCAGCATGAGGCAACCGGCAACCAAAATCTAGAAGCAACCAGTGTTAATCTCCCAAGCCTGTTAAAAAAGTCTGTCTGTGAGTGGGGTGGGGGGAAGTGGGACTTCTTTGTTTCTGCAATTGCACGCAGATTGGCCAAAAAATGAAAGCCAGCCCCATGCCTTCATTTGTATGGGGGAATAAAGGGGTGCTTGAGGGAGCCTGCAGGGAGGCTTGAATCACATGACAAAGGCCCTGTGGGGATGGGCTGTCAGGCCTGTCAGCTCCCCGCTCCAAATGAACATCTCGCAAAGGCAGGCAGGACCCACAGCAGCTCCACCCTGCCAGCCTGTGACAGGGAAACCTCCAGGCAACTTGACAGGAGGAGAATGTGGCAGCTAGTGAGGAGAAAAGCTCTGGCATGGCTGAGAATGGTGACGATGGAAATTAATGGGGGGAGACAAAAACCAAGAAGAGGGGGGCTGGTGGTGTGGTCTCTTTCAGAATATGCAATGACAGTGTATCCCATTGGTGGGCCTTTGGCACTGTGTTAATTGTTGGGCAAACACTGGAGAGACACGGGGGGCGTGTGTGGGTATTGCATCATCATGGTGCCATCTTGTCAGGGGAAGTAAGGTCTCAACTAGCACTGTGTCAGGTGAGTCTTTGGCCACAAGGCTGGAAACAAAAACTTGTATAATTCAACAAACAAATTTAAAGTGATGTTAAAACCAAAGAGATGTACAGTACAATAGAGTACTGGTTGAAAACACAAAGTAATCTCTGAGATTTATTGCAAATAAATAAAATATTAAATGCAACTATATCCTCTTTCCAGCCTTACATAAAAAATATTTTCCTCAAAGGCTGATTTTTTTTAACTTAGAATAAAACATGTGTCATTAACTTGTCATCTTTCTAGAGAGATCACGTAACAGTTTTCCTGTGTTGCAATCCCCTTTTTGGCCACTTGATGTTGCTGCTTTACCAAAGTAAACTTTTGCATACATCTTGTGGGAGGAATCAGAACTTTGTAGAGAAATTGAACATAAGTGTTAAAAATGCATGAGTTAAAATGTCATTATTTCATATATTTATATTTTTCATTGCATTTAAACATTCACACATAAGAATAAAATTATAAAATGAAAGTAAACTTTTTTTAAAAAAATAGTTACCCTAGTTAAAAGTAAAAAAAAAATTATTTTTTTACATTAAAATCTACCAGCAACAGTTGTTTAAGTGCATATTTTTATATATGAACTAGTCTTTCTTCTATAAGAGTTTTAGTTTTGTTATTCTGGTCTACCAACATTCTTTTCTAATGCTTTCTTCTTGCATCACTTAAGAAGAGATGTCATCTTGAAAGGAAAACAAAAGGATTCACTAACGCACCCAGTCCTTTCTTCTAACACATCCACACATTTCCAGTTTTTCCTGTGCCTCGGAATTAGCAGGGCTGATTAAATGCACACACTTTGTGTGTATTAATGAATGTGCCTTAAAGTGATACTTGTGTGATTTAACTGTGTGTGAAGCCCTTTGAGACGACTTTGTTGTGATACTGGGCTATATAAATAAAATTAAATTGAATTGAATTGATACCTAAACCTGTAAGAGCTAACACTCTCTTACAGGCTGTGAAGAGTCTAGACAGGATGTTAGTTACCTGCTTGTTTGAGACTTACCAGAGCGCTTGTCTCTGATAACCAGGTTCTTTCCCTGCTTCAGATGGATTTTTAAGAGGTACCTCTGGAATGGGACTGGTGTTAGGACATCCGAGCCAGGATTCAGGGCCTCCTGTGAAGAATCACTCACATTTAGAAGCTTAAAACTCTTCAAGCAGCACAAAAGTTTTATAAATACTCACTGTGCTTCCAAAAGGATCTATGACATTGTCATCGTAGAGATCACATGCCTCAGAAGACATCTAAATAAATAAATATATATATTTTAATGGCACTTTACTGGGAATCATTATGAAAACACTAATACAGACTGAGTGGGTGTGAATTATGTGCACATAGTAGTTTTAATGTAAACCCATTTTAATCTGTGTATTCCTAAAGACCTTATATGATCCTTTATAGGGATATATTAATGTCTACAGTATGTAAAAACTGCTAACACCAGTAAATAAAAAGCTCAAAATAAAATGGTAACGGGAGATTTCATTAGCATGCATGTGTTGTAAATTTTTTCTTTGTTTTGTTATTTTTATTTATTTTATTTTTGTTCAGCTAGTCATACCAAATTATGTCACTTACTTGCAACACAGGTTTTTAAATGGCTCGAAATTTCTAAGTAGAAGAGGATATGGCAGTCATGCTTTCAGCTATACCCTTGGGCACTATTAAGGCAAATCCCATGTTGTCACTGCACTGAAGACTAATCTGCACACTTCTGGTACATTCTGTTGCTCCAGTAGGTCAAACAGGTACTATCACTAACACTACAAAATGTGCAATACTTTAATAAAATGTATCTCTAACACAATGAATGTACATGTCAGAGACTCTTAGTGGAACAAACTAAACCACACTACTTGACAGGTAAGTGCAAATATGATCAGCAATGTTCAGTTTCATGTTGTGATTAGACTTTCTTTTGCTGCATGTTATGATTATAGCAGCAGAAATGTTCTGTGTATATTTTTATGCCTGCCCACAACCTCTTGTTAATTAACCTATTCTAATATTTTGTTTTCTAAAAGGTAAACCTTTTTCACTCAGTTAAATTGTGGTATCTGTTATGTCTGTACAGGACTGAATGGTTTGGAGTTCATAACAATCATTACAGTTTTTACCTTTTTGAAAACATATTTTACTGAGATGTTTGAGTATGTTTTGAGTAGATGTATATATGTTAAAACTGACCTCATCCAGACCTTCATCGACCTGGCCATACTCTAGCAGACTTTCATCGATGGATATCTCTCTCATGAACAGAGGGGAGTGGGGTTCTTGCTCTTCTTCCAATTCTGCTAACCAGTTTGTGTTGATTTCCTCCTCAACTGGTGTGCCAGATGTAGAATCCACAGAATTACCATCTGCACCCTCCGAAGGAATATCCAAAAGAGACATCCTGTCTGCAGAAGTGTTCCCTCTGATTGCATTTTCAAATGCAGGCTTTGCCATCCTGCAAGTGTTTATTTCCTCCAGGGAAAATTTTCTGTTCATGGTCATAGCAGCATTTCCTGAACGCAGCGAAGCTTCACCAGACAGACTCCGTCTCTCCTCATAGTCTAGCCTGGACATATTGGTAATAGCATTTCTTCGTTCAAGATGAGATTCAAAACTATGCCTTGATAAATTTTTCTTGACTCTTTTATCCGCTTGTGCATAGGGGGCCTCTTGAAGGAAGTTTTGGTTGTTCTCTGTGTCAAAATTTGAAGTGTTACTTATGTCCTCATAATGATGCAGAGTATCTACAGGTGCACTCATTCTCTTGAAAGCAGCTCCAGGGGGATTTATCTGAGGAACTCTGAGTGTGACTTCCATGTCTGTTGTTGACTCATTTTGTTTTTCCATGAACACCGATCCATCTGTGGTTGAGCCACTAGCAATAGAATCAGTATCACTCATTCCAGAAGACTGGCCGAAGGAGATGGCATCAGAAGAACCATCCATAGAAGATGCTTCACCTGGAACAAAAGTTAGGTCTGGTACAGAAAGACTGCGGCGATGGACCAAATTCCTTTTAAGTGGCTTTTTACGAGGCTTCTTGGGGTTTGGTAACTTGGTTTTTTTGAGCAGAGTTTCCAGAATGTTCTTTTTCTTATTTTCCATTATCAGATACTAAGAGACCTGTTAGATAGAACGTAAATGTCAAATTGAAATGCTTCGTATCTTATGGCTGACTTAAATGGTACACAAAGAGTAGCTTTACATTATAACCTTGCATAAGCTGAGGATAAGGAGGATTAAACCCCTCCAAAACACTTGTCAAAATACACAAACAACACAAAAGACACTGTGGGTGTTTCCCTTCTTGTCTTATTTGGTATCTGACTACAGAAATAGTTTGTTTTTTAATAAAACACTAACAAAAAATGTGTGCATGCTATCACAAAAACATAACTATCAAGAAAACTAATTCTAACTTTAGTATGAAAACATTTTCTATCATCTTAAAACAAACAAACAACATGAAGAAAAAAATTATTCCCATTCTAGTTTTTTTTCCAGTTTTTTCTGAGGAAAAAAAAACCTACCTGGTTGGTTGGTGTCAGATTTAGTTTCCAACTAGCCCACAAGAGAGCCATCCAGCAGGCAGTTCAACCATCCTTACTGTGGAGACAGAAATGTGTTTGAGGAAGTACAAAAAGTGCCCATTGCAGGAGCCACAATGGGTGAAACTAGTCCTTCCAGTCACACAAGCTGAGCTGTGAGAAAGAATGCAGCTGTTAACTGCTGAGTCCTTCCTGAAATTTCCATGGAGGGAGCTGCAGACAGCTACAGCCATGTGAGATCAGAAAATATCTGACTACAAATATTGAGTAAATGGAAACACTGTACAGAGAGATTAAACAGACACTGTAACATTGAAACTATAAAATGTTTGCTCGTGTGAGAGCAGCCGGTTTTGTAAGTCTGTTTATTGTTGATTTGTATATCTGATGGTTTATTTGCATTTGTGAGGCAATATGTCTGTTTTTAGACGTGTATACAGCACACTTTGGATTTCTCTTACAGGTCCAAATGTTTGAAAATATACTTAATGCCATAATCTAGCCTAAGTCTACAACACAATTGTCCAAAAACAGTCCCAAAATACTTCTGATGGATTCTACAACATGACTGAGGCATATGAAATGTCAGAACAGATCTGGCACACAGTTTCACACAGGCCCTTATTTATTTACAGAGGGACATGGTTAGCCTAAGCTCGTCAAAACCGACTATTTGTGTTTGCAAAGTATAAACTACAGCTCTCTGTCCACACTTCGAAGCTAATGCAACACACCCACTGTTGTTTCCTCAATATCCCCTTTTCTGGGCCTGACAGTGGAGAAGACATGACAGCAGATGTGCTGGAGTCTGGGCTGAGTCTTGTTCAATATTTGCTGATGTCTTAAGGAGATCAGGCCCACATGAAAGAACCACAACTTGGCTTCTAGTTAAAAGGCAGGGTTTGGGTATCTGCAGGGCAAGCCCGTGTGGCAGGTGGCCTCGTGGCCTACATCTCACACAAGTCAAACAATTCAAAATCTTCCTTGGTTACTCTACACATGCACACTGGACCTCATCCAGCCCACAACACAGCTGGTGTCATGGTCAGAAAGCCAAGAACACGCACTTAGGGACATGCAAAGCTTCTAAATTGGATGCAGGCATAAAAGAGTGAGGTTGTGGAGTACACAGCTGACCAAAACATCTGTTTGCTTTGCAGTATTTACTTTCCTGGGCATCATAGAAAATTACGTTTGAAACACACATGGGGAATATACACCAGATATCATAATTCACTATAATAATTTGTCCCGTGTTACATTTTACTACAAAAAAAGTGTATTATCACATTTTAACCATTGCTAAAATATCTGTTAATTCTTTTTTTCCTGCTTGTTTCCTTTATTCTTGTATTACATCATGCCGGTGTAACCGGTAAGTATCTGATCAATGCTGAGCAGTTTTTCGTCTTTCATTGATTAATAAAACTGAGAATGACTCAAAATCATCTTAGAATTAACACAAGGGCATTTCTGAAGCGTTTTTTCTCTTTTTTTAAGCAATTATCTGCAGACATTGCATCCTTAATGAATTACAATATTAATGTGTGACACTTAACCTTCATTTGAAAAAAAATCAAGCTTCCTGTAAATTGAAACACCCAAAACTCCCAAAACTATCTTCTATAACAATCTGCTTCTGTCATGCTGCGTTTGAGTTCGCCTGGAAAATTGTAACTCTGTGGTTTTCTGAAGGATTTAACAAACATGTCTAACATAGAAAATGTTATTTCTGTTCATTTTTAAAATGTAGATTTGTGAGAAAAGGTTGTCTCCATAAAAAGATAATTTATCAGCTTTAGCGTTTTTATGTACTTTGTTGCAAATCTCTCACTCAGCTTCCAAAAATAAACTCTGAAAGTCCAGTTTTGCCCTCAAAAAGAAACAATACCAGGGTGTATGTCAGAACATTTAAACTTCCAAATAAAATATCTTTTTAGGCTTAATATTTTAACAGATTGGAGAATGTTACATTTTTAATGGGCTGTAAAATGAGCTTGAAAGCACCTTTTGTGCCACAAGAATTTTTTAAGTCCAACACAAAATGTTTCAATTATAAGCATGGCAGGTCTCCATGGTAACATATTTTGATATTTCTTCAGGCCAACAGGGTTATTTATTTATTAGGGAGAAGAAGGCATATGCTCTGCTATTTTCCAGATTGCATTTAATTGTTAAGCGTTGCTGCAGCCCTGCTTTTTATAAATGCGTAGGTCTAACTCACAAGTACAAATAATTATTTATCCATTCCTACACGCCTTAAACCATCGTAATTCAGTTACACTCAATATAATTTTTTATTCTGAACATATGTAAATTTACTAATTTAATTCCTAACAATGATATGGATGATTATAGGCTATATTTTATTTGTCAGGTACTGAAAGCTTTTTGTATTGTGCAGTTCCTGTTCCATCAATATTTAGCAGCAGATTCATAAAAGTATGAAAGTAAATATTGTACATTAGATGAAGACAAGCATAGCAAGTCATGCACAATGATAGATTCTTGTGTCACAATACAACACGAGACAATCTAGTAATCATGTCTGTCACTAAAAACAGGTGACTGCTTATCTTATAACATTCTTCTTTCATTCTACTCATTGTTTTAAAAAAAGCTGATTCTGTCAAAGATTATATGAGTAAATAAGTACATACGCAGACTACATAAATAAATAAATATCATTTTATTGGGTCAGCATACTTTTATATCAATTGTTATAATTTATTATAACATTTATTATATATATATATGATAATGATAAATGATTTGTGTGTGTGTGTGTGTGTGTGTGTGTGTGTGTGTGTGTGTGTGTGTGTGTGTGTGTGTGTGTGTATTACAGCTATTTGGCTATTATATAACCAAAGAGCTGTGATGATTACATTCTACTGTATTGTTTTTTTATTAATTGCATTGAAGATCATATTTTATGCTGCAAAAGACCTTTTTAATGATTTTATGATTTTTAACTTGTCCCAGCTGAAAAAACACCAGAAAGACTAATTATAGAAACCATGACTCGGTTTCATCTTAAGTGTCTCACTAATAGTCGCAGCACAGAACAACAGGAACTCCCCAAGATGGAATGTAGTAGTCACTGATATGCTTGCTATTTGTGCTATGACTCTTAAGTGAGTGTATGCTTTCTTCTCTTCCTTTTGTCAACATTTCACATTGTGAAACTCCACAAATGACGTAGCAACTGAATTAAAGGGGAATATTTTATGTGGACTAAGAATTGGTACTTTTATTTTATTCATTTGATTGTATTGGCTACTATGATATCTCTTATTTGCATACCATTAAACATTTATTTTATAAATATTTCATTAGAATATTACTACATAACATTTGGATGTTATTAATGCTTGTGATTTGCTAGCAAATACTTGGCCAGGCTTTGTCAGTGCGGCTTTAAGATGAACCAGAAGACCAGTAACTGTGTAAAAAGGATTTGAGTAGTAAGAGAAAAACTTAAAACACTTTAACAAAACTTGCCTGTGTCTCCTTGACCTCTGAAACAGGAGGGCATCATACAGGGACCTCCGGGGCACCTTGTCCTCCACTCAGAAGCCCTTACCTACCACAATGACCATTGTTGGTTGCAAAGCCAGATTGCTTCAGGATCTCTTTATCGACTGCTAAGCACTGACACAAAGGTTATTCCACCACAAGAGGCTATACCAATCAACCCCTTTAAAGATGAAGAGGGGTGTATGTGGAAAACACTTCACTCAAAAGAGTGTTTGGTGTTAGGCAATGTAGTTCAATGCAATCCAGGGCCAGTATGCATTAGAGTAGTAGTGACAATGCCCACACCTCCAGGAAAATAAAGGAAAATGATGTCTGTCTGTGTCATGGTAATGACAACCCTTTCTGATAAATAAACTGTTTTTGGTCTTTGTGCGGCAACATGTGTAAACAACAGAAACCATAAGAGAAATTGAAACAGATGAGTTACACAAATAAATATGATTTCCGGTTTATTATCATGTGAGGACTGCTGACCGGTCCAGGGTGTAGCCTACCCTGCCTCTCAGCTGAAGATTGTTGCAATACTTTAATAAACTACATATAGAAAATGAATAAATGTTTGTTATCAACATTTATCACTTTAAGTATTAATCAATTCAGGCATTTTTGCACTTTCTTCATTTAACAATAAATTATTTAACTAATAAGCAAACTTTAGTCAAGGCTCTGGTTTCTAAATGGCTTTTCAACACAATCAAACCCTCCTTTGTTTTTCAGGTAAATTCAAATCAAATAGTTAAATCCTGATATAATAGTACTGACTGCACACTAATCACAGGATCTTCACAACATAAAGAACATCACTCATTAAACTGGATATTTTGATGACAGCTTGCGAAAGATGAACAGGACCCAACAACTCAATAACCCACCGCTTTGTTGTACCACAGTGCCACCTACTGGCAGCACTGTTTAACTGCACTGTCATCTGTAAAGAAATAAAAGGAAAATTATTGTAGTTTGCCACTAGATGTCATCTATGTCACATTTTATGGTTTGCTCTGTTATTATCACCTGCTCTTTAGTACATTTTTTCTCAACCCTGTCCTGAACATCTTTAGATGCAACCCTACTTTAACACACCTGAATGGAATAAATGCTCGTTAACAGGCTGCAAAGAACTTGATGAGAAAGTTCATTCATTTGAATCAGGTGTGTTAAAGTGGGGTTGCCTCTAAGACATGCAGGGCAGGGGTACCTGAGGACCAAGGTTGAGAAACACTGCTTTAGTAGACTGGCAGAGAACTTGATGAGCAGTTTAATAAACCTGAATCAGGTTGGCTGGAGTTGGAAGGAACTAAAACATGCAGGGCATCATTCCCCGAGGACCAGGATTGAGAAGAGCTGATTTAGATTTAGACAGTGGATGAAGATTTTTAAAGGAGACATATCATGCTTTTAAATCCTCCCTTTTAACATGTAAATAAATAATAATTTATTGTCTGTATAAAGTAGAACCACCATGCTTTGGTCTGAATTCCTGGTTATTCTTGCTCCACACACACCCTATAACCCTGTTCTGCGGTGCGTCTTCAGAGCGACTCATTAAATGTGAATGAGGACGGTCATGCCCCGCTCCCTTGGTCACAGGAAGTTCAACTCTACCCTGTTCCACCATGTTTGTAGCTTGATAGCAGCAATATGCTAATCTCCCAGCAGTGAAACATTTTATTGGTAAGTTTACAATTAATGTGTAACGTATTAGATACACATATTTGATTATCTACTGTGACATAACAGATGAAAAAAAACATAATAGAGAAAATTAAACAGACTGAAAAATGTGATCACATAGAATATAAAGATATATGCGCAGCATCGGGAGGGAATAAATGTACATTTTCTGAATTCCTAAACACTTAGAAGTGCACAAAAATGTGGATTTAAGGGCTAAAAAAGTGGATTTTGCATGAAAAGTCCCCAAATAAGATAAAGTAGCTCATCAAATGTTTTGATGATAAAGTCAGATTTGTTTTAAAAAGCTGTACAAGTACTGCTAATAAAGTTACCCTGAACAGAAGCAAAACTTATAAAGGGGAAGTATATTCATCATTTGTTAAAGCTGGTTACACTAAGGGCAGCAGCACTTGTTTAAAACATAGTTTCAATGGTGGCAATTCCTGGTCCAGAAAGTAAAAATCCTGTCCAGCAGCAGATCTAATCAGTCACCAAACCAGCTGGATTTAATCAGTTCATCTGCCAGGTAAACAAACCTGTTAGTGCAGTGTTTCTCAACCTTGGTCCTCAAGTACCCCTGCCCTGCATGCCTTAGAGCACATGTGTCAAGCTCCAGTCCTCGAGGGCCGGTATCCAGCAGATTTTGCTGTTTCCCTGCACTAACACACCTGATGCAAATCAAATTAATCCAACAGCTTCTTGTCAACCTATTAAGTAATTGTGTTGGCGCATGGAGACAACAAAAACCTGTTGGATACCGGCCCTCGAAGACCTGAGTTTGACACCCCTGCCCTAAAGTGTCCAGGTAGGAAACAGCTAACAACAATGTTAGCAGGAAGCTAGCAGCCACCCTTTTGGTTTGGTTTTAATGAAAATGAGAACAGACCTGGAAAACACTACTGCATCACCGCTTTGGCTGTCGCCTCTCATGGCAGTGAATCCCAGCAGGTCCACGTTAGCATCCAGTACGAGCTGGTTTAGTCATGTCTCCATAAAGATGATCAAACTGCTCTTCCGGTAGATCCGCTGGTTGTACAGAGCGGATAGCTCGTCCATCTTGTTCAGCAGCGAGTTCACATTCTCCACGATAACAGAGGGAATGATGGATTGTGGCGCCTCCACTAGCTGAGCCTTTAGCTTTAGCTTACTGGCGGCTCTGCAGACCCTGAATCTCCTCAACTCCACCAGGACCACATATGCCCGCTGGGTCTAACAGGCTCACACCCAACATTACTGCTGAAGAACCTCATTAAAATAATGATTCATTAATATTCCTGATGGTACTGTAATGTGATGTGAATGTTTGTGCACATTACACGCCTCCTTAACAGGATCTAAAACAACATCGTTATATGTGCAAGAGAAATGCATCTGTGTTGCTTTATTTCCACAGGTTGAGGTGTAAAGCAACATAACATGTACGCGAAGGCTTGTTACAAGTGCTATTATCTAATTATGCCCAACAGGAACAATGCCTAATCAGTTCACCTTTATAATACCCCCAAGTACAAACCTTAATCACACACACACACACACACACACAGCTTTAGCTTTATCCAACATAAAAATCAAATGTTTAATGAGGTGTCAGAAGAGCTGGACAATCATTCCTCAAAAGATGAACAACTCGGTATTATTTTAATCACCCCACAGCTTTTTCTATACATCCTATTTTTAGACTAACATGGCGTCTGACTTAATCATGTGTGTGTGTGACTTAATCATGTGTGTGTGACTTAATCAAGTGTGTGTTAAGAGCAGCGGGAAATGATAGGTTTAGCTTAACACAGCGATTGGATGCAGAAACCAGCATTTCTCCGTCTCTCCTCAAAGTTCAGCGTATCTCATTTGTTCTTTGTAAAGTCTGGCGAGTTGTTTCCAAGCAACTAGCAAAGACAATGAAGCAGTGGGAAGCTGCGTTTCCTCCCCCTCAATTCTCTTCCTAAGCAAGCGTTCCAGCTGCTACTCACCTATGCAAATCTCAACCTTCCCCAAATATATAGATGCATGAGTTTAGAGGCTGAGCTGGACGTTGTTTATTCAGCATTTACCTGCACGCTATTAGCATGCCCGTTAAACCTGTTAAGCCTTTTGTGTTGAACGTTGAAATAGTTGCATGTAATATTGGTGAAATCAACCGCCTCACTCCACATGCTGCTGCCATCCTCATCCACAGTCTGGAATTGATTACTGTAACTTCTCTTTGGTCTTCCTAACAAATCCCTCCATAAACTGCAGCTTCTCCAGAACTCTGCTGCTCGGATCATCACC